>OU892282.1:38092645-38692645 GCA_917834065.1 Ceutorhynchus assimilis
AAGAGATTTATTGAGGTTAATGGTCTTGTTCTGGAAGCTTATTAAACAAATTTGCGGCATGGTATCCGGGTCTATTCTGGCACCTGTGAAGTCGACAGAAATTTGGTCTCAAGTTATTCCTAGTTCTAGTGTTATGGCTGTGGATATCACTGTTATAATACAATTGTATTGGAGAAAAAAGTTTTCCTTCACGTTAAAAAAATTCTGCAAGATGAACTCGCTAGGCAGAGTCAAAATCCCGCTGCTGATAAAGGCTTTTTTACAGTCTTCCCTGTACCCAAGACCCGAGACAATGCGGACAGCCCTTCTCTGCATTGCAAACACCCTCTGGGCCACCGTTGCATGACCCCATACTAGGAGAGCATATCCTAGATGGGAATGCACGAGCGAAAAGTATGTCTTCCTTAGCACTCGGGGGGAAACAACGAGATGTACCTTAAAGACGTCTTTGAATTTCTTTTTAATACATAAACCATTATTCACTTTTAGGCCCGGTATTGTACCAAATAGTGCGTCTCAGTTGTCTTTAAGACGTCTTCTAGACGTCTTTTTTTTAGTCTTCAGACGCACTGCAGACCTAAAAAAGGCGTCTTTTAAGACTTTGTGTGCTATCTGGACTTTGATCCAAGTCAACTTGGACCGTGTCAACCTGACTTTTAAAAGAAAAGAAAAACAAGATTCTGTACTTAATTAAAAAAAAAAAAAAATATGTTTTTGTTAGCAGTTTTCCTTGAAGGACATCGTACACATCTTATGGGTTTTCGGGGAAGGGTCGTTTTTTTTTTAAAAAATTTGGTATGTTTTAGTACTAGCAAAAATAAGCATTTTTTATCATTGCAGCAAATCTCTAACTATACAGGGTGACCCAGTAAAGTCGGTCCGAAAATTATAAAACAAGCCTTTATTTATCGATGTTGGCGCGCACTGCAAGCTACCTACATATCGGATTTTTTTTTTTTTCGATTTCGCAAATAAATTGTCTATATAACCTTATTAGCTTTTACTTTACAGGGTGGCTAAGCTCGCGTATTATTTCAGAAATCCTGCCCTATTTCTTAAAAAAATGTGGTCTTGAAATAAAGTCTATATCACAAGGATGTCATGAAATCTAAAAAAATTACAAATGTGATAAAATTCGAGATAGCGAAAACTATAATTTTTTATTCGATCGTGGAATCTTACGTAGGTAGGTACCTATATTAAACCCAGTTTGAAATTGAAAACAAGACCTGAAAGGGTAACGTTGAGAGTATTTACCTAATCACAATTCATCAGTTCTCACAATTCCTAAAAATCGGTGGGATATGAGATACTCACACATATTTAGCGTGTGATATAATAACATGGCTCTTTTTTTTGACGTTGTGATATACAGGGTGTTCCATTAAAAATAGTGGAGAATTTCGATGTTGAAAAACGTTTTTTTCTTTCTTTTTACTGGCTCTGAATAAGTATTCGAAAAACTTTGCAACCAACAAAAAAAACTTTAGGCCATGAGAAGTCGAATTGCGCAAACCGCAGGTAGCTAGCACACCTGGTTTAAAAGCTATCAGCATGTAAAATGGGTCACTCTTGGCTGGGACACCCTGTACAATAATGAATAAGTTGGTGGTAGAACTTTGGGCATGTGCTCCCACATTTCTAGAGTTGTTTGGTACTTTGGACTGCGCTCGACATGAAAACAATGTGAAGTACCCATCAAATACCTTCCTTAGGTGTATTCAAGACAGTGCAAATGAGCAGTAGGTAATCACGATTTTTAAAGTGAAAATATACTGAATGACAAAAAAAACGCATCACCCACGAAAATTATATATTTTTTCTACAAATTTTCTACATATGTTTACGTTAGTTTTGACCAAGACCAAAAAAATTTGCTCAAAAAATATACACTTTTGGTGGGAGATGCATTTTTTTGTTTGTAAAGTATGTTTTTTTTTTAAAGATAAAAGTCAAAATGACATTATGTTGGCAATATACAATGTAAAATTGTCAATACTTTCAAATTTTTATGTAGAAAAGGCTTGTGTTGCCAACATAGTTACTAAATTTTTGACTTGGGGAATTATCTTTAAAAAAAAAAACAGATTTTATATACCAAGAAAATTTGTTAACAACATATACACTTTTAGTGAGTGATGCGTTTTTTTTGTCACATAAGTGTAGGTATTTAGGTTGTATTCTACCATTTTCCCACTATAACCTGTAGCACTACACCTTTTCCAATTGTATTTCAGGAAGTGTCAAATGTATTTCAGAAAGTGTTTTAAATGTATTTCAGAATAGCCAAATGTGTTTCAGAAAGCGTTAAATGTATTTCAGAATAGTTAAATGTATTTGAGAAAGCATTGAATTTATTTCAGAATATTTAGTTAAATGTATTTCAGAAAGCGTAAAATGTATTTCAGAATAGCCAAAAGTATTTCAAAAAGTGAAAATTCGGCGGAAATAATTCAGGAGGGAGGCGACACAAAAAAATTACCTACCTATGTCTGTGCAGTTTTTCCTACGTGAGCCCGACTGACCCAACAGGAGCTTAATAGTAGCATTTTACTATTCTGAAATTCATTTAACGCTTCCTGAAATATATTTGACGCTTTCTGAAATACCTTTGACTATTCTGAAATACATTTGACGCTTTGTGAAATACAGGCCGTGTTCGTTTTTGACATTTTTTTGTCGATTTTCTCTGACAGTTTCAATTCACAAATCACGTGCCTGTCAAAATTTCGGAGCAAATCGACAAAAAAGATGACAAAAACGAACACGGCTACATTCAACTAAGTATTCTGAAATACATTTGACGCTTTCTGAACTACATTTGACTATTCTGAAATACATTTGACACCTTCTGAAATACAATTTGGAAAAGGTGTAGTTACGAGCAAATAAAATCCAGTGCGACATTTTTGGTGACACACTGTTTCTAAGAATATTGGGCAGAATTTCTAAAAGAACACGCAAGCTTAACCACCCTGTATAGTATATTAGGTTATCTAGACTATTTATTTGCGAAATTGAAAACAAAAATCCCGATAAGTAGCTTGCAGGGTCCGCTAACATCGACTATTAAGAGGCTTGTGTTATGATTTTTGGATCCACTTTACTGAGTCACCCTGTATACTTAGAGATTTGGTGCAATGATGAAAAATGCTTATTTTTGCTAGTACTACAACATACCAAATTTTAAAAAAAATAACGACCGGTCCTCGAAAACCCATAAGATGTGTGCTTTCATCTTTTACCCCAGGGAAATTAGACTTCCTCTGCGGAATGAGGCCGAACAAGCTAAATTTTTGCAGAGACCTTCGTTTTGATGTTCTAATGAAGCACAAAAAAATCGAATACACCCTTGTGCGTCTTGAGATATCGAAGGTCAAAGGTCACGAAAATCGTTTTTTGCGAAAATCTCGTTTCCAGTGCATCTGACGTCAAAAAACTCAACACAAAACTTACGTAAAATAGTATTTTCTACAAAATTGTTTCTATACATTTTATTATACAACCAACCGTTTTCGGAATATAGCATGATAAAGCGAGAGCGCATATTCAAAATAGGTGATACTGTATTATACAGGGTGTCCCCGTTCAACTGGTCAAAAATGCTGGGGTATATAGAGGAACCATAGAGAAATAATTTGAGAGAGAACACCGATAGTTCGAAGTGCGTCGTTTCCAAAATAGAGGATGTTGAAATTTAAATAACCCCCTTTCATATCATCTGGAGGGCTTATGCCAGGCTGTTCAAATTTTCAGGGATTATTGATGTAGGAATGATATTTAAAAATTCGTGTAATGACACCCCATTTTCTACCTAGAACTACCCCAAAAAAAAGAAAAAAATGGAAAAAATTGCTTTTTTCCGCAAACGTCAAAAAACGACGACTTTTTCAACCTCAATTCTTAATGTTGAAGTAAGACTTCACAGACGTCATTTTTTTGGTTACTTTTTCGTCCGCGCGTTCCGTGAGCGTACAAAAACGTACTTTTTTGTACGCTCACGGCCGGACAAAAAAGTGACGTCACAGAAATTTCCTAGATTCCATCGCTTTGAACACTGTTTGCGGAAAAAATCGCATATGTTTTATTCGGAGAAAAGCACTTTTTGTGGCTCGTCAAACATTTAGTCTCGCCACAAAAAGTATCACTTTTACTCCTAATAAAACAATATACTATTTCTATTTATTTTTTTGGGATGGTTCCAGAAAATGGGGGTGCCTCATACGAATTTTTAAATATCATACTTACATCAATAATCCCTGGAAATTTGAACAGCCTAGCATCAGCCCTTCAGATGATATGAGAGGGGGTTGTTTAAATTTCAACACCCTGTATTTTGGAAACGACGCACTTCCGACCATCGGTGTCCTATCTCAAATTACTTCTCTATGGTTCCTCTATATACCCTAGCATTTTTGACCAGTTGAACGGTGACACCCTGTATAATACAGTATTACCTATTTTGAATGCACGCTCCCGCTTTATCACGCTAATTTCGAAAACGGTTGGTCGTACAAAAAAATGTATATGAATAATTTTGTAGAAAATACTATTTTACGTAAGGTTTAGTCCGGGTTCTTTGACGTCAGATGCACTGGAAGTGAGATTTTCGAAGGTAATAGCACAAGAGGTTTCAGGATTACCGGATAATACTTTTACCTGTCACGAAACGCGTTACGCAGCAACACCACGCATGCCAGGATTAAGGGGGGGAGGCTAACGGGGCTGCAGCCCCGGGCCCCGCTTTCGAAATTGAGGTTCTGCTGGTCAAGGGCCCGTGGATAAACAATAAATATTAGATGCACTAGTCTTTCACGTCATGTTTCGCAAAATTTATTAAATTAAAAATAAATATAGAACAACAATGCCGAAGGAACGCCTGTCTTCATTAACATTGATGTGCATAGAAAGACTACAGAGACATTCTGAAGGAATTAGAATTTACTGATGTCATACAAGAATTTGTTCGGTAAATTTAAGTTACCTACGAAATAGCTATTTACCTAACAAGTGCGGAAAAATATTTTCCGCAAGTGTTAGGTACAATATTTTTCCTACAGGCGAAAAAATGTAAAATTTTTCTTTTTTTTTGACATATCAGTGCGGTAAAATGATATGTCAAAAAAAAAGTTTTACCGCACCGTGCGGGAAAACTCATTTTCCGCACGCATATCAGTGCGGAAAATCGATTTTTCCGCACGGCTGTAGGAAAAATAGTTATTTATGCAACAAGTGTGTGAAGTGATCCCTTTTTCACGAATGTGAATTTTGACGCACGAGCCAAAGGCGAGTGCGACAATCACATCAGTGAAAAAAGGTGCTTTACGCACGTATTGCACACAAAGATTTTTCTACTACCTACCAATCAAATATGTGTGAAAAAATAAATTTAGACAAATTCTTTACGTGTGCCTGTAGTAATTTACCAGAAAATAGTAATTTGACAGGTCGACATCTGTCATTGACATTACTTTAGGCACTAGTGTTGAAGTGAACTATTTTACGCACTAGTGCGTGAAGAGAGATTTTACGTCTTCTGAATAGTGCGTAAAGTACTTTACACACGGTAGTAGAAAATAGTTATTTATGCAACAAGTGTGTGAAGTGAACCTTTTTTCACGAATGTGAATTTTGACATCACATGAGTGAAAAAAGGAGCTTTACGCACGTATTGCATACAAAATTTTTTCTACTACCAATCAAATATGTTCAAAAAATAGATTTAGACAAATACTTCACGCACTAGTGTGTGAAGTAATTTACCAGAAAAATCCCAAATTGACAGTTGTCAACATCTGTCATTGACATTACTTTACGCACTAGTGTGTGAAGTGAGTTACTTTACGCACTGCTACGTGAAGTGGAATTCTACATCTTCTGAATAGTGTGTAAAGTGAGTACTTTACGCACGGTAGTAGAAAATAGTTATTTATGCAACAAGTGTGTAAAGTAAACCTTTTTTCACGAATGTGAATTTTGACAATCACATGAGTGAAAAAAGGTGTTTTACGCACGTATTCCATACAAATTTTTTTCTACTACCAATCAAATATGTTTAAAAAAATAGATTTAGATAAATACTTTACGCACTAGTGCCTGAAGTATTTTCACTTTACACACCAGTGCGTGAAGTAATTTACCAGAAAAATACTAAATTGACAATGATGACATCTGTCATTGACATTACTTTACGCACTAGTGTGTGAAGTGAATTACTTTACGCACTAGTGCGTGAAGTGTAATTTTACGTCTTCTGAATAGTGCGTAAAATGAGTACTTTACGCACGGTAGTAGAAAAAAGATATTTTGACATAATTTTGTTAAACATGTATATCCTATTCACAATCCGTAGTCCAAAGATAAAGGTAAATGTATCACCTTTTCCTATCAAATAGCACTGAAAGGTGATAAATTTTACCTTTACCTTTGGGCATCGGATTGTGAATAGATAATTATAGGTATAGCAGTGTCAGACTGTTATATCAGGAATATAGTCTTTTTCTATATACAGGGTGTCGGGTGTCCCACGCGGTTTTTCCCAAATGATAATTCCGGAACGCATCATCGTATGTTCCACTGTATAATTTTTTATCATTTTCTTTAACAAAGCCTTAACAAACTAGCATTGACGATTTTGTAATTTAATTTTCTAACGTAAATTGCCATAATATACCATGAGTCACATTTAAGATTCGAAAGTTGACGTCACTTGACCGAAATTGAAGCGAAAGTGGTGAAATTGGATGACGATGGTAGAAGCGGCATAAAAAGTTAGCCACATCTTCAAAATTTCAATTATATTGGTATTGGATGATGCGTTCCGAAGTTATTACCTGGGAAAAACGTCGCGGGACACCCTGTATATTTTTTTGCACTTAATTTATGAAGGGCCCCCTAAAACTTCACTAGCCCCGGGCCCCATGAAAGCTTAATCCGGCCATGACACCACGACTCCGAAGGAGGAGTAGTGTTGCTGGTAAAGCATTGAGTGTCAGGCGAAAGTATTAGGTAATCCTGGAACATCGAGTGGTATTCAAAAGGTTATACAACGAACTAAACTTAAATACTATCTATAAAGTTTAAAAAAAATTATATAATAGAATTTGCTATATATGCCACCAAGCGCGATAATCCCAAAAGGCTTATCACTTTTTAAGCCTCTCGTGTCATATGACATATTATGGGAATAATATACAGTGAGTTGTATAATCGCAAAAAAACAATTTTCGTGACCTTTGACCTTCGATATCTCAAGACGCACAAGGGTAGGCATATTCGATTTTTTTGTGCTTCATTAGGACATCAAAACGAAGGTCTCTGCAAAAATTCAGCTTGTTCGGCCTCATTCCGCAGAGGAAGTCTAATTTCCCTGGGGTAGAAAACGCTTGTGAAAACCTAAAGAAAATCGAAAAGGCAATAATAAAATAAAAAGGTTTACATTTTCAATATTTATTAGGCCTCAAGTTTTATAAGGATTTTAAATTTCCACAATTAAATTCTTGAATAAGGCGCACCTTCGTGGTAGAATAAGATAACCTAAATTAGATACTACAATCATGCGTTCTCTGTCTAACAAAGATATATGACGATCATGCACAAGCTTCAACAATTATTGACATTGACAGTGACAGAGGGAATCCTACAGAGAAAAGCAAAATAGAAAATTTTTTGCGATTTCATTATTTTTTAATTTTGAATCACCAAAAAAGTGTCTGCGGGAAACAAATAAATTGAAATGTCTTCGTTTATACAGAACGCCCTAATCGGGAACCCGTTCTCCACTCTTGTTGGAGGCAAAATTGGTAAGAAGTTTTACCATAAAAGGACTTTTCAAAAATTTAACTCCCACATAGCCAATAGATGATAATCTTGTTTGTTTTGGTTCAAAGATTTTTATTGTATTTTGCACTGTTTAATAATTTTTAACTGTATACAGAATTGTCTAGACACAATTTAGTTTATTTCAAAATCAACTATTTTTTAATTTTTATTTTCAAGTAAAAAAACAATTAAACTGTGATTCAATTGAAAAAATTAACATTTTGCACTTTTCACTGTTTTATGACTCATTGGAAATACCTTGACTTTGAAGATTGCAATGTTAACATTTTTATCTGAAATAATATCAACGATATGTGACTTATATTTTTAATTACTATACCGCAAAATTTACGAGTTTTTGTCACCAACAAGGTGAGGCGATGTATGACTATTATTAACTAATAACTAATATTTCATACTGTGGTCGAATAGCAAAATAATGCAGTTCGACGACGAATTTTATAGCGTCAAAATTAGTTTTACTACATCTCGACCTATAAGAGGGAAACAATCTATTTTTATAATAATGTTTAAGGACGAATCATAACATCTAGAATTTGTACCTAGTTATTTATAAAATAATGGTAAAATTCAACAAAATGAAATGCTGCTAGGCTTTAAGGCGGGTGCTGGTAATCAATCTCCTTGGATCGAATACCGTGAAAATTAGTCATGCTTAAAATGCATGACTACTCTACTTCCAGCAATTCTATTCTATCAAAAGACACAATAATTATAATATTATGTTTCCTCTGGTAGGTATTGCTTGTTAACAGTTTCTTAATGAGACTATTTATTGACTATCATAGTTGTTGCTTGTTGATCATATTAAGTATAGGAAAATTAGTTAGGAGCTCGGTTAGGAGTGAAGTCATCATTTTTAAAATTTTTGCTCCCAATCTCATGCTCAACCATAGTAGGAATCCGATTTCTAGGGTTGGCAAAAATCCAACTAATTGTATTATACTAGTGGATAGAAAATTGGATTTTCGATATTTATTTGCCAACCCTGAATTTCTTATTATTACATTAAAATAGCAACATCAAAATTATGAAGAGTTGATTTTCTAATTCATAAGTTCATGTTAAGTTCAATCTATCACTGAAACAAGCACTTTTCTGGATATATGAAAGTTATCTAAGGTAATCCCTGTTTTTAAGAATGGCGACAAATCAGATATCAAAAAATATAGGCCCATTTCATTATTATCTTGCCCTGCCAAAATATTTGAAAGTAGGTATAATTTATAAATATGTGTATAGTTCAGTAGTAAATGAAATTAGTCCTGAACAACATGGTTTCCTGAGCAATAAGTCAACAGTCACATTATACTGAGGTCGGGACAGCAAATGCCAAGTTGTTGTTATATACACTGATTTTGCAAAAGCCTTTGATAGGGTTTCACACAATGTTCTATTAAGAAAACTCCGTGCAGAGTTCGGGTTCAGTGATAATTTGATAGGTTTCTTTGATTCATATTTACACATAGGACACTACTCAAATCGAGACTCAAATACTTTGGTGGCGACTTTAGGTATCCTGCAGGGATCAAACCTTGGATCATTATTTGTTTGCTGTTCATTGATAGTGAAGGGGTAAACCACTCTCCCAGAATTTGTGCAAACAATTCCTCAAAGGGGAATTTTTTAAGCATGATTCCTCAAAATTCCTGCAAATTCCTCCAAATTCCGCACAAATTCCTCTAAATTCCCTGCAAATTCCTCCAAATTCCTGCAAATTTCCCACAAATGTCTCTTACAAATTCTCTAAAAATCTCAATAATTGCTCGTGATAAGAATAGTTTGCCTTAGGAGTCTAGCACTACGACGTCTGAAGGGCAAGGGGGAATAACGCCATTGATTTCGAGCTTTATGCTGCCTGTCATAGGCGTGCGTGCAGCGTTTTTAAATATTATTTTTTCCTTATAAATGTAGGTGTGTAACATAGATAATTACGAGAAGGTATTTTCTATTGGAAGTCAAATAGGCAATATTGAATTTTTTTTATCCGCATTCTTTTTATAGTGCTAGACTCGTAAGGCGAACTTTAGGTGTATATTGTTTCACAATATTGAGGGTAAATAGGTATATCATTTCTTTTTTTTTTTTTCAAATGGATCTTTTCCTAAAAATTGAACAAGTTTTCAAGACATAAACAATAAATTTAATCCGAACCTCAGCAAATGAATGTGTCTAATTTTTTTTTCAATAATTTGGAAATAAGTAAACCCTTTTTTCAATGTTCAGCCTTTTTTCTATAATATGATGCTACGATACATACTCGGATTTGGATATAGATAAACTGGTATCAACTTCAAGTAGCTTGAACTTCTTTTGCAGTTTTGCACTCAGGGTCATTTTTAAGGAGATTTTGTACCTCTTCTAAAATCATAATTAATGCGCTTTAGAAGTTTATTCAATCTTCCTTCTGAAACAATGTCAGAACTAACTAATAAATGTTCACTTTAATTGTTTTTCAATTATCCAATTATTCAATTCATTTCATATTTTTCTAGTAGAAAATATCAACATGACGAATTTTGAAAATCAACCTACAATAACTGAATTAATTGAAAATACATCAGTCTCACACAACACATTTCAAAATTTTCCTGGAAAACTAGTGAAAGGGGAATTTTGAAACATTTTGTATGTAAAGAAAAAGATGAGAAGTTCATTTTCCCAAGATTTCAAATTTTTCCAGTGGAAAATAACGACATGAAAAACCAAAAACCCATAAGATGTGTGCGGGGTCCTTTTTTAAACTTTTTGCATGTAAAGAGGAAGGGGAGAAGCTCATTTTCCCAAAATTTCAAATTTTTCCAGTGGAAAATAACATGAACAATTTTGGAAATCAACTTACAAAAACAGAAATAATTGTTAATATAATCTCATAAACAATTCAAGTTTTCCTGGAAAACTATTTAAGTAAGGAAAAATTTTGAAACTTTTAATATGCAAACAGGAAGGTTAGAGGCTCGTTTTCCGAAAATTCAACTTTTTCCAGTGGAGAATAACAACATGAAGAATCTTGAAAATCAACCTCCAATAACTGAATTAACTGAAAATACAGTCTCACATATTTCAAAGTTTTCTTGGAAAACTAGTAAAGGCAAAAATTCGAAACTTTTTGCATGTGAAGAGTAGAAAGGTTAAAGGCTCATTTTCCCAAAATTTCAAATTTTTCCAGTGGCGAATAACAACATGAAGAATCTTGGAAATCCACTTACAAAAACTGAATTAGTTGAAAATACTGTCTCATACATTTAGAAGTTTTCTTGGAAAACTAGTGAAAGAAAAAATTTGAAACTTTTTGCATGTGAAGAGTAGAATGGTTAAAGGTTCATTTTCCCAAAATTTCAAATTTATCCATTTGAAAATAACAACACAAGGAATATTGGAAATCAACCTATAATAACTGAATTAATTGAAAATACACTCTCACACATTTAGAAGTTTTCCTGGAAAACTAGTAAACGGAAAAATTTGAAACTTTTTACATGCGAAGAGGAAGGTTGGAAGCTCATTTTCCCAAAATTTCAAATTTTTCCAGTGGAAAATAACAACATGAAGAATTATGGAAATCAGCCTACAAAAATATTATGGTTTTGAATTTTTTAAATTTGGACCTCTAAATCATGGAGTGTAATTTTGGGAGAATTTCTTTTCTGTCGTTCAACAAAAAACTAGATTTTTTTTTTAATTTCCATTTATTAGTGGTCCTTATAATAAGAATGTGAACCTCAGTGTGACTGTACAATTTCCTTCAACTTCCTCATAAATTCCTCATAAATTCTTCACAAATTCCTCCAAATTCCTTATAAATTTTTCTAAATTCCCTATATATTTCCCAAATTCTCATAAATTCTGACGAGTTCTTTCAAATTCCCCATAAATAAATTCCTCTAAATTTCCCACACTTTTGACAAAGAATTCCTAGGTGGTTTGCCCTTTGTTGATAGTATAGTGAAGGAAATAACAAATTTCAAAAATCTTAATGTTTGCTGATGACTTGAAGTTTTACTTGAAAATTGAACGTGATCGAGATTGCCAAATACTACAGGAAATTTTGAATAAGGTTTATCAATGGTCTGATGCAAATAATCTCCATTGTAATATCAGCAAATGTTATGTTGTTCACTTCACTAAGAAAAGAAATATGAGTTCAAAATTTCAGTATAAGATAAATGAGACGGTGTTGCAAGAGGTTGGTAAAATGCAGAATCTTGGAATTATCTTTGACTCCCAATTAAGCTTTAAGCTACATGTTTCTTATATAGTCAATAAGGCTCTTGGAATGTAGGTATGGATTTGTAGAATGGAGCTGTAGGATGGTTCGAAACACAGACTGTATAAAAAGATTATATTATGTGGCATATGTTAGAAGTATTTTAGAGTACTGTTCAGTGGTATGGAATCCATACTATAAAAACTGTAAATATGACATAGAAAAGGTACAAAACAAATTTTTAAGATAATATACATTTTAAAGAAAGTGGTGAGTATAGATTGCATATACCCAGAATAGATAACGAAAACTTAACAATCTAAAATCTTTAGATAATCGGAGAAAAATTGCTTCCATTATGTTTATGTATGAACTAGTTATTAATTTCATTGCGGATCCTGATCTGATCGCGTATCTCAACTTTCATGTACCAAACTACAGAAGTAGAAATCCACTCACATTTTATGTAGATAAAATACTCGGAACAAATTATTACAGCTATTCTCCCATTATTTCAATGTGTAAACTTAATGACCAATTTAGAGACGAATGTGATATTTTTAACCTAGGATTGGAAAAAGTTAAAGAAAGAGTTAATGAAATTGAGATTTGAGATATGTCAGTTAAATCATGTTAACAAAGTAAACCAAGTTCCACAAGTTTGCCAGTTCCTAACACCTACTCTGTAATTCAATGTAAATCTGTTGAGTTTGTGAATAAATAAATAAATAAGCAAATTTCTCTGAACAGAACAAGCTACAGATGGTACCTTAGCATCGGAAAACTGGGCCTTAAACATGGAAATTTGCGATATAATCAACGAAACTGAAGAAGGCCCCAAAGATGCTATAAGAGCCATCAAAAAGCGTTTGACCCAAAACGCAGGCAAGAATTACACGGTAATCATGTACACTCTAACCATCCTGGAGACTTGCGTCAAAAATTGCGGAAAACGGTTTCATTTATTGGCCTGCAGCAAGGATTTTGTCCAAGAACTAGTAAGAATTTTTTTAATATTATTTAAGTTTCATGTATGTACTTATAGGATAGGTATATACATAATGACAATAATATAGAAACTAGTTACATATTTACTTAGTTTGTCTGTCAACTAAGTACTGAAAATAATCATGAGCGTGATGAGATGATGAGAAAAATGTCCAAGTTCAATCACTACTTTATTTTCACCACAGCTTTTCTGATTAGTTGATTCTTCGTCATCTCAAACCATTCTCTTAGATTTTAAATTTCATTTCCAGTCTCTTGAAGTGTTATTTAGAATATGCCTTCTGTGGTTGCATTTCTAGGAGCATTTCTGCAGAATATAAATTTTGAAATGCAATGAATTTAATAATTACAGATTTCAACATCTTACCCTGCTCTAAAGATCTTACCATTATCTGTCATAATTGCAATCATATACCTACCTATCTGAATAAATTTCAAAAAAATTCCACAGGTGAAATTGTTAAGCCCCAAACATGAACCACCAACAGCCGTACAAGAAAAAGTCCTAAGCCTAATCCAATGTTGGGCGAGCGCATTCCAATCAGACCAAGACCTTTTAGGCGTCAACATAGTCTACAAAGACTTGCTAGCCAAAGGCATCGAATTTCCGCCGACAGATTTGGACAGTTTGGCCCCAATTCACACTCCCAGGAAAAGCGTCCTCACTACAGAACCTCCGGCCAGCGCTCCGAAGCCTCCGCACGCAGGACCCTCGCCTTCAACTAGCCCGGTACCACCTTTGTTGGGTTCACCCGCAAATGGCGGACCTTTGACTCCGGAGCAAAGAGCTAAATTGCAGTCAGAGTTGGACGTTGTCGAAAGCAACATGAACGTTTTGGGCGAGATGTTGAGCGAAGTTAAACCTGGCCACGAGGAGAGAGACGAATTGGAGTTGTTGCAAGAGCTTCATCTTGTTTGTCAAAGTATGCAGCAAAGGCTTGTATCATTGATTTCGACTATTACCAATGATGCGTTGACTGAAGAATTGTTGAGGATAAATGATGATATGAATAATCTATTTTTAAGGTAACCGGTTTTATATAAATAAAGGGATTTATTATAATAGAGAATCAATTATTATTATAGGTACAGTCGTTGGGAGAAAAATCGAGGACCCCAAGGCCTAAGCGCTTCAGAGGTGGTGGCCAAGGCTATCCCACCTACTGTAACAAAAGCCAAATTGAAAAATGAGGATAGCCTTATTGATTTGGACGACGATATTACCGACTCTGTTAATAAATTAGGTTTGACAAAAATTAATATATAATTAATATAAATTAGTTCTAATATTGTTTGTAGCCTTAGGAGATGGACCAAACCTTTCTATTAATAAGAGGAGCAGTGACGAGTTTGATATGTTTGCCCAATCCAGGAATGTAACTTATGAGAGTTCCAAAAAAAGGTAAATAATCTTATTTTTTTAGTTACGACTTTGAAATATAATTATGACTTTAATTTACTATTCTTTCCATTAGTGGCAGCACATACAAAGACAATCTGAATCCAGACCAAGTTTCCGGAGGCCTTAGCTCCATGGCACATGGAACAGCAGCAGCGCATCAAGAGGTAAGTTGATAGGAAAAAAATAATTCTAATGCCTGGTATCTATTAATGTTGTATTTTCCCTTTTCTCTTCATCTGGTATTATGCATCTTTAAAAACATTATATTTTCTTTTATTCTTATGTTATTGTATTCTTATTGATTGTGCTTTTTGTGTATTTTCTATGTGTTGGTTTAGACGGACGAAGATAGAGAACTGAGCGAGATGGCTAGTTGGTTGGGGAAAACAGTAAGTAGCTATTGGCTGTTTGGTTTATTTCATTATTGTCTTTATCTTGTATGAAACTTCATTTTAAACACAAATTAATCTCAGGGTGGCGCAGAAGAATCTGTAACATCGAGTGATTTTGAACGGTTCCTTGCTGAACGGGCTGCAGCAGCTGAGAACCTTCCCACAGTACCTGCAGCTACAGGTTCGACTAACCCAAATACAATAAAGAAAGAGACTAAGAAAAAAGAGGAAGATCTTTTGGCCTTGTAAGCTTTGTGCCCTTTATTTTAATGGTATCTGATTCATCCTTTGAATCTACAGATAATAGACTGTAGATTTAGTGGATTTGCACTAAATATTATAGATAATAATATGTTTTGCCGAAAAGGAGTTCTTGCTGAGAAAATTTTCTCAAAAGGCTGGCCTGTTGAGCTATTTATATTGTCTGATTGGTAGATACAATTTTATATAAACAAGAACTCTTCTTTGACAAATATAGTAAATAAAAAAAAATGAAAGGTTGTGTATTAAGTATCTACAACAAAAATCGTTTGATTCTTTATTTTTGTTAATAATTTTGGCATATTTTATATAAGTAAATTCCTGTTTTTATTATGAATTTAACCAAAGATTTTTTGAATCGATTTTAAAAATTATATTTAAACAAAAATCATTCCTTATTTTATTTATTCTAACGAGAGATGAAGTGGATAAATGTTTAAAAGATAACAAATATTATATAAGTGTTATATAATTTTATTTTTTACTGGAAGGTTTGTCTTCAATATTTTTTGTATTGATATAAAATGTTTGTAAATATGGGACTTTGATGTAATAATACGGAATATCATCAATACCAATATCACTTTAACTAAAAGAAAAATCTCGTTTGTTCTATACTGTGTTATTTATAATGGTATTTGCTATAAAATGTTAGCAGACTCCTCGTTTATCTGATATGCTTGCAAAACGAGTATACAAGCTATTTTGTTACAGCTATTATCTGACATTGTGTAAAAAAAAAATATTGTATTATTTATGTAGTATGTTATTTAATGTTAACAATAAAATGGAAATATTATGTAATAAATCGCTATTGAAACAATTTGTTTTTCTGTTTTCCATCTATATTTTCTACAGCTCTAAATGTTCATTACTTTTATTCATTGGCAAGTATTTTTCCACTGTTACTATTATCAAAGTTTACTAATATACAGCTACTAGATACCTACTGGATGAATTTTTGATTATAGCTTCATTTTGCTCATAGCATAGATTTCTATATCTAGTATATTATTATTCTTTGTATCTGATCCAGAATCTAGATATCAAATCTTTATCCACACGATCTAATTCTTAGACAATATCTCTGGGCGTTTCGTCTTTATTTTTAAAAAAATTTAATACAATTTGGTAGAGGTATAAATTCTTATACATAAAAGGTTTTCTTGCATTTTTTGTTTCCGCGCAAATAATGGCACCTCTAGATTTTGATGGTGGGACATACGACTCAAAATGAGTATTCTACAGTGTGTCCACTTAAGTTCGCAGCATATGGGAAAATTTTTTATTATCCATTTTACGAAAAAAAATTATTCTTTATAAAAGTTTCTGCTTTTTGAAAAAATACTTTAAACTATTAAAACTTGCAATAGCATGTATAGGGTGGTCAGAAAATAGAAAAATGTACCGGTTTTTTTGGTAAAAGTGGAAAAAAAATGGCACGTGACTATTTTTTTAAACTTTTGATATTTTTTTCAGATTAAGCAAGTCATATTACAGTCAAAGGATACCTTTCGTTATCTCAAACAAACCTGCCAAATTTGAGAAAAAAAATGGAAAAGGAATTTTTGAGCTAGAAAAACGATTTTCTCTAAAACTTTGACACCGTGTATCTCAGAAACTACGCATTTCCGGACACATGTTTATGGGAACTTTTTTTCTTAAAATTGTAAGGAATCACATCCTGAAGTTACGAACCGAACTTCGGAAACACCCTGTATATTTTTCTATTTTTTGACCACCCTGTACGTGCTATTTCAAGTTTCAATAGTTTAATAGTATTTTTTCAAGAAGCAGAAACTTTTATAAAGAATAACTTTTTTTCGTAAAATTGATGATAAAAAAGTTTCCCATATGCTGCGAACTTAAGTGGACACACTGTATATACTTGCTCAGAAACCCGATACATTTGGTATGGAAGCCTCCTTGTGAAATTCGTGTCGCAGCAACCATCAACCAATTTCCGTAACCCCTAATTGAAAATTAGAATCTTAGTCCGTAGTGCACGTATGGAGCAGGGCCCTGCGGCCGAGATTCTAAAATCACGATTCGACACACGACTCGACAACGATACCGGCCTTGTCGTCTCGAAAGGTATAATTCCAATGAGATTTCTAGCCTAGAATCGTCGGGAAAATCGTCTCGCTGTCGAGTCGTATGTCGAATCGTGATTTTAGAATCCCCGACCAGGAATAGCACTTACGAAATCACTGGGTAAGTCCTTTTTTTCATTATTTAGAGGTTGCGCCGCAAAGTAAAATTTACAGTCCACGCGGCAACTTGAAAGACATGGGGATTTTGGAAACCATTGAATATGAATATACAGGGTGCACCAAATGTAGAAAAAATTGCGTAATCAAGTGCCTACAAATAATCTGTCATAAACTTCTTTGAACTTCTTGATTGTATCTTTTATAATTAACAAGATATGAGGGATTTCATAAAACGATTTTTTTTTTGTCCTGTATATCTGTTGCCATTACGAGTCAGTGGCGGATACAGGGGTGTGGCAGAAGGGGAATTGCCCCCCCTTATTAAAATAAAATGATAAAATTTAAAAAAAAAAAAGAAAACAAAACCATATTTTAAGTTTTAGGAATGTTTAGAAAGTTGGAAACCTATAAAAAATCACACTTTTGTCTTTTTCCCAAGAACTTTAACCTCAAAAAGCATGCAAAATTTCACATTTCTGACATTCCATTCAGATTTTGTTTCTGAATATGGTTTCTAAAAATTCAGCCAAAACTGTACGTACAACTTTTATATTTACACCTTTCTTCTACCTGTGAAATTAAAGGCTGTAGGTGGGGTGCAATGATGGGGTGTCAATATATAAAAAAACACCTTGTATAAATAAGTGGCTTATTACGGAACTTATGGGTGGACCTCTGCGGGACGAGCGCAGCGAGTTCCGCAGCCATCTACTCACCAATATACTGTTGAACTATTTAAATAAGACACTCCCCTGAAACGTGTGGTTTTTGAACTAATGAAAAAAATTCTCAACTGAGTGAATCAGGTTAGTATTGTACTTGAACAACATATTAGTGAATAGATGACTGGGTCCTCCCATAAATTCCGCAACAATCCACTCGTTTGTACTTGAATAACTTGTCACATTATGTTACTAGTTTGGTAAAGTAACATTACTAATTCCTGTTGAAAGGCAAATTGACAAAAAGTGGATAATCTTACAAATTCTGACTTTATATAATAAGTTATTTTTCAAGTACAAATAAGTGGATTGTTGGACCTCTGCGGGACAAGCGCAGCGAGTTCCGCAGCCATCTAATCACCAATATACTGTTGAACTATTCAAGTAAGACACTCCCTTGAAACGTGTAATTTTTAAACTAATGAGAATAACGCACATTTGAGTGAGTCAGTTTAGTATCGTAATTAAACAACGTATTGATGAATAGATGGCTGAGGAACTCGCTGCGCTCGTCCCGCAGAGGTCCACCCATAAGTTCCGCAATAATCCACTCATTTGTACAGGGTATTTTTTTATATATTGACACCCCACCTACAGCCGAGGGGATTACAACTGGACCAAAATTTGTACATGTATTGCGCATTACATGCCTTTTTGAAGTAATAAGTAATTCCAATGTGTAATGTTAAATATTGTTGTCTTTACATATTGGCAGAGTTTTCCAATGGTTAGAATTTTACGTGGGGCGACTTCCTCCCGAAATCGCTGTATATTTTCATCCGAAATCGCGAACAGCGAAATCCTATCCGAAATTCCGGAATCCCAACCGAAATCCTTCTGAAATCGAAATCCTTAGTGGTACGGTGTTGAAAGTCGAATATCCGAAATCTTTCGAAATCCCTTGAACATTTTCGAAATATATGCGATTTCCGAAATCGATGTACAAATTGTGGCGAGTGAGCTCAATAAAAATCTAAGTTCAGACTTTGTAGCTGCAAAACTATTGAAGTTGCATTGAAATTATTCACAGGAGATTTGTAGAGAATTTCATTGGCTTCAATTGAAGCATAATTACATTAAGATCGGATCGAAATTAACAAAGTTGTGAGACAAAATGTTGTTTGTTGGTGTCATTTTGGATAAAATTCTAAGTCAAGAAAGACTTTGAAACTTTGCAACTAACTGCAAAACTGTTGAAGTTGCACTAAAACCATCACGAAAATCTTCTGAAATTGTTCATCCGAAATCCCTTGAAAAATTCTTTCGAAATCCTTTGGAAATTCCGAAATCCATTGAAAATCGCGAACAGCGATATCCTATCCGAAATCCTTATGAAATCCCGAAATCCCAACCGAAATTCTTCTTCTGAAATCCCGGAATCTCAACTAAAATCCTTCCGAGATTCGGAAATCTCAACAAATCCTCCTGAAATCTCAACCGTAATCCTGCTGAAATCTCAACCGAAATCCTTCTGAAATCTCAACCGAAATCTTTCTGAGATCCCAATAAATGTATTGAAATCCTCGAAATCTTGGTACAGCGTTGAAAGTCGAATATCCGATATCTTTCGACATTTTTTGAAAATTGTCGAAATCTTATGCGATTTCCGAAATCGATGTATATACAAATTGTTAGTTTATTAACTATTATAGGTTAATATCTCTGGATTTATCCTGGGTCAACATTTGAAATGTTTCTGATCCAATGATTTTTATTGATCCATATCCTACAGATTGTAGTACGTCATTGTCGTAAGGCCATATGGTCATGGAATTTTCTAGATCATTTTCCAAAAATTGAATTATGTGACATTTTAATACATTACATGTATAGCAAAGTTGTAGCAAACTCTATGTTGTAGGGTTAACTAGAATTTATAAAATACTAGCTGACCCGGCGAACTTCGTACCGCCTCTGAATTATTAAATATACCTATTAAATGTTGTGTTAACGTATCTATAATTAACTGAATTAAATTCAGTTTTTTTCGATGGTGAATTTGGCTTTGGTCGAAGAAAACTAATTTTTACTCTCTGGATCAGAAGTCACCTAAAATTAAAATTTTAAATCATCCTTTTTTAGGCAGCTTGTGGGCATTATTCTTGTAAAGTGTACCACCAAATAAATAAACTCAGGCACAGGAATGTTCAAAGAATGTAAAGAAAACAAAAAAAATCTCTAGCGCAGCCCTATTTCACTCTATCTGCACTGCACTACTCCATCTGTTCTACTCTATCTGCACTACTCTATCTGATCTACTCTTTCTGCACCACTCTATCTGATCGGAATAGTGGAATAGTTCTGTTCGAAATAGCTCCAGTTCCTGAGCAGCATTGTTCTACTGTATCTGCAATGCCGAGCTTCGTTCCAGGTATCAGAGATGGCGCGGTATACAAAATAAACTTGGTATCGGTTATAAGAGATGGTGCAGTATGCGGGCTTAGTAAATTTTTTTCATAAATAAATAAAATAAGTAATGAAATGACCACATTGATGACATAACAACATGCTGGTACTGTCAACGCTGAAAAAAGTTTCAATTTGACAGCAAAATCCCCATTAACAAAATGATCCTCCATTTATTGAATAATTCATTTATTACAAAAAATGTGATAAATGAAGAACCGCTCGACCGATTTTGTGCAAACTTCACATAAACCATCTAATAAATAGTCCGAACAAAGCCTAAACATTTGGTTTGGCTAGGTGAGCCTGTTCTTGAGTTATAAAATTACAACGAAAAATGGCATTCATTTTTATATATATAGATAAATAATTTCACATACACAGTGTGAGCCAGAAAAAAGTTGCCGTAGAATATCAGGTATTTGTTTTAAATGGGACACCCTGTATATTGACTCATATGAATAAAACAGGAGCAAATGCTTTTATTCAAGTTTTTTGAGATAAACATATTCTTAAAGCTGAATATGTAGCAAAAAGAGATAGAGATGAGTAAAAACATTTTTGCTATACTTTATTCATATGACTGATATGTTATTTTTGGATTGTACGCAAAAAAAAAAAAAAAATTCTATCTTAACATATCAATAGCTAGGTATTTGATAATGGTGGTAGTTTCGATGATGGTAGTATGGATACCAAATTTGGTACCACTATTATAACAACCTTTGAGTAGCTCTCAAGTATAGTCAAGCTAGAACAGGAAAGTGAAACTCGTTTTCTCCTATCTTCAGTTGTTTTCTCTCTGCAAATCGTTAACAACACACAAGCTTTCTAACTATTTTCTACCAATGAAATTTGCTCCGACTGGTTTGTGGTTTCTGTGAGAACAGACCTATAATATAGGGTGTCCCATTTAAAACAAATATCTACATATTTTACAGTAACTTTTTTTTGCTTCACCCTGTATATGTGAAATTATTTCCATTTTATAGATACACAAACTTACCCAAAGATATTTTTAATATTTGGATTGGTTATTATTAATAGGTTTGTTCCAGCAAAAATTTGGAAACATGTTGGTGACATTAACCTAACAGTTACATTTTTTGGTGACAGATGTTTTTAAGTTGGCAGCAGTGGCGTAGCCAGCCTTGCGGAGCGGGGGGGGCAAACATATAAAGGGGCGCCTCGGGGGGCGCATAATTATGCAAGGACGTCGAGTTTATTTCTTTTCGGGGGGGGGGGGGGGAAGGGGAATCAACAAATTGTTTGGTTGCTTTTGTAAAATTTGTGAGGAAAATATTAGAGACTTAAAGCCGGACGCAGGTGCCGCCGGAGGCGAAAAATTTTCCCGAGTGCCACGCCCAAAAAGTTTATTTTAAGCCTTCAAAAACAATTTTTTTTTTCGGGTGCGAAAAACATTTATTTCAAGCCTTGAAAAAAATAATGCGTGGACATGCCTTTAGACACGGATTACTTCTAAAAATCATCCCGGACGCATGGAGGTAAGTAACACCCATTTGGCTCACGTTCGCAAATTTGAATGTAACACCCGATATCGCAACGGAGAGTTTCTTTATCGGGTGTTACTTACCCTGGACAGATTTGCATTCACATAATGTTTAACAGTACCTAATGCCTTTATTAGATACATAGTATAGATATAATATTATTAGTTTTTTATGTTTCAAACTTTCTGTATTTTATTAATTTGCTCGTTAATTCTTGTTTATAGGCCCTACCTTTTGTATTTCCTTTTGGTATCATGTACACATGTAGACCCAAATAAGAGAAAAAAAAGAAGATTAAAAAAATTCAGTACAATGTAATTCGAAAGTATCTGTTCCTTTTTGACCTGGTATGAATGTCACCAAGCCTCACCGGAGAGATATTCTGAGTTCTAAATAATATTTTGTATCAAAACAGCAAAATGTAAAAATCTTCTTCCTTTTATCTTGAGCATTTCAATCTTAGTAATGTAAGGAGTAACATGTTTTCGTCTATTTATGTTCAATCTGTGGTTCAGTATATACCTATCGTACGCAATTATTCTGAATCTTTTGTAGTCTATATCTACACACAATAGGAAATTGGTCAGCAACAAAAAAATTACAGCTCAAAAACAAAATTCCGGTTTTTTGAGCCCACCCTCTATATTAATAAATTCCTTGTTATTTCACAAAAAAAAAAACAAATAAAAAAAGGTCATATACAGTGTGTTATTTAAAAATGTGAAACGTGGCCTTCATTTTGGATTTTCCGATGTTCCACAACTATACAAAAAGTGAAAAAGACGTTCTCCTAAATTAAAATTAGTGTCCGAGGTTTTTCTAGAAATCTCTTTTATTGTTTTTATATGCTAAATTACGAACGCACAGTATAATTTAGAATAATATAAAAATAATAATTATATTTTGCACTTATATACTCATGTTTTAAAATTTCAATGCTCTAAAATAATTACATATTTACAAGATGGTGATAGTAAATAGGCTTATCTAATACCGAGGGTAAGTAACACCCGATAAAGCGCACATCCATGCAACCACGGGTGTCACATTTAAAAAACCGAACCGTTGTCGAACGGATTGCCGAATGCTAAACAGGGTGTTACTTACCTTCATGCATCCCGGACGTCTGCAGACGCCTTAAGAACTAGAACAAATCCGGGCATGACAGCCCCACCCAATCCATTAACCGAAACCCCTAGTTTAATCAACAAATAAATAAATTGAAATTAATAATATTTGTTTCTTAGAAATTATAATGTAATAGAATAGATCAGAAACTGAAATGAAAATAAATAAATGTCAGTCATTTGCCGACAATAACGACTTACGATAAAAAATGAAGGGTGAAGACTGTGATGAGGTAACAATATAAATAAAAACCAATGTAATTTTATAATTTCTCAATTTTTGCTTTTGTTTTCTAAGAGCGGTAGGGGCGCCGTACATGCAGGGGCGGGGGGGGCCGTCGCCCCCCCTGCCCCCCTACTGGCTACGCCACTGGTTGGCAGCAAAGGATAATGCACACCTAACATGGGATTTTTGGGCTCTATGGATTTTGCCTATTTTTTGATATGTTGTAGAGGATTTAATTCTTAACAACCTTCAAATGGGACGAAATCTAGTAGGTATTACGGTCTTTGAGATATGAGCGTTGAAAGATGAACTTTTTTGCGACTTTTTGTGTGAAGAGTATATGAAAAACTGGTTTTTATCAGTCAAAATTTTGACAGGTCGACATATTTCACGTCACTAACAAATGTCAACATAGGCTAAGGCCGGGACCGTACTGGCGCCAACATTGGCCCCAGTGCGGTCCCGGCCTTAACCTATATTGACATTAATTTTTAAGTGACGTAAAATATGCGAACCTGTCAATATTTTGACTGATAAACACCAGTAGCACCAGTATCTCGTATACACTCCACACAAAAAGTAGCAAAAAAGTTCATCTTTCAACGCTCATATCTCAAAGGCCGTAATGCCTACAAGATTTCGTCCCATTTAATAGTAGATTATACCACGAGTCAATAATGATAGCTATTATTCCCGAGGATTATTACGAACTGAGCCGCGTTAGCGGCGAGGGAGTAACGTTCCGAGGGAATAATAGCCATTATTGCGAGTAGTATACTCTACTTTATTTACGACAAATTAATTTATTTGAGATTTTCAATGAACAAATTTCATCCGTCTCATAATTTTCAATACAAATCCACAAGCACTACACGTTTGACACTGACACTTTTGTGGAATAATGACCATTAATCCCGCTACTCGTCATTAATCCCTGGAAGAATAACATATGTCATTATACTGCGAAAATCACAAATATAATACGCACATTATACATTAGTCGTAAATAAAGGTTGTTCAGAATTAAATCCTCTACAACATATCAAAAAATGGGAAAAATCCATAGAGCCCAAAAATCCCTTGTTAGGTGTGCGTTATCCTTTCTGCTGGAACGAAAATGTTTGACATTTCCCAATAAGGCAATTCAACGAGCTGTCAAGAAAAGTTCAAGATGGAGGCCAATGCCATAAGCGTCTGTACTCTGTGAGGTGTGTTTGTTTATACTATTGAGGTTTATACACTACGTTTTATTGCGATTTTCGATTTGTGTAAAGTAGTAAAATGTTGATTTTTCGAAAAATGCCTACGTTATGTATTGTAGGTACTTATAGTTGTGGGAGCCGTTCTAATCACGACAAAGTCTTGTTTTATGCCGTTCCTGCAGATACAAAACACAGGTTATTAACGGAAAAAAATGATGATTTTTCTGTACTACGTAGAGCTTCATGGATTGAGAGAAAAAATTTGATGAAATCCATTTTAAAAAACCAAAAAGTCTCTTCACATAAACGTTGTATGGATCCAAGCCTTTTACTATCCTCAACTTGTGTTAATACCTTGAATAGTAGACAATAAGCTTCAAGATTTGGTTGAGAAAAAACTAAACAGAAAACAAATCCTGGAGAGTTTTTAGGTGCCTAATTATTTAGTAGATAAAGATTTGTCAAAAAGAACTCATACCTTCTGCCAACATCCGGGTTTTTCACTAATAACTTCATGAAAGAAAAACTTCACATCCTAAAATTCGAAAATTATCCTTCCAAACACTAAAAAATCACCTAAGAACACCACAAAATAAACAAAAAACAGTTTTTTGATGAAAAATCTCCTGGTTGTTTGAATTAAATTTATGGCGCCAATTTCATTGCTTGCCGCTTGGCATTGGCCGCCATTTTCATTGTAATTCTGTAATGAAAAAATTGATCAGGTGGAACCTTGATCAAAGGTGAAGGTCAAAGTTGGGTTAGGAATTAAAATGTTTGAAGAAAATCGACAAGCATTTCGAGCAGTTGCCAACACGTTATAAATGTTTCAAACATCTGCTGAAACAGCTTACATTTGCAAATTGTCACTAACATTTCTTTGCTGGAACCAATGCTGGAACACAAATTTGTCATTGCGCATGTCACAAGCTGCTGCCAACATTTCTGATAGCCTGCTGGAACAAACCTAATATGAATATGATCTCGCAGTGAATATTTGGAAAGGGGGTTAAAATCAACCGTAACTCCATTGAATGCAAGCATAATTCCGCGATATTCGCACGTAATGCCTGGTAATGCCAGCATAATCCCTGGGTTATACCCAGTAATGTCTCATGGACTCATGGTGTCAAAGTAATGCCACCTAAATGCGAGTAATGCGTCCTTATGAGCACGTAATGCTTTGTAATGCAATAAAATTTGTACATTGTACTACAGCCTTCACCTTTACAAGTAGATGAAAGGTGTAAATACAATACAATACAATACAGAAAGTTGTACAGTAAGTATTGGCTAAATTTTTAGAATCCATAATCAGAAACAAAAATTGAATGTCAGAAATATGAAATGTTGCATGCTTCATGCTTCCAGCTTTTTTCAAATGGGATGCCCTATATTTGGTTCTATATTCTTGAAGAGCACAATTTCCCGATTCCAAAACTATATAGTTTGTCTATATTTGGTTGAGCCGTCTCCAATATATTTGGTTCTAAAAATTTTAAAAATACTATCAGAGAAACCAAGTACCTCAAATTTCACCTACAGCTTTCACTTGTACAGGTAGAATGGTTCACAAAATCCGTAGTAGGATAGTATTTTTACAATTTTTAGAGCCGAATATATGAGAGACTGTTCAATCAAATATAGACAAATTATATTTTTTGGAATCGGGGCATTGCGCTCTTCAAAAATATAGAATGAAATATAGGGCATCCCATTTGAAAAAAGCTGAAAGCATGTAAAATTTCACATTTCTAACATTCAAATTTTGTTTCTGACCATGGTTTCTAAAAATTTAGCCAAAACTGTACAACTTTTGTATTTACACCTTTCTCTTACTTGTAAAGGTAAAGACTGTAGGTGGGATTATATATAAAAAAACACCCTGTACCTACCTATTTAATATCACCTTATTCTTCTAAATAGTTCCCCCATTGCCATATTTTTATGCGCCATTTTTTCGAAAAACCGTATCTTGCACAATGCGCTGCCTAAATTAACCCAAACTAACCCAATCTGGCTTACTTTAACTTAAACTGCCCACCCCCCTTTCAAAAGGCCTGTATCCGCACCTGTTCCGAATTCAAAAAAGTTGATGACAGATTGTTTGTAAACACTTGATTGTGCAAATTTTTCCCTAATACTGGTTTCCAAAATCCTCATGTACTTCAAGTTATTCCAGACACCCTGTATAGACATTATTTTGACCTGACGAACTTTGTGAATTCAGTCTTGGGATCAGTGGCGGCTCGTGGTATAACATATTGGGGGTGCACATAATTTGTAATTCATAATAAATGCCGGTTGCGTTTGTTTTGCTGGCGCATTTGGCCACTAATTTTTTAAATTAATACTTTACAGGTAGATTGTTAAAATTTGAAGAATGATAAAATTAAATTTAAAGTTGTTTGATATTAATTTGGGAGTGCACGTGCACATGTGCTCTTATGGAGGAACCGCCACTGCTTGGGATTCAACTAAACACTTAAGATAAAAATTATTTATTGCACAAAAGTCTTACAAATATAAGTATAGCACCTTAAAAGACAAAAAATAAAATCAATATAGGAACAGTGAAAAAATTTTGAAGCATAAAATACTATAAGGTTGAAACTTATAAAGCTAGATACCTAATTATCTAAAAAACAAACTGACCGAAAACTAATACTTTTTTTTTCAATGAGAATTACTGGCACAATATTTTGACCAGCAAAATACTTAAGTAGTCCTTAAATAATAATCACATCGGGTGATGCCTTCTAAATTATAAGATTTGTGGATTGATACTGTATCTTCTTTGTTTAAATGGTTGCCCTAAACGGCTCCCAATTGTCTCAACATGGAATCCAATTCTCAACAGCTCATTGTGGTTTAAAATTTTCCTTCCGTCAAACATGTAAGCTGGCTTCATCATTTTGTCGTAGATTTTGTCATAGTTAAGAGTCTAAAACAAAAAATTTTAATTGAGCCAACTGAAAATGAAATATCTTACCACAAATTCGTCCCATTCGGTACACAAAACAACTGCGTGACACTGATTGGTGGCTGAGTAAGCATCAGGGAAAATGTTAACGGAACTCTTAAGTCGTTCTGCGGAAACTCCTTCATATTTCAGGTCTTCATAAATTTGAGGTTGTTCAACTTTAGGGTCGTAGATGTTAATAGAAGCTCCTTCGTCTAATAACGTTTTGGCCACATAAATTGCGGCACTTTCTCTAGTGTCTCCGGTATTTTTCTTGAAAGCAAATCCCAAGATGCAAATTTTTTTGCCGCTGACAGTGTTGAAGAGGCTCTCGACCACTTTGGCAGTGAAACGGTATTTTTGGTGTTGGTTCATGTCGATGACACTTTGCCAATAAGCAGCAACCTATTGGAATTGTCGGTTTAATAGAATTTTTGGTAATCGTAAGCCAATTTAGTGAAAAATAATGTTGAGACACGTTGAGGCAACACCTAACTGTTTCAAGGTGATGTATGTAATCTAAGAACTAAATTGTTATGGTATACTTTTTTCACAAACTACCATGGGCTGTTATAGAAGAAAAAATTCTAGTTAGCAGTTTCAACAATAACTATTGTTTATAAACATGAAAATTGTTAAAGAAAATCCAGTGACAATGTAACTTTAGCTCAGACAGGTCTCTATTATGCAGATTAGGATAAAAATTAATCAGTAATTATTGATGATAAAAGAGTGGTGCCGCCTCTATAGTAACATTCCAATAATCAAAATCTAATTAATTTAATAAATTAAGTATCTTACGTGAGGTAGATTAAGGCACTCGCAGATGTAGACCAAATTGAGGATGTCCTTTTGGAAACAGCTCCCGCCAAAACCCGTAATTTGAAATAAATGAATTTAGTTAAAAAATGCTCGGACAATAATAACACAAACACGTTTTCGTTCCGAAACCACAAGACCAAAATAAAAGAAGGCAGCTTGAAATTTTTTGTTAGTACTGAAAGGACATACAAGAAAGGACTATCACAAAACGAAGCTCTCACTGTTAATGATTTGTATTTGTTGCATTATTATTATCTTCTTAGAAAGCTTAGAGACAATACAATTAAGCAGTTGAACTTTACTTACCAATTGAGGCTTGCAAAAACTTTGGTCCAATTCTAGAATCCAAACCAACAGCTCTAGCTACTTCTGTAATGTCAGCTCCAGTAGCTTCACATACTGCTGACAAAGAATTGATGCTGGATATTCTTTGAGCCAACATTGCATTGGCAGCTAGTTTTGATAGTTCACTTGACCATGTGTTTGTAGTGAGAATCTTTTTTCTGGGAATCCAATGTTCATAAATGCTGCACAGTTCCTCTATGGCAGCTTCACCAGCTGGAGATTCTTCACCTCCAATCAAAACCCTATCAGCGTTTAATAGATCGTTTATAGCAGTGCCTTCAGCTAAAAATTCAGGGTTGCTTAAAATCTGATACGATACACCAGGTCTTTGATTGGCCTTCAAGATCTTCATTATGCTTTCAGCTGCGTTGACTGGCACTGTACTTTTTTCCACGACGATTTTGTTACTTTGAGCAACGTCTGCAATCATGCGGGCAGCTCCTTCAACAAATTTTAAGTCAGGAGCTCTACCCTATAAAGTTGAACATTATTTTTTTTTTTTGCTTTCAAAAACAAATTAGAATTTTACCTTTCCATTACCAAAAGTCTTGGTAGGTGTGTTGACTGAAATAAAAATCAAATCTGCTTCCACTATGGCAGCATCGCAGTCGTCTGAGAAAAAGAGGTTCTTGCCACGACATGCCTTTACCACATCATCTAGACCAGGCTTAATAAAAATATTCAGATTAGTCTCATCTCTAGTCAAGTATAGTTACTTATTCCAAAACAATTAGATTAGAGGTAAGTCAAGTGAAATTAAACAAAGTACTTATAGTAAATAAGTTCTTACCTCATAAATTGGTAACTTATCGCTATTCCATTGAGCAATTCTATCTTTACTCTTATCGACTACAGTAACTTTAATTTCTGGACACTTTAGGGCTATGACACTGCATGTTGGCCCTCCAACGTAACCTGCACCCAAACAGCAAATACTTTTCACTACCATTGTGGAACTGGAATGTCGAACAACTAAAAAAAAAGCACATTCAATTAAATGTAGGATTAAACAAAGATAAGAAAAATAATATTATTATAGCCAATTGTTAATAAGAGTAGCTATTTGCAAAGGTTTAGAGCGATTATTTTACAACATAATCCTTGTGAATATATTATTTCAACACAATTATGACGTCGATTAAAGTTAAATATATTTCTGTTTTATAGTTTCAAAAACACATTATTTTTAAATATGCATTCAAAAAGAGACCCTGCATAATTTGAACAAGAGCACTACATAAGGTTAATTTTTATTGTTCCACTATTGGTTGCCTTTTACAATATAAATTTATTGATTCTTTAAGTTGGGATTTGTTCAATAGATAAGGAAATAGGTTTATGCCAGATAAATTTATAATTTCTCTAAAATTAATACTATAAATGTTCAGGGTTAAACTTTATTGCCCATTAATCAGATACTACTTAAATAGTTTAATGTGTTCTATTTTACAAAGGTTATAATCCTACTACAATATGTCTTGGTTGAATTTGAGGTCATTCACAACAGAATATCCTGTGTACACCCTGCAGGAGATATCCAAAACTCTTCAGGGAAATCTTGGGAGGTTTGGGGAAATTCAGGGATGGCAAAAACCCGGATTTTTGAAAATTTCTTCTGGGTTATTGTGATAGTTTTTGTAGGATTTTGTGTTTTTATTATTAATGCTAACTTTAATTTTCTTTAAATTTATTTCCAGATTTTGTGATTTGCTTATACTTGCAGATATCTCAGATTCAGAACCAATGACAATTTTCAAGAAAAAGTTTCAGATTTTATAGGTCAAACTTATTTACAGCTATTTGGATTTTGACAAATTTAGAGCTGAAATACAGCTCAGATAACAAAGATATAGTTTTCGAGCACTTTAACCTCAACTTTAACTATCAGATTATATAATTTGCTCATATTTTTTCTAAGCCTCAGAAATCCAGAAAGAGATTTAAGAAGCATCATTGACTCATAAATCTTGAAGCTAAGTTTTAAATTTCTCAGTTCCAGAGCAAGAATGTTGGTAAGTATGGTTTTTTCTCTTTACGCGAGATGGGAGCCTCACTCTAAGTTGTGAGAACGAGAAATCGGTTGCAAGTATACAATCAGAAATCCAGAATAAACTTTCTAATAACTATGATTTTGATAGGCCGGAATTCAACAACAGTGAATAGGAAATTTTATCGAAAGTGGGAAACCAAAACGACCTGGACCCGAATACAAAGTTAAAAATAAGGTACAGATCAAAAGTTCATGAAAGTAGATTCAATTTTGTGTATGAAATTAATAGCAATACATACTTTATACTAATAGAAAAACAGAGAATGAATATTGGGTGGAATCGGTGCTGGGTACATGATGATTATGGTATCATTAGATGCTTTAAATGTTATCGTTATGGTCATCAAGTGAAAGACTGCAAAAAAAAAGAAAGTATGCCATAAACGCAGTAATGAACATGATTATAAAGATTGTTCCAGTGATGTTGTTAAATGCTCCAATTGTGAATTGTCAAAACAGAAATATGGTCTGAACGTGAATACTGTCCATGTTCTCTGGGATGTGACTAAGTGTGAAATCTACCAAAAAATGGAGCCACTTCAAAGAAACAAATTTATCAAGTAAGTAGCAGTTAGATGCAAATATTGTCCTAAACTCCAGTGTTGTGTATTTCAATTGCCAGGGCTATCTCAACAATAAAGACAAAATTACTGTTTTGGTTACAGATTGGAAACCAAAACCGAATTTTCGCGACGATTGTAGTTCATCCAAGGACGAAGTCTAGTTCATCTTGTGACAAACGCTGGCTAGAAGCTGCGTACATACTTCCGGCGAACTTTGTTCAATATGACGTCATAAGTTTCTCAAAAAAGCGCTTGTGTTCATGAAATCATGGAAGTAGTTCGTCACGAAAATTCGATTCACTACATTACTGTTACTATCAGAAACCCATGTGACTGAAAATATTGATCAAATAGAACTGAAGATTGATGGATATAATTTTTGGAACAATGTGTAACAACTAATCGAAGAACTGAGAGAGTCATGATGGCCCTAATAAGAACTGACCTTAAATATAAAATCAAAATATTGCAGTGTGTCTAGAACTATGTATGGTTGTTATCTCTTGAACTAGGCTCAACAAATTTGAAGTTTTTATGCACCATATTGTACCATCCGCCCCAGAAAGAAAATGCAAATTTTGTTGACTTCTGTTCAGATTACCTTGATGGGAGAGTGTTTTTAAGGGTAATAATGTTATAATGGGTGATTTTAATTTTGACCTCTTGAAGAATTGTTTCTATGGAAATAAATTGTTGAAAACTGTATATTCAAATGGATTTAAATCAAATTGTTAGCTCCCCAACTCAAATTACAGTTTCGTTTTAAATGGTATACCCTGTGTATAAATGATATAGGTAGTGTGTTGAGTAAAAGTGAAATTGTTTTGTTTGCGGATGACACAATGCTGTACGTCATTGGCAGAAATGTGACCCAATTACAACAGATTAGGAATGTGAAATTGAATAGATTATATGGGTGGCTCTGTGATAGTGATAACAATCTTTGCATCAAAGTTGAGAAATCTTAGTTTTGTGTGTTTGGTAAAAGTTCAAAAATAAGGGATATTGATGTAGATAACATAAACATCAGCATGAATAATGGAGCTTTGGCACATGAAAACCAAATCAAGTACTTGGGGGTAATTTTGGATTCAAATTTAAATTTCCAGGTTCATGCTGACTATGTTATGAGAAAATTTTCCAAAAAGGTTGGTTTTCTTTCAAGGGTGGGAAATAGTTTGTCTATTGGCACAAGTATGTTATTGTATAATATCATTGCACTACCTCATTTACAGTTTTGATCCACACTTTTGTATGCAGCTTCGATAACAAAACAAACATAGAGTTTTTGAGCATTTCAACTATCATATTCTTTGATTTGCTTATATTTTTTTGAACCTCAGATTTAGGAAAAGATTTGAGAGGAAGCTTCATTGGCTCATAACTTTTGAAGCCAAGTTCTGAATTCCTCAGATCCAGAGATGCTCTATAGATCCGAATTCCAGATTCAATAAAAAATATGTTAATCATAAATGGCTACCAAGACGCTCCTCTTTTGGCTAAATTTGATGACAACTTGTTATTGGAGATAGAAGAATTTGCAAGGAACGAACTGCCACAAATCCTTAGTAAAGAGGATCACCAAAAGTACTATGGTCCTTTTACTAATAAACCCAATATATTCAAATTTATCGGAGGCCACAAGGAAATCACAAAAATGATCGCTGAATAGTTCAAGAACAAAAGATCCAAATCTAGGAAACGTCTTAAACCACAGGATGTAGCTAGTGAAAAAAGTTACTTTTCCACGAATTTGACTGAAGAAAATGCACAAATTTTGACAACTCTAAAAAAATGGGCTAAAACTAAATTTGACCAAGAGCAGTAGAAATCATTCTCACTAAGTTTCGACAACATTCAGATCAATACCAAAATTTCTGGAGACAATCTGTATTATACAGGGTGTCCCACGGTGGATGGCGTATTAGACGTTTATGGAGAACTGAAAAGCGGATCATTTTGAAAATTTGGCAACCGGGATAAACGACCATGATCTACACTTTAAAAATATTTTTGACCATGCGGTGTTGCCGCTTCTACTCTAAACTAGTGGCAACATCACTATTTAAAATGGAACACCCCGTATGTGATTGCATATTTGGATTCTACGTAAAATTCTGAGCAGATTTCATGTGATATACCATATACCTAAGTTTAACTGTTTTGGAAATATTGACAGTTGAAAATGACTTTTTGCAACTTTGACAGGCTGTAAAACCTGAACGGTTAATTTTAGAGGAGAACCGATTTTACATTCCTATCTTAGATTTTTATAAACTATCATTTGACACCAACTTTGAATTAAATCCATGATTAAAAATTTCAGTTAAATTTAATCTCCGGTTAAGTTCAAAGTTGGTGTCAAATGATAGTTTATCAAAATCTAAGATAGGAATGTGAAATCGGTTCTCCTCTAAAATTAACCAATTAGGGTTTACAGCCTGTCAAAGTTGCAAAAAGTCAATTTTCAACTGTCAATATTTCCAAAACAGTTGAACTTAGGTATAGGGTATATCACATGAAATCTGCTCATAATTTTACGTAGAACCCAAATATGCAATCACATACGGGGTGTTCCATTTGAAATAGTGATGTTGCCACTAGTTTAGAGTAGAAGCGGCAACACCGCATGGTCAAAAATATTTTTAAAGTGTAGATCATGGTCGTTTATCCCGGTTGCCAAATTTTCAATCAACAATTTTTGATTTATGAAATTCTCTCATTAAATACAACTCGTGCAATGGAAATATATTTATAATTTTCGACAAATTTGCACTCATGCGTTTTTAACTGAAAAAGGCACTTGTGCACTACGTGCACTCGTGCTCTTTTTCAACTAAAAATGCATTCGGGCAAATTTTCCAAAAATTATCAATAATTTCCATTGCACTAGTTATATTACTATTGAATATTTCAATCGACAACCCTTCACCAGACCTGTTGTTTCTTTAAGTAAAACCAACTAAAAACTCTGATACTAGCAGAAAAATGAACATTCTAAGAGATATTACCATACCAGGACCATCAGGACTAAACTCTATATCCTCGATAAAGGAACGGGCTGCAGATATTGAATCAAGTTTTGAACCATCCGAGGAATCATCTAGACAAGATCGTACTGGAAGTCAAAAAGGGAAAACTTTTAGGTATCAAAGATCAGAGCGAATAAAGACGGCAAGAGAAAAAGGTCATCTAAATCAAAGTCTTATGACAGATTACTTTATGTTTGTAGAAAAAATCTGCAATTCTTTAACGCCAGATTTGACAGATATACCATTGTCCAGAAATTAAAATGTGCAAACAATAGAAAATAGAAATCATAGAAAACCTATCACGAGACTCATTACCTGAATCCCTTAAAATATTTTTAACTCACTCCCGGCATTTTTCCTTCTACTTTATTTTTAAAATTTTCACAAAATGGGATAAAATTTTGTATACATCACGTGAGTTAAAATGTTTATTCATTCGAAGAAAATTAACCCACTCGCTAGGGCTCGTGGATTAAACTTTCTTCTCATGAATAAAAATTCATTTAACTCACTTGGTGTATAAATAACTATTATTCCATTTTAAAAAATTATTTTTTTGGTCACAGCGCTTTAACGAAAAAATTTTTTTTTAGCAAAAAGGTAGGGGGTGTTCACTTTATACTGGATCACCCTGTACATACATCTGGAATTTTGTATTGGAATTAAAATGATTGGAATTTATTAGGAATTCTTGGAATTGTAACTTTCAACAGAATTGTTGGAATTTTTACTGGAATTATTGGAATTGGCGGAATTTTTACTGGAATGCTGGAATTGTTTGGAATTATGAAATTTTTGTTGGAATTGTTGGAATTATTTGATTTTTTTTGGAATTATTGGAATTAGGTACACGATTTTGAACCCCAGTTGACCACTCGTCTTAGGGGGATCCAAGGTAATCTGAGGAAATCTGTGGATATCTTCTGTATAGACTTATAGAGGTATCTCTTGTAGTACACTTAAACATGTTATGACTTACCTGAGGACGTACTCCTTAGCTAATATCCCCAATAATTAAATTAAATGTCACTTTTCTCATTTTTTTTTTTAAATATGTAATTCACAACTTTGTTAATTTAAATCTGATTTTAACGTAATTAGGCTCAAATTAAAGCCAATCAAATCCTTTACAATTTCACAGAGTAAAACTCTGAATAAAAACAAAAATCAGAGCCTGAAACGAGGCCTGAAGCTGGAATAAATTAAAAAAAAAATCAAAAGCCTGGAATAGACAAAAATTGAGACAAAAGAATGTTAGATGGAAGAAAATATTTTTAAATAATTGAGAAAAATGCATCTCGACTAGTGTTACAGGAGTGTCGCGATAATCCGATCCCGCGATAATCCGTATGCTTCTGTAATCCGCATTGCATTTTCATTCCCTTGAAGTACTCTAGGTATAATCCGGATTTTACTTGATTTAGTAATCCGAATTCATTAACATGACTGTTGAAAATAAAAACACAGGTTTTCACTTGTCGTTTTGTAACTGCGTTCAAGTGGATAGATAGTTTTTACATGTCTACACGCATCTTTCAATACGCAGCGTCCTTCCTTACTGTGTGGGCTTTTTCAAAGAAAATGGCACCTATTAAACGCAAACACAAAACTTGTCTCAACGAAAAGTCAGCGATTATAGACGAGCTGAAATGCGGAGTTAGTGGGAAATATTTAGCTGTTAAGTATGGAGTAGGGGCTTCAACCATCAGTGACATTAAGAAAAAGCGAACTGTAAAATGCCTTAGTAATCCGAATAATTTGATAATCCGGATTGGTCTGGTTTTAATTGATCCGGATTATTGCGACACTACTGTATAAAATTCTCGGTAATTTTCGAACGTTACCGAACTTTCGGGAATGTTTGAGAATTTTCGAGAAATAATGAGAACTTTGGAGAATGTTGCAAAAGCTCCTATAAATTCAGCTTTTTAATGTAGGGCTTGTAAAAATGTCTATTTATAATAAAGTTTCACTAAATTTCCCTATTTTTCTTTTCTCTGGTAGGGGTAGGGGAATTTTCCATAAATGTAGATAACCCTTGTCTATGTATTATTAATTTATTGTAAAGAAAATGATAATATTTATAAAATTAATACAAGTCTTGTTTCTTGTAAGTTGGTGTAAAAAAAAAAACAAACTAAAAAACAACGTAGATGTAGGTGGCAGTGGTAGCACCAAAAAATAAAACTCAAAAATCTTTAAATGCAAATACCTAAATAACATAACTACATAAAGCGTTAAGTCAAAACAAAAAATAATATAAAAAAATAAATTTAAAAATAAAAATAGGAACTCTAAAAAAAGGAACTTAAAAAACGAACTTTCTAGAGTCAATGGTAATAACACAAGACTCAAATCAAACCATTAGAAAACGTTTAGAAATGCATTTTCAGCGAACTTTCGCTTAGAGAGGAACGAACATTACCGTAAATTACGGTAAAAGTGCGAACGTTCGCTTGGTAAAGTTTGCTTGTTACAACACTAATCTCGACTTAGTCAGTGTTGTGAATAAGTTTTTGTACATTACATGTGTGCTAGGGAATAGAAATTAAAAATAGTCGAAATGGGACAGATCAAATAAGTTTTAAGTCATGCTATTAGCCTAAAAATTGTTATAATAAAGGGTCAAAAAACCTGTACCTTTTCTAACATAAAATACCTGATAAACATAGATTTCTTCCCAACAAAAATTAATGTCTGAACCTGAACGCTGCCATTTCTCCACAAATTGATGGTCATAGCATACTCGTCACGTTATTTATTATAAAAATAACTAAAACCTAAACTGATAAGACTATTGCACACTTACCAAAGTATTTTACAACAAATTTTCAACTTAAGTCGAGCCACAAACAAGCTACAGGGCTCGTACTAGCTGCGAAAGCTACGTGTCAGAGAAGAAGCGTCGTGTAATTTATCATTGAAAATTTACCACGTCTTCAATAATTTTTTTTCGAGGATTATTAGTTTAAACAAAGCAAAATCCACTTTAATCTTTCGAACAATTCCTGTTTACGTGTACACCTACACACCATTATTATAAACAATATAAAAAGATATCCAAATGTAAAAATAAACAAAAGGGGCGATTTGAGGTTAGTTTTTTGTTGACTTTTGATTCAGATTTCGTACAGTTATCTGTAAAATTACAGAAATCTGCAAGAAATTGGACAACCACCAACCACTGAACCAAACCTAACCTCTAAAAACTCTACAACAAACAAGAACGATTTTTAAAATTCCATCCAGGATCCAGCGTTTTTACCAAAATTCTTCACTCAAATAGGTATATCGAGCCCAAAAATGAGTCTAAAAACATTGGAACTAAAACCAGACCGTCTCCTTATGGACTCCAACTTTGAGGGCTACAAGCTATCCCTAGAAGAACTAGAATCGTCTCACAAAAACCTGGAAACCCCAGTGGATAAAACCCATTTGAATTCGAGTCAATACGGTTTACTGCACGCCAAACTGTTCGGACTCCACAACCATTTAATTGGGGATAAGTACGACAACTATTCTTCAGTTTATTATGTGGATCAACAGTTCAACATTAGAAAAACTTATGTTGATAGTTTGAGTAATGAACTTGTAGATCCTGTGAGTGTATTTGTTATTCCCAAAGTTCGAGAGCGAGCTCCGGGAGATTATAATGTAACACTGAAGTTTGCAAGTGGCACAATTGCAGTTGCCTCAGATGGGATGGGATTGTTGTACATTTTAGATACTAAAGACAAAAGGGACGATGACGAATTCACTACTGTGTTCTCAGGCAAAGTTTTAAACGATGAAGATCAGGGATTTATCATTTCGGATGCTCTTTATAATGATATTAGCAAAGAATTACATGTACTGCTTTTGCACATACAAGAAAATACTGTTGATCGATTTGTATCAATTATTCACTGGATAACATTCAAAGAAGATGAAAATAGTTCATGGAATCAAGTTGCTATAAGACAATTAAAAACCAAAGGAGAAGTTCAATATTTGCATTTGGAAAAAAATTGTCAACATATTTATGTTGCTTCAGAAAACGCAATTAGTTTTGTTTTGAATTCTGAGCATCCTGTTCAAATGAAAACTGAAAAAGTAGCTGAGAAAATTTACAATTGGTCTCAGACGCTTGAAGAAATTAGTATAAAAGTATCTTTACCTGAAAATGCTCACAAAAATCTTGTTAAAGTTACTTGTGATCAATCAAAAATAGATGTTAGCTATAATTCTAAAAGCTTAACTTCTGGTGAACTAGAAAACCATATTGATCCTTCATTGTTGACTTGGACATTAAACAATGATATTTTAGAAATTATCCTAACTAAAAGCACTCAAGGTGTATTTTGGAAAGAGTTAATCAAAGGAGATGATGTATTAGAAACATGTATTGTAGAACCTTTTAATCAAAGACTGCAAAGAAGAACTAGTGATACAGAAGTAATTTGATTACCAAAAATATATAGATTTATTAATGTATTTGTATTTCAGGTTTTGCCCCAAACAGGTACAACATTTAATTCCCAACAAATAGAAGAGTGTGATTTTGAAACTGATAAATCAGAAACTTTTGAAAGGATTAGTGGGGTCACTAACGAAGCAACTCACAGGATTCATTTGGGGTCTCATCAAGTCCTTTTAAGCCCTTATTTGAATTCAGATTTACCACCAGCATTGGGTAATAATTTTAATAGCACATAGTAAATATTTCATTTTCGATATTTCAGGAATAAGACATGATATTGATTTATGTCTCTGGCAACCAGTTCTTGATAATGATTTTAGTTGCAAACATGTTGGGACATTGCACGCTTTTGGATATGTACAGGTTTGTTCCATGTTTCATTTCTTTTGGTGAAATTGTAATGAAGCAAATTTTTTAGGCATCTAAGACAAACAGGAAATTTTTAATGTGCTCTCCCAATCTAGATTATGCAGTAATCAGCGAGTCTGTAGGACATATTTTTATTTACAGGCAAAATATACCTTTGTTAGCTGATTTGAGACAAAGATCTACTGGTGTTAGAGTGAAAAATATTGCTAAGCAGCACGTATTTAATTTGCCCAATAAACATATTTTAGGTGAGATTTTCTGCACTGTAATGTAACTTTTTTAATTTCAATTTTTTTCACAGGTATTTTTGCAGGAAACAAGCATTTATTTATTTTAGGTGAAGACTTTGTTATTGCCTTAAGTATAGCTGGAACTCAGTCATAATAAATACCATTACCATTATTTGTTAATTATTCTAATATATTATTTTATATTCACATGATTACTTGATTTATTTTTCTAAATAGGTAATCTTAAATCTATACCAGTGTTCTCTTTAATCGTCTTCAAACATCAAATGGTCAAGTTTCAATTCTTTTCCCTTATCTGCCTTGCTACTTCTTTTGGGTTTGTCCTTTTTAGGTGGTTTTTGTCCTATAACGTACTCGGGCATTACAATTTTTGAGCTGCTATGGCTAAATGTTGGCTTTTGCTCAGATTCATTAATATCACCATCTATTGCAGTAGTTTTGTCTAAAAATATATTTAAAAACAATATGACAAATAAACTAAAATTAGTTTGCCTCTTATGGTGTTTGTGCGTAAATGTTTATTGAAAACAATTTTGCTTGGTAGTTCTTCTAGTTTCTCTTCTTCCATTCCATTTTCACGTTGTTTTCTGTTTGCAAGCTCTCTTAGGAAATCCATTGCAGATTTTGTGTTACTCTCGTCAGTTATATCTTGCACATCTTCTAAAGAATATTTTGTCCATTTGTGTGGGTTCTTTTTAAAGTCTGGTATCCTAGAATCATCAATTGGTATTATAAATGATTATTGTATTGTTAATTGTTTACTTGTTTATGTAGTTTTTAGGAGCAGGATTCTGGGGTCTTTTGAAGATGCTCTCTTTTCCTCGAAAATGTTTGGTTTCCTTTTTTTGAGACCTACGATCTGACCTAGGTTCATCCCTTGGGTCCCTTTCTTTTGTTGGGGTCGAATTTCTGCTATTTTCCAGAACCATTAGCTGATCGAAAACTTTTTTTTGACGATCTTTGAAGTCTGGATCGCCAGCCTCTAGTTTAAAAGCACTCATTTTTCACAATTTGAACAAATTTAACAAGGTTCAATAATCAAAATCAACATCAACCATAAACAACAATCTTTTTTTAGGTTATGAGACGACGTTTTGTCTCACTAACGTCTATTAGCGTCTTTTTCTAGCAGCTTGTAAGAGAAAGAGATGGAGAATTTTACACGTCTGGGTTTTCTGTCATTTGATTTTTCCAGCTAACAAAAAAAGAGCAGTATAAAGTGAGATAGGTATAATGTAGGATGAATTTACGCTCAAGGCTTTTTACAACAATTTGTAGAACTGTTCATTTTCAAAAATGATTGAATATGAAGAACCTTATTGGATACGATTTCAATAATGAAATGACTGATGGTAGTGAATCAGAAAAAAGTTATTTATATTACAGTACGGTATGAACCTCATTACAGTATCCAAAAAGACTTTGGTGGTATCGAGTAGGGAATGCCATATCGGCCCATGGGGTTATGGCGGGTCGTGATGGTAACCACACGAGTGCTGTGATCAGCGTTACCGTACGTGTGATATACAACATTTTATCTACTACCCACATGGTTTTAGTTTTTCTTTTAGTAGGTACTTAAAATTTTTTCGAATAAATAAATTGTAAAAAATTGCTGTTTTTCTAATAAAAATGAGAAATGTAATGAGCTTTATTAAAACACTGGCAATACCATGAGCTCATTACATCACTAGTACGATAATACAACTTATTACGTAATAGGGTATACCTACTTCATGTTTATTTATGCATGTTTGAAATAGTTTTCTTAAATATTTGTTGAGTTTATTGGTCCAAGAGTTTCTCAGTTCTCCAAATAGGTATTTCTCCTGCTGGGCCTGGTGCCCTACCGTTTTTAAAGAAGCTACAATGTTTTTTAACTTCTTCTTGCATAACTCTTATTGGTGATCCTGCAGTTATTATGTTTCCTGTCTGTTCCTTTTCTTCTTTAAACTCTGCCCGCTGTTCTGTCAGTAATTCTCCAAAGTACTCTTCTCATTGCTGGGGTGTATTGATAATATCCTTGGTTTTTGTTTTTCTCATTTTTTTTAGTAGGTAATCTCCAACTTTCTGTGTTTTTTTTACCTCCCAGATAAGTATTAATATGCGCACAGTTTCTTTCCCATGACTCGTACTCTTGCTTGTGCTTCTTTATATATTTCTTTGTCTCGTGTCTTATTTGAACTTAGATACCTACTGTTGGTATTTCTTCCCTTTATCTGCTATGTTTTTCTCTATTTCTTGATTTCACCGATAAGGTGAGGGCCTTCTTCCACTTTTTTCGTATTAGCCAAGGGCTTCAAATGCTGCACTGTGAATACTCTCTTTGATACGGTGGTAATGCATTTCAAGGTTTTGGAAGTTCATACTACTTTGTAATTTTTGATCCAATCTCTTCATGTACAACCCCTTGCTTTCGCGGTGTTTCTACCCGGGATAAAGATTTTTGTTTCCAGGAGGTAGTGATCACTACCACAGGTCGCCTCATATGCTCTCACATCCTGGAATTTTATGTTCGAGCTCTGCTTTGCGATAGTGTAGTCAATAATCGATTTTTGTTGTCTAGTTTCATTTTTCCATGTGTAGGGGAGAGTGGGGCAACTTCGACATGCGAGGCAAGTTTGTCACAGCGCTTTACTAGGAATCGGTTGGATTCGGAAATTCCGAAACTGGCTTGAGGAGGGTGCATCGTACGTATCAGTTAGTTGCTCCTTAAGTCTGGAGAAGGTAGCTACTCAATTTGTCGCATAAAACGCAATTATCGAGTTTTTAAATTTCTGATCTAAGGATTGGCTATTACTTAAATGATACTTTCGTTCCGTTAGAGTGTTCTATTTCGCAAATTAATTTTTACAGAGTGACTTTGACCCATCTTTTGTAGAAATATTTGATAATAGAGGCGGTATAAAATACTACTGTAAGATGTTTTTAAATATTTTACTAGATTCCGCTTGGGTGGGGCAACTTCGCCAATCGTTATTCCGGCACTGTCGAACTATTATTTTTGTTTCTAGGATGATTAGAGGTTATAAAAAAACGATCTGATGTATACGAAAAAGAGCAGTTAATTTTTGCTGTGATTTAGATAGAAAATAAAATTTAGGTATTTGTATCAGAATAATGCTGTCAAATTTCCCCATAGAGGAGGGCAAGTTCGTCATTTGACATTGATGCAAAAAAAAAATATTTTTCTCTCTGAATTTATACGATATTGGTTTTAAATGCCTATTACCTACTAAAGAAATGTTATCACTATGTTCAGATAAAGTTGTGTTTATTTCTGTAAATACAAATCGTTTTTAAAATCTTGTAAACTTAACATGTCGAAGCTGCCCCACTCTCCCCTACTTATGTAATTCTTTATGCTGAAAGTAACCGTTTAGGATTTTTAGGTTATTTTGTTGGCATATTGCTATGAGCCTTTCTCCATTGTTATTCGTTACATTCTCTCCAAATTTTCCGACTACCTTGTCGTTGATTTTTCTCCCTGTTCGTCTGTTAAAGTCTTCCAGCAATATTATTTCCCTTGAAGTTCCTACTCTTATGATTTGGTCACTGAGTTGTTGATAAAATGGATCCTTTATATTAACGAGTTCGTCGTCGTTCACTTATTCATATATTCCCAAGATTGATATTTTCCTTCCTTTAGATATACGGTATTAGGCGGCAATAAAAAGTGTACCCCTGGTCTGACAATTTGATTGTCCTCTGTTCGGCCTTTCCACGTACCAACCTTCCCTATAACCGTCCTTTCCTATCACAATAATGACTTCGTTTTCTTTGAACGACAATTGACTCATCCTATCAACAGCATCGCCATACTGTCGAAATTTTCCTTTAAACTATAGTTTTCATATCTCAAATACTATTGAAAAATCTGGACTCTGACAAGTAGTCAGCGTTGCCAGAGTCTTGAAAATTAAAGTACTGATCAAGAGACAAAAAATGTACTGAAAAACGGAAAAATGTACCTACTAACTTCAAAAACTGAACTGGAATTCATAAAACTGATAAAGTAGAAGGTTTTCGCGGATACTTATTTTGTTTTTCCTACTCCTGTACTGCTTTAAATTTAAAACATCAAATCAGATCAGATCAGATCATTCATTTTAAATTATTTTTAATATTTCACGGTTTGGTTAGTGGGTTAATTAAAAACTCGGATGGGCGATGGGCTTCAAGAAAAACATTGTTTTTCTCCAAACGTCAAAAAAACGTCACTTTGTTAACCCCTGTCAAGATGTCAGAAATTTAATTTCTATGCTGGTAGGCAAATCCAGCAGGTTAACACCTGTCGAGGTGGTAGAAATTTAATTTTTCTCCAAACGTCAAAAAAACGCCACTTTGTTAACCTCTGTCAAGATGTCAGAAATTTAATTTCTATGCTGGTAGGCAAATCCAGCAGGTTAACACCTGTCGAGGTGGTAGAAATTTAATTTCTATGCTACTTGGCAACCCCAGCGGCAGCAAAAGTACTTTTAGTGCCGCTGGAGCGGCAGCAAAAGTACTTTTAGTGCCGCTCGTACTTTTACTGCCGCTTAACCATTCAGTTACCCCCGAGCCTACCCAATTTGTTTGAAGAAAAAATAGCGTGTTGCATACGCTGTAGAAGCACTTTTTTGTGCTTCAGCAGTATTGCAAGCCTCACTACGTTCGGCTCGCAAACCTACTGCTTCAGCACAAAAAAGTAAAGCTTCTACTCCTAATACGACAATATACTATTCGATGCTGCTTGGCAACCCCAGCGGCAGCAAAAGTACTTTTAGTGCCGCTCGTACTTTTACTGCCGCTCAACCATTCAGTTACCCCCGAGCTTACCCCATTCGCTTGGAGAAAAAATAGTTTGTTGCATACGGAGTAGAAGCACTTTTTTGTGCTTCAGCAGTATTGCAAGCCTCACTACGTTCGGCTCGCAAACCTACTGCTTCAGCACAAAAAAGTAAAGCTTCTACTGCTAATACAACAATATACTATTTTTATCTACTAGGTACCTCTTTACCTAACTAAAGTCACTAAAGATATGACTTTACAGATTGGAGCACGTTACTTATTCAACGAAATTTAATGCTAATATCTTCTAGCTTCTCAAGAATGTACATGTTAGGCAATTTAAGTTAGTTCAGTAATATTGCCATGTCATCACCCTTCTTGTAATTTTTTTTGATCTTAAGCAACATCTTATCTAAGCAAAACCCTCCTCTCGGGTGGATCTTTGTAATCCAAAGCTTAAACTACTTTTTTTCTACGGTGCATGACAAATTTCCGAACTAAGCGAGATCAAACTCCTAATCGAGATTAAGTCCAGACAGGCGTAAAATGGGCGCGGGCTAAAGGCATGTTTGGGGTGCGTTCAATATTCTGCTGGGATGCGCCCGGAGTGATCCGTGGGGTACATCTGCCCCGTCCGTTCATTCGAAAATGCAGGTATTCGTTAATTTTTCCCGCCGCTTAAAAATATCCCCGGTATTATACAGCGGCGGCAAAATGTACTGAATTTTATATTGTGGTACTGAAGACAGTCAAATTGTACTGATTCCAGTACATCTGTACTGATGCTGGCAACACTGCAAGTAGTACTTCCTAGCGGCAGAATTGATGGGCCACAATTCTAGAAACGTCCCGTTCTTGCTCCTAATGAGTTTTTCTTTAGCTATCATCCGGTCCATTTCGCCCACGTACCAGAGCTTGTTTCTAAGCGGGTATCTTTCGCTTATACCATTGGGTAAATTCGCTTGCAACCTCAAAGGCGACACCCCGCATTTTCCACTAAACTGGACGCACACTTTGTGGACAACGCAGTTGCCTTTTTGACACAAATATCCCTGGAAAATTAGTTCTTTGAGGTAGGTACTTGCAGCAATACATGCACTGAATTGGATTAGCAAACGTGGTCAGTTCTAGAGTGTGGTTTGTGTGTGCTAAACTTTTTGGTCGGATAATTTGTCATGTGCCTCGAAGCCCCAACAATCTGCTCCTTCAACTCGAGTGTGCGAACTGATATAGTGTAGGCCATCTGTTGGCCATTTTTCACTAGTAGAAAATTGTAATTCCAGCGGCCCTGATTATTCAGGATGGCGCGATTGTGGATTTCTTCAACGTCCATTATGTTTAGAATGTCCCTGAAGGTCAATTGGTTGTTTCGAGCTTTAAAAATAAGAATGGCCTTGTATCAAAAAAGAACACCGTATCTGTTTCTGGTCTTCTGATCGTCGTGGGCCTTTATTTTCAGTTCCGCGTCTTTTATAAGATTGCCATAGTTTGATAATTTTATTACTGGCTCGTGTTCCCAATCCACAATATTATCCTGAAGATTATTTATTACATTCAAATGTTCCACATGCCTATGCGCCTGATTGATGTAGCCAGCAATGTCTAATATTGCTTCGTGGGCCCTTTTCAGTTCTACATACTCTTCATGATGTTCATCAGTCGTTAGTCCATCTAACAGCAAATGATATTCCAATATCCGTTGCATTAGTCTCTCAGCTCAAATTTACCATTATTTACTTCTTTTTCATGTTTAATAATGGTTTGGTTAAATCCGTCATCCTGAGCGCAGAACTCCTATAAAAGAGCTCTGGGTCAAGTTGGCACAGTAACTACCACCGTAAATAAGGAACCTTTCAACAAATATTAAGTTTTGTATATATAGATATATTAAGCATGTGTGACGTCATAGGATATGAAAAATAAGTTACATTTCAAAGCGTTGTATCTCCGTCAATTTTTGACTAACAAGAAAAAGAAAAAACACGTGTTGACTTATTTTTTATTGATTAACGATATCAGCAATAAAAAAAAACTGATGCAAGGGGCCTATTCAAAATAAGCTAAAATAGTACCTACCTAATTTTGATTATTTTTCCAACCAAAATTTAAAGATTATCAATTTAAGTTACGACTTTCATTAAGCTAGCTGGAAGAGAGCCTGATCTAACCAAGATCTCTATTTGAATTGGGGATTTTTTGGGGTATTTCTGCAGATGGTATCAGTGCTGAAATTTATACATCTTAAGACAACGGAGCCATACTATTACTATCTAGTACAACCACGCCTAAAAGTGAATAATGGTTTAGGTTTCAAAAAGAGATTATTTTCTATATAAGACATCTTTAGAATGTCTTAGAAATATGTCAAAGACGTTTTTAGGCAGACGTTTGAAAGACGTTGGGACGATCATCCTCAAGATGTGAATAGGTATAAGCAGACGTTTAAAAAACGTCTTGAATGTCGATTGTGGACATCTTAGCGTCGTTTTCAAGATGTCTACACAAAAACTTCCTACCGAATTCGTTTCTCAATCAATTCATAAGTTAATAGAAACCATATTAAAATGCTACAGAACACTTGAGACTTTAATAAGCCTTTTGGAAAGTTTCAAAATTTCCAAAAGTATTCTGTAGCGCCTCAGAACAATTTGGAAACGTCAACCATTTTAAAATGCCTTAAAACATTCAAAAACCGATTTAGAATTTCCAAAACCATTTTAGAACAATTCAGAAGATTGAAACCCATTTAAGCACGCTCCAAAACACTCAAATAACACTCTAGAATCTCATTTTGAAAAGCGCCAGAATCTAAGGATTCAAGTTAAAAGTCACGAAACGCTTTTCAGAAGGCTTTTAACACCGAATTTAGATTGCTGAAAAACTTTAGATCTTTAATAGTTTAATAAGCATCCAAAACAGTTCAAATCCAAATCAGAATTTTCAGAATAATTTTGGAACTTCAGAGTTACTTATTTTAGAAAAAATCATAATAAATTTAGAACTGGAAACCTTTTAGAACTCTTTTGAACCAATTTAGAACACTTTGGAGCTTCAATAGGACTCTAGAATACCTACTTAAAAAATCAGTCAGAACGAATTAGGAAGTAGGTACTAAAAAACTTCTAAAATGTTCCCAGAACTCTTCAAGCCAAGTTAGAGCACTTTAGACCTTCAATAAGCCATTTAGAACGTTCCAAAACACTTTCCAGTAGCATTTGGAAAGGCTTCAGAACAATTTAAATACCTCAGAAATATTCCAGAGACCCTAGCGCCTAGAACAGACAAAAATTGAAAGTTATAAAATAAGTAATAATAATGAAATATTAGTCCTGAGACGTCTTTAGATAGACGTTTGAAAGAATTAGGTATTGTTATTCCATCTTTAGGAGTTAAAATTGACGGAACCCTTTGGTCGTCCATCGATCATACCTTTTGTCAAAGTTTGTGCTGTTATAGGGTACCTACCTAATCCACCTTTCTCTTTTCATTTGCTTGGGAATCAGGATGAGGAACTTGGATTTTTCAGTATTGATCATTCATTGATGCGTGGTACCTACATTATGTTAAGTGAGTATAGGTACGCATTTGCTAATATTGTTATTGTTAATGATAAATAAATACATTAAATATAATTTAAATTACTTATTTCCTAAAAACTATAAATAGGTAAAGAGTTAAACAATATCAAGATGATACATTATCTGTAATATTAGAAACAAACTTTGTTCCATTATTGATTAACGTCTTAAGAATTAAAACTTAAAGTGAAATCTATATCATCTACAATCAGCTAATCATTTCCATTAAGCTGATCATAGTAATTAGTAGCTTTCCTGAGCATTTCTTCCGCTAATATTAGCTGCGATCGATTCTCCAACATTCTCGCTCTTATAACGGGAGTCATTCTGACTCTATCTAGCAATATAAAAAGACCAAGAGCAAGGACTGCAAATAGCGTTACCGTTCCTGGAAAATCGGAAAAATTTCTAATATTTTTCACTTTAGTCTTATTACTACTCTTACCTAGCATAACAAAGGGTATTATATAATTAGGGGTCATATACCGATGATGATTATCTGAAAGTTCGCAGTGACGATGAGGCTCTGTAGGAACAGGAACATAATATGGATAAGGATAAGGCATTACTTTTTTTTCTTGGACGTAAACTGTACTAGGCTCGTATGAACGTGAGATCTGGAATGAAATAAAATGAATAATGGATAAGTCTACAAATTACCCTCATACATTCTTCACTTATTTCGCAAATTGCAAAAACAAATAAAATGTTTTTTGTTAGTTGATAAAAAAAAGTATATACCCTATCTACAGTTTTATTTACTTTATCCAAATTCTTATAGGCTCTTAAGAAATTTTAACTATTTATTTTGCATTTTGATCAATAAGGAAGAAAAACAAACAAAGCTTCCTATTCCAAGAAATTTAGGTAAAGACACCCTATAAATATATAATCTATGACTTGAATATGTAGGCATTTGTTCAAATTTTCCTCAGTATGAGAGGAATTTTTGTTCGAAAATATTACAGTTTTAATGATGAATTTTAATTTGTTGTTGACTTGTGAAGTACCTACTTTACTTGGAAAGTGCATCAATTAAACTAAAACATGTAATAAGATTATTATTTTTTTGATAATGTCACTTATGTAAGGCATGCACCTACTCAAATAAATCAAAGTTATCTAGAAAAGTCTTACCTTTTGAGAATTTTCCAGCATGATCACTCACACTCCACTGTTAGAAATAATTTAAAAAATGATTTTACCTATTTTAGATAGCAAAATCCTCTCCACGGTTGTCACTCAAAAAGGTTTCACACTGGGTTGCGCCCATTATACTTCGTTATGCTTCAAATCTAATTTACTAATTATTAGTATTATTTAATAAATTAGGTCATATGTCGGTCATATTTGTTTGGTTTATTGTATTTTGGTGACAGAATAAGAACAAGTTTGTATACAAAGAGGGTCAGTTTATTCATGAAGAAGTGGATTCAAATTTTAAGAACTCCACTTCATAAGGATTTGAAATAATAATGTGATATGATGAAAATATTAAATTTATTTAATTTCATTATTATGCTAAATGGTAATAGAAAAATCCATTGGAATGTATAATGATAATGTGGGTACAATTTTATATTATATACCCCATATTGATTATATTGAAGAAATATGTTTTTACCTAATCATATAAAAACAGTATTTAAATAAATTTTCATGCTTTAATAAGCTTATATACCATCAAAAATAAGCTTATATTTTGACTATAAATATATTATATAATTCTGAAGCTTGAAAAAAATAACTTAGTCAGAGAATGTACCCAGATAAGCTCTACAATTGGGACAAAAATGCTTTTTGCTCTGGCAGGAATCCATGCAGTATGGAAGGCAGCAACATGGCCAACAACTAAAAAAAAAACCATCAATAAACCAAAATTATTTAAATTCAATTATCTACTCACCCAAAGACGCACAGTAATAAGGCAAACAAGTGAGTTTTGGTGTTGGGTTCAGTTTCGATGGCAGAAGTTATGCTGGCGTGACAATGCGGGCAGGAAGTTCGCATTGGGTCTGGTCCTACCATGACTGGTTGTGTAGTGGTAGTTACAATAACTGGAAAAGAAAAATTAGGAATTTAGATCAGAATCCGTTATTTAGTTTGTGGACAGTTAGTATAAATACAAAGTTATACCAAATGTTCTATATAACTTTATTATTCCTCCATATTTATTAAAATATGAGAAAAGGCCATGAAAAATAGAAAACTTCTATCTCTCAAGATTCATGGTTCCAAAGATTTATATGTTTAGAGAGACCTGAAATAATGTGTCACTACTAATATAGACAATGGACAAACAAAGCCTGGCATTTATCAGTTCATCAGCGCAAGGTTGAACCTATTTCCGATATAAAACTGTTAAATTTAGACATGATCTTTCAGAAACCTTATCAGATCTGGATTCATAAGAATCATTCATAACATTTGACAATGACTCAGATGATGACGGAAATAGACGTTTAAAAGAAGATTTTTATCGAGTTTGTGCTGTTTGATAGGGTATGAGTTACTGGAAGCGATAATTTAAAATGATAATATCATGGACAATGTGCTTTTCGCTGATGACGCCAGCTTTCACAAATATGCCCACTAGAGATAACTGTCCAATTTGACAAAAAATGAAGCGAATACAACCCTAGATTATACCCCTAGTTGGAAAATGTATGGATAAAAGTGACCAATAAGAAAAATGTACGAATCTTTCCTGTGTAGGTACAGAAATGGCACTTCGAGCATCTACCTGAACATTCTTCAGGTACTACTGGATGAGGTAAAAAACACTGTTTGTTATCTAACAAACATACTTTGCAGCATTTCTCTGAAGATGGATTGGCAGCGAAACTTTGGACGGCTCGTTCACTTGATTTGACACTCCTGGACTTTTTTAATGAATATGATTTTATGAAGTAAAAGTTGCATTACAAAAATGACTATTGAAACTTGCAACACCATAGGCGGTTCTAGCCCATCTGCGCTGGGGGGGCTGAAGCCCCTGCTCCGAGGTCGCTCGCCGCAGGCGCTGTCTTGCCCAAAAACCTTATACATATTTTAATAAATATTTAGTCAAAAACTTTGAACACAAAAACTCACAAATCTGTAACCTTTAAGTAAGTTTATTCACACTAGAGCGAAAAATACCTAATATGCAACTGTGAATCAACCCAAACAAAAACACAAGTTTTACAACGTCTCCACTCCAAAGGTTTCCAACGTTGCTACAGATTAATATCGTATCTAGATAAGATAATGCCGCTTAGCTGAGCAGCGCGTAAACTTTGGCTGCTCCTACTTATTACACACACCTACAGGCAACAGAGGCAACCCTTTCCCTAGCGGTGGGGGCTAGGGTTGCCTCTGTTTCCAGACGTCCCGATTTCGGATATTTATGAAATAATTGAATAAAATTTTATGAAATAATTAGATAAAGGTATTAAATCAGTGAAATTATAGTTATTTATTGTATAAGTGTTTTAGGAAGCATTTTATCCACGCATGAATGTTTAAACGCGAGAACGAAGTTCGAGCGTTTAATTTTCTTAAGTGGATAAAATGCAACTAAAACACGAATGTAATACAACGTTTTATCCACAATCACACGTACCATCGTCACCAAAAGTAACTGAGACAGCATCATATTAGCTATTGTACTATTATATGAATATTATTGTCAAATATTTGTCAAACCATGAATTAAATCCAATGGAATGAATGACAGTACAATTAGTCCAGGAGATTATTATGCATTATTTTCGTCCGAGATACTTTTGGTGACGATGGTACATACACATGGCGGATGGAAGAGCTCCCTCTGTTGCTGAAAGTTATATCGAGGATTCCATTCCCGGTAAGCTTAGTATTGCAAACAAAATCCAAGAGGAAAATAGTTGTCCCTTACAAGAGGAGACACCCATTATTCCTGTTCCGGGTAATTCTGCCAAAACACCCATAAACGTGCGTTTCCAAGCTGATGGAAATTATCACCTTTTAACCAACAATAACGAAGTTATAGGAGACAGATCAATCAACGGAGTATCTATTAATATAAATGTTAATGTTAATATCAATAAATAGAATAAAAATTTCGTATTTCTTGATTTCATCATTCCACTAGTGGAATAAAGTTATTTTATTCCACTAGTGGATAAAGTATCACTTTAGACGCTTCATATGAGTGGATAAAACTGCCATTATTTGATGATTGTGGATAAAAGAAATTATGCAGTTAATTAATCCTATCGCTTCAATATTTTTTACTCAGGGACGGCGAACTTTTGCCACTCATCACTAATTTAAATTTGGGGGGGCTAATTCCAGATTTGGGGGGGCTTAGCCCGCCCAAGCCCCCACCTAGAACCGCCTATGTGCAACACCCTGTATTTTATGATAGTTCTAAAATACGTCACCTAGAGTTTCTTTTTTCAGGATTTCAGCTTAGAAAAAGAAACTTTCCACTTACCTGTATGTTCTTGTGTTGGTGGTGGTCCCATATGCTGAGGTGGCGGTCCCATATGGTGGGGAGGTGGCGGTCCCATATGCTGTGGCGGTAGTTGAGGGTAGGCTCCAGGTGGATAAAATCCTGGAGCGGGAGCGCCATATCCTTCGTACGGTGGCGGAGCTTCTTTAGACATCTTGCTGCAATGACAATAAATACACTATACTAATAAACATTTTATTATTAGGGATTTTTGCACCTGATAAAAAGTTAACTGGGGCTTAATGTTATCTTTTTTATTGGATACAATATAATGCGATAAGATTTTTTGCACTCGCAACTACAGTTTGTTCATTTCGTTCTGGGAATACAGAAAAGCTGTTCCTAGATTTAATTGCCTATTTGGATCCTGGATCGTAAATTTGCTTGTTCCAGGGTGTGTGTTGACTTGCCGCACCTCTCCTAGGGGATCGATTGGTCTAATTTTAACCTGAACTTTTTGTATGTAATAAAAACTGTTACATTTAGGACATAAACAATTCAAATATGCGTTTGATATCCATAATAAAACCACACACCCAAAATTCGCTAGTTTTCATTTTAGCAGCAAGCATACCTATATAATATTTAATTTGGATTTTAATAATTATTTTCAACAGGTTCTGTGGACGTTCAGAATATGAGAAGTTTAGCCTAATTATTATTGTTTTTTGTAATTAAAACCTCATTAAAAAATTCTTAGGCTTTAGTACACAATTAACAACTTTGGACTGTGTTGTTTTGAAAATAACACTAACTTTTGGGACTTTTAAATTGGTTAGAATGCTTAATTATTCAAAAATATTATAAATTATTGCCGAAGCTTATTCACAAAATAAATTCCAGAGGGCAATTATTGTTATAATAATAATAATATATCGATTGATATGCGGAGCATAATAGTTCATAATGTTGGAAAATCCTAACAATTTTGAGGTCATTCGAGAATCGCACCAAAAGGTTTTAGTCATGAAATTTATACAAAAACCACTAACATATATACCAATTACCAACGCAATAGGGTAATTACAGTGGAATAATCTGTAGATTAAGATTACCTACTCATATTTCAAATTCATTTTTAATTTTTGTGCTTTACAGACAGTAGGTACCTAAAAACACTTAATCTTGATTGATATTATCTTATCAAGTTTTGGTATTAAATTATTATAAAAATAATAATATGTATGTAGGTATATAGAACTTTATCACATGGATTGTGTTTCAATAATCCATTTTTTATCGCATTTGGGTGTCTCAGTTTTCAACTTAATTTGTATGATTTCCTGTCAGAAAGATAATTTGAAAATCGTTAAAAATTATGTTTTCTAATGTTGGTTCTTGAAAGAAAATACAAATTATCCAGTGCGGTTTTTGTTTATCAGCACTTTTCCATCTACATAGCTACAAGTTGATATCGATTTTCCACGCTCCATTTGGAAATGTGAAAAACCATTTTTATATTTTCCTTGTGTAGGTATGTACGTGTCGCAATAATGAAATATTTGTTATACCCACACACGCATGACTATGACGTTGGGTTTTAATGATGGCATGATAATCAACGAAAATATCATTTTCTTTTGATTTGGGTACAAGTTTTTGCATTAAAATTGAAATTCTGTAAAACTTTTCCGGAAATAGCTAGGGATCTGAAACTGTCACACACTTTGAAATGTGTCCTTTCTGAATGTGTTAACTACAAATCCATGTAGCTTTTATACTTGACGAATTCTCTCGTAAGGTAATACATTTTACATTTTCGCGATTTTTGAAGGTATAAAACATCGAATGATGACTGATGAGTGAAGAAAAATGCACTTTTCCGCACGCTCGTGAGGAAAGTCAATTTTATTCACGCTAGTATAGGGAACAAAATTACTGGCATTTGAATAATTTCATTTTTATGTAGGGTTTTGCTCCAAATTTAAGAGAAAATTGTTTAAAATTTTGTTGAAATTTTATAATTTTTTTCACGCACCTGAGCGGAAAAGTTCATTTTTCCAACGCTTGTAGAAAGTTTTGACACAAAAATGAACAAATCCACTTACTAAAATACAACAATATACTATAGAAAAATATAACTTACCAGTGGATAATCAAATGTTATAATTCTTGGCCACACTCCAAAGTGCACTAAAAAAAAATTGCACAATAATAACATTTTTCTCACGAACAAAAATAAATTTTTACCAACCTCTAATTGAAATAAAAACACAAATTAACTTCCAAGTACGAAATCGATGTACCTACGTACTAGTACCACTAGCCTTGGTGCAATTGCAATGATACCTGGTACGTACTGACTGAAAAAAAAATTATATTTTAACGCCGGTAAAATTATCCGAGTTTACGCGTTTGTTGGTCAAAGTTCAAACTTATACCCCGTTGAACAGTTCCAAGGCTCCAATGTTTAAGGCTGGTTTTACACAATTCAACTTCTGCGCAGCAATATTCTAATCTAATTGGATTTTTGGAGCAACCCAGAGACGGGCGGAGGAATATTTTATAAAGTTATTACACATATGCCTAAGCTCTTGACGATAATATAGCCTTATGAGAATAGATAGGTACCTATTATATACCTAAATACTTTTGAGTTACTTAAGTATTTTTATCATCAGTTGAAATAAGGTTGACGCCACAAGAAAATAATAGCTACTTAAACACTTGAAGCATTATACTTAAAATTAAGTAGGCTTAAAGCCCTGTCTCTACTGGTGATCTTCAATCTACTTCAGTAATGGTAGAGATGCGTAGATGAGTCACACATATTCTTTGGTCACACTAATGAATAATAAAACACTGGCATGACGTAGAAGTGACGTATGATTTACATCGAACAAATGGAAAGTATGATTTTGAAACAAAGAATTATCAACCCGTGAAGAATTTCACATTATTGGAAGAGTTATTATGCACTCAAATGTTTATGATTATTGACATTGTTCATTAAATAAGGATTAAAATTGTATTTTTATCATTTTTATTAATAGATTTCTAAGTACCTATAGATATACCTACCTTAAAGTGTCAATCAAGTCTTTTAAAAGTAGGGGCTAATAGTTTTATTTTCAAGCACTGATATAGGAAGCTGAAGAAAATTATTTGAAAAAAAATATATTTATGTTTGGCTGAATTGATCTAGCAAAGCATTCATATTATTGAAAGCAGGAGGGATGCTCATCCGGGAAGTTTTCAGAAATACAAATACTTAAATATTCCCAACTTACAATAAAAGTTTGTATATTAGGGTATCTACAGATAAGAGTTCCAGCAATTAAATGTATAAGAACCAAAACACATTTAATCAGAAGAAATGGGAAATTTTGTGTTGATACGATTTCAATTAGTTTATTTCTTAACGTAAAATCCACAAACTAAATGATAACACTTATTTGTATGAAGGTAGATATAATATAGGTACTTAACATGGTAAATTAAATATTTGTTTTATCGTTGAACTACTTATTCAACTTATTATTTCTGATTTATCAGCAAGCATCTAAAAGATTTTCAAAAATTGTGCCAATTACTCGGAATACGTCAATAAAATAAAAAAAATGAATGAATGATGAATGAAACAAACAATTCCTAGATTCAACGAGTAACCAGTTTCACCACTTATGTAATTAATTTAAAAGTGTGATTTAGCAGTGTTATCTTTTATTGAAATAATATAATTTATCATTGAGGAGTGCATTCATCACTACTCATAACTTTGTATTCAAGAAAATAAAGAGTTAAATTTAAAAGCAACTCAAATATTTGGATATAAAATTACTGAACTTTTTAATTATTACTGTTATTCTTAAATTGAATACATTTTGGAAAAACTCGTTTCAAATGCATCTGATAAATTGAGAAGTATGTTTCCGTATGAAAAGAAAAGCGCGCATATGCATGAAAAAGCCACACCAACTCACCAACACCATAGCGCCTTCTTTCAAGCTACTACTAACATATAAGATGGTATACAGACCAACCACTCAAGTGCCTACTCCTCAAACCCTTACAATCCAAAGATAATACGAGACAGTCCTTTCATCAAATTAGTTTCGGTGATCATATCTCATCTCATGTCTTGAAATCTTGCAAATAAAAAGATTTGGGAGTAAATTCACTATTGGTTATTTGCGCTGCCCTGTAACAAACGAACTGTTGGTGCGTTTTTTTCCCAATAGTAGTTTCCCCGTTAGGCCAATTCCACTTTGAAATTACAATGTACAGCCAAGACCGACCACTTTCCATAAATTCGACACCCTCTCGCCAGCTTGGATGGCGCCACTGCTACACTTACCTACCGTAAATAGTATAATAGTGCAACAAAAGGGATCCAGGACAACTACGGCATTAGGCCTCCCCGGGGCCTCATGCCGGAAGATTCGGTAAAATCATGAAATGTTTTGGGAATTGGTGCACATGTTACGAAAAATAGTATTTCTATTGGTCCATGAAATTGCCAAAAAAGAGTTTGTAGGCATTATGGTAATTTGTGCTGGATCCGGAGTGGAAGCCAGCTTGATTTTTAAATTGATAAAAATGGGCGGGACATGTTGCTGGATTGAGGAGTGCGGATGGTGCAGAAAACTGGGAATACTTCCTATCTGGTAGAATGATGACCTAGCTGAAAAGAATCAAGATAAGCCAAATTGCAAATGATGATGACACTAACCACACAAAAGACATAGGTACCTACATGCACTGTTAATCTTCTTTGAACAAGAACAATCCTGATATAATATATAGAACATGGTCACTTGTCTCGTCATCTAGAAACAATTTTAGTACCTACCTATAAAAGTGTGGAAGTGAGAAATTACCTACTTTTTCAGATACACCAGCATGTTTGATCCATAAAACCTCTGTTGATCTGAATTCTCTGTAAATACCATCCAATGATTCAAGCATTGAAGGTGGATATTTGTGCCGTATCCACATCAAAAGCCCGTTAATTAATTGGCCAAATATGTTGCTAGATTAAACGGTGCGGATGTTCCCGAAAACTGCGAAGACTTCCTACCTTGCTGAAAAAAATAAAAGATAAACCAGAATTCAATAAATGCCTAGAAAAGGAAGAACTGGAATCAACTTGAGGCGGCCTATCATCATCAGTAGACCCAGAAAAGGCTGTGTGGATGATGCTGATGATGATGATACCAACCTTAACTAGACGTAATATAAAAAAGCAAACTTGCAATTTTTCTCTTCTGGAATAATCTCCTTCAAACAAGAACCTAATCACTTGTCTCTTCATCTGAATTTGTTTTTAAAAAAATGCCTGGCAAAGTTATGGAGAGCATTCAGCTATTCTATTAAAGCCCCATTAGGCTGAATTCACTCAAAACGACATTGTGCAGCTAACAGCCAACAGCCAATCATAATTCAACCATTTCTCGCCGGTATTCGGTAGTGCCCCACTACTACACTTACCTTAAATAGTATATTCGGTGTAACAAATGGGATTCTAACCTATTATGGCGAACGGCCTACACAGTGGACACCAAATACCAAAAAGAAATAATCAAACCACGAATTCTTGTCCTGGATATCAGTGAAATGCAATTTCGATTAGTTTAGAAAAATAAGTATTGAAAATATTTACAGCCAAATGCTCAAAGTACAATGCCACACTTCCCCAATCAGATGGCCAGAAGTAGCTTACCGAAGTTCTGGTTCCGTTACATGTCACAACTGAAAAAGAAAAAACAGAATATAATATCTCTGGAAGGTTGATAAAAGTATACATGGACTTTTCCTAGGACCTGATGTGGTCTGCGTGTCTGTAAAAAGGTGATTTTTTTCTTGGATCTTGTATTTTTTTAATCAAAAAACTTTACAGGTCAAAAAATAGTAATAATGTCTAAAGCAGAAGTTACGAAAAATAACTTGTTGAGAATTTACCTAAAAATTTAATGTTGAAGTTTGAAAATTACCTTCCAAACCAGCGTCTGATCCATATGAAACCTCTGTTCATTTGAATTTTCTAAAATTACCTCTTCAATTATAACAGGTATATAAGGTAGAAAGCACTTTTGTTGGATAATCTTGTACACACATAATATAGTGAAATGAATGTAAGTAATAAAAAATCAATCGGAAAATTTCAAATTTCCAATTTCACAGTCTGGAAACTCGTGTAAAATTGCCCTTTCATTGCTCAAAAACACAACTTCCATAGCCAAAATAGATCAAAAAAGCTATATAAATCATGAAAACAAATTTTCCAAACTTGAATTTTGTTTCTGGAAGTTGGAAGTTGATCTGAGATCTTTTTTTCCTGGAAAAATTAACTCAAACTTGAAACATTGAAAAGCCATCTTTTCCCCAATTTGGAAATAGGTCTGATTCTTGATTCCAATGTCCAAAATGAAAAAAACTTACCAGGATTTTTACCATGACTTCATATAATTCTGGATTCCAGTCACAAGTCTTGCAGATTTAAGCTTAAAACTCTCGGTTATTAGTGCTGCCCTATAACAAAAAGTTTATAATTTTACTAAAGAAAGTTTTATTTTCAATAACTTACCTTGTTAAGTTTCAAAATTGTAACTTCAAGCCCAATTTCCACACCACCCTAGAGGTACGAGCTGTCGGTGCGTTTTTTTTTCAAGTGCTTTCCCCGTTAGGCCTAATGCACTTTGAAATTACACTTGTACAGCCAAAACCGTCAACTATCCATCAATTCAACCTTCACTCGCCAGCTAGGAAGTCACCACTGCAAACACTTACCATGCTTACGGTGTATATTTAGTGCAACAAATGAGGTCCAGGACAACTATGGCATTAGGCTCCCCCGGGGCTTCCCTGCTTTAAAGATTCAGTCGTATCATGAACTGTTTTTCGGGAATTGACACATATGTAATTTCACCTGGAAGAGAAAAGTAATAGAAGTTTGGATCCATGCAGTCATGTCCATCATTGTCCAGTCGGTTGTGGCTACGTCTACCATTGTCAGTCATTTGTTTCAATGTCCACAAATCCTAGTTATTTGTCCCATGTCTAGAGTGGCTGTACAATGTCCAAAGTAATGATAAACTTAGCCTTTATTGATCCATTTGTATCATATCCATGACCAAAACCAGCTCATCACTTCATGGTTCAAAATTTGGAAAAGGGATGTCTGGAAAAACAACATTATGTTAGTGAAAATTCAATGTTTTATATTAAAAATTACTTATTTATTCACCTTCAATATCCAACACCCAAAATACTAAAGCACTAATGTAGGTAGGTACAATAGAACCCCGGTTATCCAAAGTAACGTGGACCTCGGATAACTGAAAACTCGGATAATCCGAATGTACATATATGTATACCTACCTATGAAGAGTGTAGGTGAATATTCGTGACTGGCCAGTTATAAACAGAAGTTATTTTCTGGGGTATCAGTCTAAGGGCTAAATATAGGTCTCAGAACTTTTATACTATGTATGGTATATTCTAGAAACTCGGTTAATACGGAGTATGGACCTCGGAGTTTTGGGTCTTTAGACTGGCTCGATTAATCCAGAGCTCGGATAATCGAGGTTCTATTGTATGTGTGAAAAATGTACTATTACCTTGCACTTACAAACCACAATTAGGATTTTTACCAGAAATAATTAATAGCCTATAATATTCTGCTTGGGCTCAGAATGATTCTGGACTTTATTGGGTAACGGCTTACCTAAGAAATAGAAGTGACACAATTTTTATGGATATCAAACGAAAATGCACTTTTATACAATTTAATTTTTTCTGGAAAACTACTAGAGGGAAAATTGTGAAATTTTTAGAAGAAAAAGAGGAAAGTTAGGAGATCATCAGACTAAAATTTCAGACTTTTTCAGTGAAAAATATTAAAATGGGAAATAGATGAATATGTACTTACCTTTGTCAAAAATCCGTCTAGAAGAAGATTCTTATTATAGACTCTTAGAGTCATCCGACGACTTCTGGTTTCTGTTTGTTTACAGGGGGGCTCACCTGAAAACAATAACAGCGGCAGAAAAAATTGTTCATGTATATACAGGGTGATTAACGTAGCCCGTGCATTGGATTGCAGGTGAATTACATACACCATCTCTATTAATCCACCTGCAATCTGGAAAATTTAATGCACAAAGCAACAAAAAGTCCTCAAAAAATTCAACTCTCCACTCACTTCAGTTTTTGAGTGAAAAAATTGTTTGTAATTACTTTACAAAACATCATTATTTAAAAAAAGTCATAACTCCATTAATAATAACTCAATTCAATCCCTTTGAGTTTTTAGTATTTTTTACATTGAATCTTTGGGAAAAAGTCCTCAAAATTTCAACTCTACACTCATTTCAGGTTTTGAGTGAAAAAATTGTTTGTAGAGTATTACTTTACAAAACATCATTATTTTAGAAAAGTCATAACTCCATTAATAATAACTCAATTAAATCCCTTTGAGTTTTTAGTATTTTTTACATTGAATCTTTGGGAAAAAGTCCTCAAAATTTCAACTCTACACTCACTTCAGTTTTTGAGTGAAAAAATTATTTGTAGAGTATTACTTTACAAAACATCATTATTTTAGAAAAGTCATAACTCCATTAATAATAACTCAATTTAATCCCTTTGAGTTTTTAGTATTTTTTACATTGAATCTTTAGGAAAAAGTCCTCAAAATTTCAACTCTACATTCACTTCAGTTTTTGAGTGAAAAAATTGTTTGTAGTATTACTTTACAAAACATCATTATTTTAGAAAAGTCATAACTCCATTAATAATAACTCAATTAAATCCCTTTGAGTTTTTAGTATTTTTTACATTGAATCTTTAGGAAAAAGTCCTCAAAATTTCAACTCTACATTCACTTCAGTTTTTGAGTGAAAAAATTGTTTGTAGTATTACTTTACAAAATATCATTATTTTAGAAAAGTCATAACTCCATTAATAATAACTCAATTCAATCCCTTTGAGTTTTTAGTATTTTTTACATTGAATCTTTGGGAAAAAGTCCTCAAAATTTCTACTCTACACTCACTTCAGTTTTTGAGTGAAAAAATTATTTGTAGAGTATTACTTTACAAAATATCATTATTTTAGAAAAGTGATAACTCCATTAATAATAACTCAATTCAATCCCTTTGAGTTTTTACGTACATACGTCGGGCAGCTATGATTACGCTTAAGTGTAGGTCGAGCATATACAGGGTGACAATTAGAAAAGCAGCAATCAGGAATATTTCTTAGACAAAAAATACTATTAGGAAGATCTTAAATATATAACCTGTTGGATTATGGATACAGGTAAATTCGCCCCAATGACCATGAGTTTCAAAAGGTCTACTTTAGCCGCTCAGGTATAGCAGATAAAATTCTATAAGTATAAAAACATTATCTTATTTCAATTTTTGTCCTATATCCTAATTCCAATATAACCCCTCCTGTTTTGGAGATGGGGCTTGCCACCCCCCCCCCCCTAATGATTTTTCTAAAATGAGAAACACCCCTTTGAAGCCGTGACGATTTCATTTCAGCTACAATATAGAATATGATCAATTGACTCTTCATCTAGAAAACACATAAACAATTTTGCCTGCGGCAAAGTTGAAGAGCATTCAGCTATTCTATTAAAGCCCCATTATAGGCTGAATATTTACGTTGTGCAGCTGACACCCAACACCAAATTATAATTCAACCATTTCTCGCCGGTATTCGGTAGTGCCCCACTGCTACACTTACCGTATATAGTATATTCAATGCAACAAATGGGATCCTAACCTATTATGGTGGACGGCCTCCCCAGGGGACACCAATTACCAAAAAGACATGATCAAATCCTAATTTGTTGCTCTGGATAATCAGTGAAACGCAACCCCATAATATTGTAAATAACCCCATTGTAACTATATCTAAGATTAGTTTTTTTCTGTAAATCAATGAATCCTCCCCTTCCTTCCACCATAAATGGTAGTTGCTCAGCCAAAAAGGCAACTACATGAACTGTAATCATGTAAAAATTAAAAATCATTAATGTAAATAGAGGCTAAGATCCACTATAATACTCTTTTTGAATAAATATAATCCTTATGTAATTAAATGGCATTTTCTTATTCATAGTTTTTTTTATGTCTCAGTGTTAAATTGTCACCCTGTATGTCCGACGTGGCCTAAATGGAAACATCACTGTCGGACAGTTTTGCCCGACGCGACATGCAAATGGTCTCTAAAAATTTCATTTTTTCGAAATGGCTTCACAAATTCATCTATTACTCTGTTAATATTCTATATATTTCAATGTAAAAATAACTATTCTGAATCAGAGTTTAATGCTCTTCAAGATGAAACATGTTTCATTCCAATATTTGAAATGGTTCTGAAGATATGAACTTCCAAAGTTGAAACTTTGAGTCAGATTTCTATAGAGCTCTTTTGATCCTACATCAAAAATTATTTGAATTTTTCAAATTTCTGACTTTACCAGTCGAAAAATAACGTCAAATTTAGTAGAAAATCATTGTGTCAACTTTATGTTAAAGGTTCCAAGGCTTGAAACAAATTGAAAACACTTATTGATGTACGTTAATGACTGGCTTTCCAAAATTGCAACCAATACCACTTTACAAAACATCATTATTTTAAAAAAGTCATAACTCCATTAATAATAACTCAATTAAATCCCTTTGAGTTTTTAGTATTTTTTACATTGAGTCTTCAGGAAAAGGTCCTCAAAATTTCCACTCTACACTCACTTCAGTTTTTGAGTGAAAAAATTGTTTGTAGAGTATTACTTTACAAAACATCATTATTTAAAAAAAGTCATAACTCCATTAATAATAACTCAATTCAATCCCTTTGAGTTTTTAGTATTTTTTACATTGAATCTTTGGGAAAAAGTCCTCAAAATTTCAACTCTACACTCATTTCAGTTTTTGAGTGAAAAAATTGTTTGTAGAGTATTACTTTACAAAACATCATTATGTTAGAAAAGTCATAGCTCCATTAATAATAACTCAATTCAATCCCTTTGAGTTTTTAAATACGTCAGGCAGCTATATGATTACGCTTAAGTGTGGGTCGAGCATATACAGGGTGACAATTAGAAAAGCAGCAATCAGGAATATTTCTTAGACAAAAAATACTATTAGGAAGATCTTAAATATATAACCTGTTGGATTATGGATACAGGAAAATTCGCCCCAATGACCATGAGTTTCAAAAGGTATACTTTAGCCGCTCAGGTATAGCAGATAAGATTCTATAAGTATAAAAACATTATCTTATTTCAATTGTTGTCCTATTCCAATATAACCCCTCCTGTGTTGGAGATGGGGCTTGCCCCCCCCCCCCTAATGATTTTTCTAAAATGAGAAACACCCCTTTGAAGCCGTGACCATTTCATTTCAGCTACAATATAGAATATGATCAATTATTCTATTAAAGCCCCATATATAGGCTGAATATTTACGTTGTGCAGCTGACACCCAACACCAAATTATAATTCAACCATTTCTCGCCGGTATTCGGTAGTGCCCCACTGCTACACTTACCGTATATAGTATATTCAATGCAACAAATGGGATCCTAACCTATTATGGTGGACGGCCTCCCCAGGGGACACCAATTACCAAAAAGACATGATCAAATCCTAATTTGTTGCTCTGGATAATCAGTGAAACGCAACCCCATAATATTGTAAATAACCCCATTGTAACTATATCTAAGATTAGTTTTTTTCTGTAAATCAATGAATCCTCCCCTTCCTTCCACCATAAATGGTAGTTGCTCAGCCAAAAAGGCAACTACATGAACTGTAATCATGTAAAAATTAAAAATCATTAATGTAAATAGAGGCTAAGATTCACTATAATACTCTTTTTGAATAAATATAATCCTTATGTAATTAAATGGCATTTTCTTATTCATAGTATTTTTTGTCTCAGTGTTAAATTGTCACCCTGTATGTCCGACGTGGCTTAAATGGAAACATCACTGTCGGGCAGTTTTGCCCGACGCGACATGCAAATGGTCTCTAAATATTTCATTTATTCGACATGACTTCACAAAATCATCTATTACTCCGTTAATATTTCATATATTTCAATGTAAAAATAACTATTCTGAATCAGAATTTAATGCTCTTCAAGATGAAACAAGTTTCATTCCAATATTTGAAACAGTTCTGAGATATGAGCCTCCAAAGTTGAAACTTTGAGTCAGATTTCCATAGAGCTCCTTTGATTCTACATCAAAAATTATTTTTTCGAGTTTTTCAAATTTCTGACTTCACCAGTCGGAAAATAAGGTCAAATTTGGTAGAAAAACATTGTGACAACTCTATGTTAAAGGTTTCTAGGCTTGAAACAAATTGAAAACACTTATTGGTCTCTAAAAATTTCATTTATTCGATATGATTTCACAAAATCATCTATTACTCGGTTTAATATTCCATATATTTCAATGTTAGAATAACTATTCTGAATCAGAATTTGATGCTCTTCGAGATGAAATAAATTTTATTCCAATATTTGAAACGGTTCTGAAGATATGAGCCTCCAAAGTTGAAACTTTGAGTCAGATTTCTATAGAGTTCCTTTGGTCTTACATCAAAAATTATTTATTTGAGTTTTTCAAATTTCTGACTTCACCAGCTAGAAAAATAAGATCAAATTTAGTAGAAAAACATTGTGACAACTTTATGTTAAAGGTTCTAAGGCTTAAAATATATTGAAAACACTTATTGATGTACGTTAATGACTGGCTTTCCAAAAGTGCACCTAACACCTCCATGAGTGTCTCAAAAAAATTGAAAACTTTCAAATTGCCTGTTTGAAAAATACAGCTACATAACTGGATAGCTATACTATCTCTATAAAAGAGTATTATTGTGTAGGTAATGCACCTGTAGATTTTTAGCTGAAAATGTTTAGTGGACTTCCACTAGCAATTTACCCCAAGGTGTTAATATGGGTAAGTTGTGTTGGGTTGTTGCTAGTGGTAGTGGCTTATTGAAATTTACAATAATTAAGACTTAAGATCCAAAAACATCTTTGGATAATTTTCAGTGACAGAATAGCTATGGATTTAAAGTGGCTTAAGCAGCGAAATTGTGGACAAAAATCAAATTTTTTGGGACACTCCAGCATTTTATTACAACAGTATCTACATCCAGCATACAGCGTTCTATTCCAACAATACCTACATACTACATAACCAGAACCCAGCATTCTATCTCACAACAGTGGATCATTCATCCTTCACACAAGCTCATCTATACTTTCTTCATTAACGCACTTTTGGAAAGCCAAATCAAAAAAAGAAAATTAATGATGAAAATAGATACTTGAAAACTAATTTTTGGACACCCTGTATATTTTACTAATTGCCAATAGTTATAGAGAATCAAATGAATTACAATTTAAATTTAAAAAAAAATAAAAATTAAGTTGGATTGTTCGAAATTCAGACATTAGAAAAATCAAGGGTTGTTTATTCAAGATTCAATAAATCCCAATTACCAAAAAATAATTGTTGGTACTACTTACCAAAATCCAGAAATCAATTGGTACACTATGGGCACTGGGTGGTATGAATAAAAATGAGCATTTAGTTTCTACTCCAAATTTTGGAGTAAATACTCCACATGGTATGAATAAAAACTACGAGCAGATATTTCGCTTGAGTAGGTACTCCTATGTATAATTTGGTATGAGTAGATTCTCACTTTTGGTATGAATAAAAAATTGTTTATGCTCTTCGGCAGGAGAATCTACTCCATAGTTTTAGAGTCTGCTATGCAATAGACTCAACTTTCTGCTTCAAGTTATTTCAGTACCGACTTTCCCTCGGTAGAAGGCAGAGCTATGACAGAGTTCTTGAATCTTAACCTGCGTTCGGATAAATTTTATAAAGCTAGAAAAAATACGTGTGATCGGGACTTTAAAACGTTGTACCGGTGTAAAGAAAATGTGGAGTGGTTATCAAATCAATTTTTTGTTGGAGTGTCTGGAGAAAGAAGAGGTGGTGCTTTATGCAACAAAGACAAATTTAAAATATTTTTAAGATACGTGGGTGACCCGGGGTTTCAGGCAGGAGTAGGCGAGGATGTTGGTGTTAACCAAACTTCGGTGTATCGGAAGTTGATAAGATAATTCAGCAAATTGAACGGTGGATTAAATTTCAGACAAGTTTGAAAAATAAAATGTTGAGTATCTACTCTATGTACTAGAAGTATGTACTTATCAAACCGAAATCTTTTTTATTCTTACGAAATGGAGTATAAGCTCAGACTTCATACTCATGCTCACGAGTATATACTCCGAGTTTGAACTCAGTTTTTATTCATACCACCCAATAATCTAAAGCTTGTGTAGAAAAAAAAATCGATAATTCTCGGACGCAACTGACCGTGCTTCATCTCCAGTGTTTTGTACTCGACTAAATCCGAATAAATTTAAATCCCTTTGTCCGATAAAAACCCCCACAAAAAAAGGTAAACAGATAACGTAATAAATATGAATAAGTTAGAAGCAAAAAAAATTAACTACGTGATAGAATACAGGGTGGGCCAATGAAAACTTTCCACCCCGATTTTTTGGACTTGAAATGAAAATCTGGAAAAACGCTCAGACACGTCAGTTTTTTATTTGAGGGGGACCCATTTTTTAGTTTTTATCACCCCTGTAGCTTCAACCCCCTAGCTGGGGGGAGCGCGACCCCCCAAATGTGAATAGGGGATAGGGGTCATGTCATACCTCTTTTTAAAGGTCTATGACGGCGAGTTGTGGAGTTGCACAACTCGCCGCTGTAAACTGGATTGGGTAAGATCTCAATTATTGTACTCGTAATTTTGAAACCGCAAAATACAGTCCACTTTTCTCACAGCTGATCCTCAGCTATAGACTAGATTTGCTTTTTCTCTCCAAGCCTCGCAAACCTAAGCCTGCATAGCGCTTCGCAATGACACTATAAATGACGGCGGTTTATTCTGCCTCATGGCAGAACCTGCACAGGCTATCCTCTACCAGGCTCATTCTTTCCAGGTGCTTGTTGAGTTTACAATGCCCTGTTAATTGGCCTACCGTTATCCTAACAATCTTGCTGCTGTGAACTTGGGCGAGCAGGATTTCATAAACTGCTTTGCCTGTCGTTGTCCTGGTATTTGCTGCCACCAGTTCTAGAACTCTCTGTCTATCCAGTTCTTTTATCACTGCGTACAGAAATTCCGCAGAATGGTTTTGGGCCTATCATCTCAGTGGCCGAGCCTCCTTTGGCTAAGTTTCATTTCCTGGGTGGCCCTTTCGGAAGCTGATTGGCTTTAGGGCTGCCTGGCTGTATCCGAGTTAATAACGATGTTTTTACTCTTAACTTTCCTTTCATTTATCAGTATGGCACAGTGCATTATTGCAGCGATTTCTGCCTGAAACACCGTGACGTACTGTCCGAGACTTATGGATATTTCCACCCTAGACCTGCCCCCTTAGATGCCGGCTTCGACCCCCTTGCTGGTCTTGGAGCCGTCGGTGTACCAGATGTGGTCTTCTTTAATTGGAGGACCTTCCTTTCTTTCCTATCTGGTATGAAAACCCGGAAATGCTTACTGAAGATAAAAATAGGTGTTGTTTTGTATGAAGTGCATCTCGAACAATGAGCTGACCTCTGGATCCTCCTCTCATGGTCCTTTGGTGGTGTTTCATAATTGGACCCTGGCCTTGGTTCAGTCTGTATAGTACCGCCTTTACTTCAACCTGTATATTTACTGAATTTCGAAAAAAAAGTAATTCGAAAAAAAAGTTTTCGAAATAATTTTTTTCGGTAAATGATTGAATTTCAAAAAAAAAGTAATTCGAAATCAAAGTTTTCGAAATACATGTTTCCGAAATGATTGAATTTCGAAGAAACGGTGATTCGAAATGAAAGTTTTCGAAATAAAAGCATTCGAAATAAAAGATTCGAAATGTCTCTTTTCGAAATATGAACATAGACCCGAAAATGTCATATGACCAAACGGAACGATGCATTGAAATGTCAAATTTGAAATTGTTTAATGTAAACAACTTTTTTGATTATTTCCGTGCATACAGTTTTGTGTTTAGTTGGTGTTTTGTGTTTTTTTTCTTGATATTATCTTAGTTTATTCTTTCTATAAGTGTAGGCAATACCGCAAAAAGGATGGAAAGTGCGGGGGCAAGTGCCAATAAGAGAAGGTCCGGATTTATTACCAAAAAACAAAAAGAACTCTTGGTCGAATTTTTGCACAAATATCCGGCCCTTTTATCGGGAAAATTTTCGAACTGCTTTTCATGGAAGGAACATTCTTTCAAGTCGAAAGTTTTTTATAAATTCCCTGTCATTACCTAAGCATTGTTAATGCATGCATCTATTCTTGGATTTTTGAAGCCTTTTCGGTTATGGTTATACCGCCCTTTCTAGAGCATTAAATTAACAATATTTTCGAATTCCATGAGGCCAAGAATATTCTTGGTCGACTAAACTCAAATTTTTAATAAACTTTCAGGTGCAATTTGGAAATGCACGAGCTCTAGAGGTGACGCATGTCAAATGCAATCTTGCGTCGACGAATTTAGCGAAATGCATCGACGAAAGTTTCAAATAAGCCACATGTGCATTTTTTTGTATTTCACCGGTAAAAATTGCGACTAGTCAGACGTATTTGAATTGCACGTTTCAAATAAACCCCCCTGGCTAAAATCCAGGACAAAATGTGTCCTTCTTAAAGGCTCAGAAGGACGAAGGACAAATCTATTAAAATCGCTCGAAATCCAGGACGTCCTTCCTAATACAGGACGGTTGGCAAACCTAACTACGACGATAAATAGTCTACTGCTGAATGATGATTTACCGAACCTTTTTTTCATAGTCATAAAATAAACAAGAAAAAAAACATTTTACATTAGGTACCAAAGTTTACATTACCCGGATCCCTTTTTTTTACCAACTTCGTGGCATTTTTGTTTATATGATTCATCAATTATATGGATAATAATATAGAAATAAATTAATCCTATTCCTATTTGTTCACTTTCTGAAATGGACATTTCAGATTAGTTTGAAAATGTAATGAAAAATCTCGAATAATTCTATATTCTTTGCCAAAACTACCCAGTGCAATTATTATTATTTTTTCATGTAGCTATCTGGTAGGTACTGTATAGGGTGTTTGATTATATTAATATATAGGGTGTTTGATTATATTAAGGCCTTTATTAGGCCTTTACTAAGAAGATACAAAAAAAGTAAGTATATCAAATGTGATCAATATATAATCATGCAAATACGTACATACATAGTTAACAAATCTGCGAATGATATTTGGTATATAACTAAATGTTTATTTAAATTATTACTTAATTATGTGATTTACATCTTATTTTAGCTTCTTTGTGGATAAATTAAATTATATCCAAGACCTAGTCCATCAAGCTGTCAAGAATTGTTTTTGTACAAAATAGAAAATAGGTACTCTGAGACTCAGAGTACCTATTTTCTATTTTGTACAAAAACAATTCTTGACTGAGATCTCTGAGCAATAATTAGAGCAAGTATAGCAGATAAATCTAGTAAATAATCAGCTTGAATAGGTACCGGGTGTCAAGTTATAAAAGTACTTACCGCCACCTGTAACTTTTTTATGTACAGTTGCGATAAAAAAAAAAGTTGTACAAAAATTATTAACTCCAATTTGAGCTTCCGGTGTACCATACAAATTTTTGACAATAAACAAATATTTCAAAATATGTTGGGTTCAGTCAGTGACATATTTTTGGTTAAAAACAGGTGGAAAAATGTCAAACTAATGTCATCTGTAGCTTTCTAGGTTAAAAACTTGTCAAAAATGCCAAAAATTTGACAGTTTTGGTTGTGAATTAAATTAATGTATCGGGTCTTCAAAAAAAAAAAAACAAAGGTTGCTTTGAATACGAAAACGTATGTCGTATTATTGTTTCTTTATTGGCCAGGATTTTTGACATAACATTTTGACATTAAAGTTCATTGACAAAATTAAAGGAAAATAGTGCTAAGACATACGTTTAAAAAACCAGAGCAATCTTTGATTGTTTTTTTTTTGAAGACCCGATATAATAGGTCGACATACACACACGTTATTTCGCGCGGTTTATCGTGGCGTATTGGGATGTAGCGGTTTGCACGCGCGAAAGAACGGCGTGGCAAAAAAAGCGCCATGTTCCTTAGGCCGGCATACACACACGTTCTTTCGCGCGGTTTATCGTGTCATTTGCAAAAAACTGTGAAAAATCATGTGCGTGAGTGAGGAAGGCTACACGCAATGATAGAATGGGAAGAAATTTCACACGTGCTTTCATCTGGAATGTGGCGTCAGTACTCAAGTACATGATAAGTGCAGTTCACACGCCATTCCACGTCACGGGTTTGAGGCTAATACGAAAACATGAACTCCGCGTAACGAACTATCACGTTAAAAATTCGTACATGACCACATGCCCTTTCAAACGACACGATAAATGACACTTTTTGCCCACACACATACGATTTTTCCTTTGAAAATGATATATGCCCCGCGTAATCACGTGCAAAATCAATTGAATAGTTTTTCAAGTGACAAACATGACACTTTTTTTGCCACGCCGTTCTTTCGCGCGTGCAAACCGCTAAATCCCAACACGCCATGATAAACCGCGCGAAATAACGTGTGTGTATGGCGACCTCACTTGACAAATAAGTATTCAAATGATTTAGCACGTGATTACGCGCGGCGTATCAGTTGGAAAGGAAAAACCGTATGTGTATGGGTAAAAAGTGTCATTTATCGTGTCGTTTGGAAGTGCATGTTGTCATGTACTAATTTTCAACGTGATAGTTTGCTACGCGGCGTTTATGTCTCCGTACTAGCCTCAAAACCGAGACGTGAAATGGCGTGTGGACACGGTTGTGAACTGCACTATCATGTAGGTACTTGAGTACTGAGACATCACATTCCAGATGAAAGCACGTCTGAAATCCCTTCCCATTCTATCATTTCGCGTAGTCCTCCTCACTCACGCACATGATTTTTCACAGGTTTTTGCAGATGACACGATAAACCGCGCGAAAGAACGTGTGTCTATGCCGGCCTAATAGACCAGGAGATTTTGAAGATTTTTTTTTGTACCTACTACTTTTTTTTTATCGCAACTGTACAATCAAATATGAAAAAGTTACAAGTGGTGGTACTTTATAACTTGACACCCTGTTACTTACATATTGCATTTTTTAGAAAAAAAATTGTACCTATTTATATTATTTGACCCTTTTTCAGTATCTACTGTAAGATTTTGAATGTTTGGCTAATGTCTAGCTGGGAATAGCTTTCTTTCAAATAATTCACCATTAGATTGTTTTCCACAGTCCAGTGACACTATACGAATCACCTCAAGCCACAAGGTAACAAACGCCGAGCATAACTAGGCATGATTAGGGGATACCTATCTATCAATATGAAATGAAGAACATAAATATTGTTCAAAATGCCATCCATATATTCACCACACAAAACTTATATTCTTTTTCTCAAATTTTGTATGCAAATAAAGTGATATTATTAGCCTCGCTCAATTGCTGAATGTCTTCCATAAATTTTTTCTGATAATCTGAACATTTTGTCTAAAATAATTGTTGTTTAAGTATATTGTATTCTATCCGTGAAAAATAAATTCAACGGTGTTAGATCGGCACTACTTGGGGGCCATGGCCCTTGGCGAATGGTTCCGTCCTAGACTTTCAACCTTCCTACTGACAGGGTGCATATACAACATATCCTTTTACTTTCATTCACAATCAAGAAAAAATATCTTATTCATTCAAAATCTTTCTCAATAGCGAGTCACCTCCGGATTGGTTTTAGCTCCGAAAAACGTGTCCGCAGTTGCAATGTTTACCCTGGAATTATGCTTAATCCGGACGGGGGTGACTTGCTATTGAGAAATCTTCCCAAACGAAGAGAAATTTCCATTTTCTCAATCGAGATTTTGACTGGGACCGACCAAACTTCATACTGTGAACCATTTATCATGAGATTCGAAGCCGAAATGTTTGAAAAAAGTGCAGCGGAAAAATTGAGAAATGATAATTTTCTTCAGCGGAAATAACGGAATCTCTGGAACTATAACTTCAAATAGGGAAATTTAAATTTCCAGGGATTATAGCATATAGCATGAGATTCTCTGGAAATAGTTAAATAGTTATAAATCTGAAATCATTCTATTTAACACATGATTTTTCATAGTTTCTATAAATTTATCTTCAAAGGTACCGGAGCTGTCAGATACAAGAAAAATACTTGAAATTGTACTTCAAGTTCTTATAGGTACTTGAAGCAGGTACCTTACTTGAAGTATAGTGGATATAAACGGTAGTTACTTATACTTGGCTTGAACTATTTTTAGCAATGTACTTTCCATTGTACTAGATTTCAAATTTATCCATGTTTTATATTTATGAGAAAGACCCATTTATTTAATCTATTTGAAGTACAAGTACTTGAAATACTTCAATTATACTTTTATCAAGTACTTGGTAATTGGGATACATTTGAGAAAAAAAATTACTTTGTACTTCAGTATTACTTCTATAAAACTTTGAGAACTTTGTACTTGGAAGTACTCTATAAGTACATTAGTATAATCATTGTACTTGTGCCAGCTCTGAAAGTTACCTACCAACTTTAAAACAAAAATATTTAACTACAAATGTTTTCATGTTGAGATTTTGACTTTAAATGATTATTATTGTGAGAAAATGTCTATAGTCTTTGTAGTTCTTCACTAAAAAAAGATTCTCTACCCAGACAGCGCACACAAAGTCTCAAAGAGGTCTTTTTTAGGTCTGAATTTATACGTCTAAAAGTCTGAAGATCAAAAAACGTCTTCAGAATTTCTTAGTCCTAAAGACGTCTTTAGGCAGACGTCTGAAAGACGTTGGGTTTTATAACATACGACGTCTTCAAGATGTCTACAAAAATTTCCCACAGAATTCGTTTCTGATTCAATTTAAAAATTATTAAAAACCATTTGGAATGCTACAGAACACTGTAATAAGCCTTTTGGAAAGTTCAAAACACTTAAAATTTATTCCAGAATTTCCATAAGCATTCTGTAGCGCTTGAGAACATTTTGGAAATTTAAGAACCATTTTAGAATGCCCCAAAACATTCAAAAACCTATTTACAATTTCCAAAAGCATTTCAGAACAATTAAGAAGTTTGAAACCCATTTAAGGACGCTCCAAAACTCACTTTAGAATCTCCAGAAACATTTTGAAAAGCACCAGAATCCTAAAACTTTAGACCTTTATTACTAAGCATCCAAAATAGTTCGACTCCAAGTTAAAAATTTCAGGAGCATCTTGGAAGAATTGATCGTACCTTTTTTTTAGAACAATTAGGGACAACTGGAAACCTTTTAGAACTCTTTTGAACCAATTTAGAGCACTTTGAAGCTTTAATATAGGACTCTAAAATACTTAAAAGTCTTTCAGAACAGGTTAGAAATTAGGTACTGAAAAACTTCAAGAATGGTCCAAAATTCTTCAAGCCAAGTTAGAACACTTTAGAACTTCAATAAGCCATTTAGAACGTTCCAAAACACTTTCCAGCACCATTTTGAAAGGTTTTAGAACAATTTAATAGATCCCAGAATGATTTCAAACAGCCTAGTGCCTGGAATAAACAAAAATTGAAAGTTATAAAATGAGTAATAATAAGGAAATATTAGCAAGAAAATGTTTTTCAGTAGTTATTCCTATAAGAAACGAACATAAAATAACGCTAACCCGTTAAATTTAGGCGCTTCAAAAGCCTCCTATCTCTTCATCAGAATCCGCGGCTAAACTTGAATTTGATTTCACTTTCGAACGGCTTTTTCAGTAGATTTGAGCGAGCCATTGCAGCAACACACCATTACGAAATTCTCGACCCGGTCAAATCGCGTAAAGTTTCGCGGGAATTTTAAACAAAAACAAAAATAATGAAGAAAGTGTTTTAAAAACACAAAACTAAAAATGCGTACACTATTCGTGTTTTGTTTCGCGATATTTGCCATTGTAAATGGTCAAAGGAGAAATTATTCGTATTTGAAATGCCCGAAGGAATGTTACTGTTTCAGGAAAACGGTGAGGTGTATGAAATTGGAACTTGCCGAAGTACCCAGAATATCTGATAAAACTGTTACTTTGTAAGTAATTTTGATAGTTCCATTAAGTAAATATTCCAAAACAAAGTTGAAACACACAGTTATATCGTAAAATTACATAAATGCCCATCTGCTATAACTCAAAAGGCGTTACATTTTGATGATTTCTTCATGCAAGAATTATAAAATACAAGAAAAATATTATATTTCAACCGTGTGGTACTTATATTCAGTTATTTGATACTCGGCTGAATTCTTAATTAAGTTATTTTGGCTATGTGTTACAACAATCATTTTGTGAGGCAGCCAATAGTATCAATAAAAGTACCAATTTCCGCTTAGGAGTTATTTTAATTACCCTTTTATTTATGGCTCGGATGCATCTTGAACTATTCGAAGCTGGTCGATTGATTGATTATTCCTGCAGAATTTTTTTGGTAATGATTACGCAAGTATACCAAACTAAAATTAATAAATTGATGGTGTCTCTAGATGATGAGCTACCAATACTAAACTTTGCTCAGATCATAGAGTATTTGAAGATATTTCCAGCAGAATATTCTCATTATACATATGGTGTCCGAAATAAGTTGAAATAGATAGGGGATTTCGGAAACCATTGAAATTGAAAATACAGGGTGGACCAAATGGAGAAAAAGTTGCGTAATCAAATGCCTACAAATAATCTGTCATCAACTTCTTTGAACTCACTTTGGATTGGAAACTGGAAGGGTTTTGATTATCTGTCCATGCAAGAAAGTAAAGATTACATGAAGAGTGCAAATTTCCAAATAAAATAAAACTGCCTGATTCACCTCTACACAAACAATACCCACTTAAAGTGTATTTATTAATATTCTTGTATCAAGATCAAAAACCACCACACAATAAAGCCATTCTCGTCTTCACTAATGACTTAATTTAATACATAAAACTGTATATAATTGGCTAGAAGAACTAAAGCAAAAACTGATAATTATCTTTTTTCCCCACAGCTTCATCATACAGATTCTTTTCCGCCCGCTTGCTCGGTAATTGTGTATTATACGAGCACTGGTTCTTCAGATGAATAATACGTTATTAATAGGCCGGTTAATTTATTTTGGTCAAGCTGTTTTATAAATATAATGAACTTTAGTTTTGGTTCTGCTGCCCTGTAATCGATATCGGGAATTGGGCTTAATTGGTGCTCCTTTATGTTGAGCTTGAAACAATTCAAACCATGCACCTGCGTTGCATACGAAATCTTTGCTTATTTTAAGTACCCACAATAATAATTATTCCAGAACCGTGAATAACACACAAGACATAAATCCTTCACTTTGAGAAAACGCGTGCTGATAGCTAAAGTTAAACACGCACGTAAGTTAATTTTGCATCTGGGTTTCCGCAAATTTGTTTATTTTTCTAGCCCAGTTTAAACTTATATTTAAAATAAATGCTACACTCCCTCAAAAATTATATAAGGCGGCTTTATCCTATCCTAAAGTACCGCAACTAATAGGTTTTTAGTGGGTTTTATAGCTTGCTCGACCACACCCGCTGGTTCCTTTATAGGAGATTAATTTTTACGATGCTTTTTGTATAAAGGAATCCATTGTAGATTTTTTATATCAGTTGAATGATGGTATAAATCAAACATGAATAAGTTAAAAAGTTAATTCTTTGCACCTGAGCTTAATGACGACTCTAAAAACGCGGTTTTGTTTTTACAAAGGCCGCTTCTGTTCAAGTTTTTGATGAGTGGTAATCTTCGGAAGAGACAAAGGATTCATCAAAGTATGTTCATTTAGTTCCAGAAGAAGATTCAGCTAAAATTGATATTAAAAGCCCTCGAGAGATTCATTTAAATCTACTCTATCGCAGATCTGCCACGAAAGAACAAAGATCTAAAGGAAAGGTAGGTACGCCGCAGTACGCATTTTTTTTATTATGGTACTAGTCACGAAGCAAGAAAAGGCCATCAGTGCAAAAAACAATGACAGTACCTAGAATTGTAATGGTGGAAACAGGCTTTTAAGTGTGGGTTTAAAGTATTAAGTGAAGAGGCAAGCATAATGGGATGATATTTTAGGTCTGTTTCCAAGTAGAAAACTACTGGGATAATTTGAATTTATAGTAGGAAATGCCACTTTGTATTCCACCACAAGCCCTTTTTTTAACTTCAGCAATGCAACATACAACTATGTATTTTGAGTATTTTGTATCTAAATTCATTGTAACTGAGTCAACTGAGATATTTTGTGTATGTATATAGGAGTTTTCTCAAAACTATAATAACTTTTATAACTTTGCGGTAATTAACAAAAGTTACGGTCAATACACTTGAAGTCTAAAACGATCCAATTTCAGAAAACTCATTACTTAGCAAGAGACGTTATTTTTAGAGACTTCCAATTGTCAGCCTCATTGAGTTTCAAGTTTTGTATTTAGAAAGCAAACATTTCTTGAGCTATAAACATTAAGTTGTATTTTTTACAAGTTTTGTATGTATAAAAACTAATTAATAGCACTGCCACATAATGTTAATTAACGCAATTAGGAAACCCACGAGAATATTTTCTCCTAACACTTTCCCAATAAGGAAACATGTCTCAGCCTCATAACGGCGGCTACAAATTAGTATCAAATAGTTTCCCATGCATTTATAATATGTCAAAACTTATAAGCTATGCAGTATTTTATCTACCTATATAAGCACCTACGCTATTTTAAACAATAACTGCTATTAAATAGTAAATATACAATGGTTGAACGACTTCTATCTATATTGAATTGTAAGAAGTCTTGTATCTTGTATAGATTTAGACGGTGTTGTTTTTTTTAACTAACTGTGAAAATTTAAGACTTGAAACATTTCTGTTATTGCAATAAACATAATGAAGCTTGACATAATAATGTTGTCCGTTATCGCCGGTCAAACCAAAACTTGGCACATGTTTTTCGACCATGCAACTATAATAACTATATGACCTCATGTTCTCGTAAATAATTTATTTTAAAAAGTCGTTTTTGGGTATTTAGCACTCGCTTTCTTATAATAATACATTCTAAAGCGATATTTTAAGATTAAAACCACACAAAATACATATAATGTGGCGTGTTAATCCAGTTTGCAAAATAAACTGTAATGTTTATGTTACTTACATTGAAAATTTTGCCTGAAAAAAATGATATATTGGAAAATTACTTTACATACGATTTCCCAAGTTGCTATTATACAAATTCATTATTTTAATAAAAAAATAATTTACAATATACAGGGTATCCCAAGAGGTTTTTCCCAAATGATAACTTTACAACGCACCTTCGTATGTTCCACAATCCACTGTAACTTTTCATAATTTTCTTTAACAAAGCCTTAACAAATATGGCATTGCCGATTTAGTAATGTAATTTTCTAATGAAAAATACCCTTATATACCATGACTTACATTAAATATTCGAAAGTTGACATCACTCGACCGAAATTGAAGCCAAGGAGGTGAAATTGGATGACATTGGTAAAAGCGACACAAAAAGTTACCCAGTTCCTCAAAATTTCAATTATATTGGATGACGCGTTCCGAAGTTATTACCTGTGAAAAACGTCGTGGGACACCCTGTATATAGTTTTACAACATGCTCGAGTATACAGAATCAACCTGGAACCTCCTATTCATGCTATTCAAAATAAAATTCTTATACAAAATCAAATTTGTTGATGTCGACCTACACACACCGTAAACCCATGCTGTTCCGAATTTTAAAGCTATACAGTTCCAGCTAAGTTTCCAGGTAATGAGACAATCCAGCAACTTAGGAATCTCAAACTGTGTGCAAACAGCCCTGTATTAAATATAAAACCCCAACTCAAAATTTTAGGGGAAAAATTAGCAGTTATAGGTAGTAGGCTGGAGTAGAGTGAAGATACCTACTCTAAGGTTGCACTAATAGGAAACGTTATAAGGGCATCTATAGGTTCTGATTAGAATAATATTCAATAACAAAATTTATTGAATATCTGCTTTTTTTTTTTGAAAATTTAAATTAGATAATTCAAATGATCAATGGTGTTCTAGCTATTAAAAAAATCTGTTCGACGCACTTTTTGAAATTAAACATGCGGCCAAAAAAAAAACAAATTATTTTTTATATTTATGTGGTTATTGAACTGTCGAAAGTGTATGTCTTTCAATTATTTCTATCGCTTCACAGTCCAGATGGAGTGGTTTAAATTAAATTTCGACCATAACTTTTGTTTAAAACGAGTCTGTTCCAAAAAGGTTCTGGCATTTTGCGGCTAATATAGACGTAATGTCGTTTTGGGCTATAGAGACGCAAAATGTCAGGGTCTGAATCCAAAAATGGCATTTGAATTCAAGGTTTTAGCTACCTGAGCCATTAAACAAGGTCGATTTTATGTAGGAAAGAAATTATAAAAGTTTTCAAATTCGATGATATCAAAACTAATGGTTTGCGATCCAATTTAAGAAATTTAAATTAAAGATTAATCGCATTTCTGCAATTGAGATTGCGTAGTGGACATACAATAAGACAAGAAGGCATAAGACTGAATGAGAAATTGTAATTTTGAAAATTATGAAATACAAACAGAAGAAGAGAAAGATTGCAATTGAGATTAGAGAGAACTGGACTTCTTTTATCATCCTGTTCTCATCTTTTGCTGTATGTAGATGACTCTTCAATTTCTGACTATCCATCCATAGATGTCCTCATCCAGTTCCCTCCAGCAATCTTCGGGATAATATCTCTTGTGGTCTGTCCTAACAGACTACCGATGAGCGATAAAATAAAGTCCTCTACTGGGATGAGAATCGCTGAAAATTTTAGCTTTCTATCTATAATAGAAAAAAAGTTATAACCTTTCTAAGTTTTCCAAAATCTCCTGGAATTCACTCGCGATTCCGCTCGTGAATTAACTTTTCCGGTCAACGATAAACCACCATTTTATCGTCTTGTATAAAAAATAACTATTTGTATGTTGAGATTTTGTCAGTGGCGGAGAAAGTGGGGGGCAGGGGGGGCAACTGCCCCCCCCTTTTTAAAATAAAATAAGAAACTTTTAAAAAAAAAACAAAACCATTTTAAGTTTTACGAATGTTTAGGAAGCTGGAAACCTATAAAAAATCACTATTTTGTCTTTGTCCCAAGAACTTTAACATCAAACAGTATATCATTAGTGGTTGAGTTGATGTAGGTATTGTTTTTTTTTTGTCCTAATAAATAAATACTCATACAAAATCAATAAGATTATGTACAGGGTGTTTTTTTATATGTGACATCCCACCTACAGCCTTTACCTTTATAGGTAGATGAAATGTGTAAACACAGAAGTTGTACAGTATTGACTAAATTTTTAAAATCCATGGTCAAAAACAAAAATTGAATGTCAGAAATGTGAAATATTGCATGCTTTCAGCTTTTTTCAAATGGGATGCGCTATATTTGGTTCTTTATTCATGAAAAACACAATTTCCTGATTCCAAAACTATACAGTTTGTCTACATTAGGCTGAGCCGTCTCCAACATATTTGGTTCTAAAAATTTTAAAAATACATACTATCAGAGAAACCAAGTACCTCAAATTTTACCTGCAGCTTTCACCTGTACAGGTAGAATGGTTCACAAAATCAGTAGTAGAGTAGGATAGTATCGAGACTTCAAAAAAAACCGATCAAAGATTGCTTTGGTTACAGAAACGTACGTCGCATTATTGTTTCATTATTGGTCAAGATTTTTGACATGACATTTTGACATTAAAGTTGCTTAGACATGCGTTTAAAAAACCATAGCAATCTTTGATTGTTTTTTTTTTGAAGACCCGATATTTTTACAATTTTTGGAGCCAAATATAGAACCAAATATAGGGCATTGTATTCTATTTGAAAAAAGCTGACAGCATGCAAAATTTCATATTTCTGACATTCAAATTTTGTTTCTGACCATGGTTACTAAAAATTCAGCCAAAATTGTACAACTTTTCTATTTACACCTTTCTTCTATCTGTGAAGGTAAAGGCTGTAGGTGGGGTGTCAATATATAAAAAAGCACCCTGTACAAATAAGTGGATCATTGTGGAACTTATGGGTGGACCTCTGCGGGACGAGCGCAGCGAGTTCCGCAGCCATCTATTCATCAAGATGTTGTTTAATTACGATACTAAACTGACTCACTCAAATGTGCGTTGTTTTCATTAGTTTAAAAATCACACATTTCAGGTAAAAGTCTTACTTGAACATTTCAACAGTATATTGGTGATTAGATAGCTGCGGAGGTCCACCTATAAGTTCCGCAACAATCCACTTATTTGTACTTGAAAAATTACTTATTATATAAAGTCAGAATTTGTAAGATTATCCACTTTTTGTCAAATTCGCCTTTCAACAGGAATTAATAATGTTAATTTACCAAACTAGTAATATATTGTGACAACTTATCCAAGAACAAACGAGTGAATTGTTGCGGAACTTATGGGTGGACCTCTGCGGGACGAGCGTAGCGAGTTCCGCAGCCATCTATTCATCAATATGTTGTTTAATTACGATACTAAACTGACTCACTCAAATGTGCGTTATTCACATTAGTTAAAAAATTACACATTTCAGGTGAATGTCTTACTTGAACAGTTCAATAGTATATTGGTGATTAGATGGCTGCGGAACAAATGAGTGGATTGTTGCAGAACTTATGGGTAGAACTCTGCGGGACGAGCGTAGCGAGTTCCGCAGCCATCTAATCACCAAGAACTGTTCAAGTAAGACATTCACCTGAAATGTGTGAATATATGGCTGCGGAACTCGCTGCGCTCGTCCCGCAGATGTCCACCCATAAGTTCCGCAACAATCCACTCGTTTGTACTTGAATAACTTGTCACAATATATTCATAGGAGCCGGCTTTCTGAAATCTGTATGGGTGCTTAGCCAACGGCGGCATAAAATAGCTAAAGTTTTATTTTTGGTGCCACTCCCAAATAGTAGATATATATTTCTTAACTAGTGCTGAAAGTGTCACTTTTTCGCTCGAAATTGCAGCAAGCAATCGAGTGACGAAAAGAGACTTTCCGCAACAGTTAGGAACACTATTTTTTCTATTACCAATTATCAAGGATAGGGGAAACTGTTGTATAGTGGGACAGGTTCCTTAGTTGGACAATTCAAATTGTCCGCCACCGGTATCGCTTAAAATTCCGAAAAAAATTGTGTCAACTGCTTTATATATAAGCATTAGATATAACCTTGGCATTGGCCGTTAGAGTCTTAAATATGGCGGGATTTTCGTTAGTGTAAGCATTAAAGTGACAAAGTTTTTTTTTACGACCACGTGTTGGGCAAAGTTTATGCCAGTAATATCCAAGAGTTTGTCCTGAATTTGAGGATAATTATGCCAGAAGGTGTCTTGAAGGTGAATTAAGGTTATTTTTTGCTAGTATTTGTTTATATTTTCTCAAATTCAAAAAATTTCAAAAAACGTATAAGGTTGTATTGTGGGACAGTGTATACTGGGACAGAATTTCCGGGTTCCATATTGGGACAAACATTTTATATGCTCTATAATGGAACACTTTTGTATTTTACCTAGTTTCAATACCTCCTTTCTTCCAGAAATTGATAATAATAGGAGCCGGAAAAACAAGAAATCGTTTTTTGAGAGTCGAAAAATTCACCTTGAGAATGCTGGGGAGGGACTCGGCGGTAGATGCTGTTCTTGTTCTTAAAAATGAAACCAATATTAGGACTGCTGTAGTTCAATTTGGAGTTAGCAAATCAGCCTTGCATAGAAAGAAGCACAAAATAAATGAAGCAAACACGCAGGAATTAAATTTCAAAGGCAACATGGTGTCATTGGGTGTCAAGCAGATTTTCAGTGACGATGAAAAGCCAATGCTTAGCAAATATCCAGTTACTTCTTCTCAAAGGTGCTACGGTTTAACTAGCAGAAAAACTAGAATGTTGGCTTATAGATTTGCCTTCGCAAATTAAAATAAATCCAAAAACATGGACGGAAAATGAAATCGCCGTATAGAAGAATGGTTCAAACTTTTTCGAATTCGAAAAAGTTTGGCTACCTACCTAATTTATGTTGAAGTTCTATAATTTTGTGAATAAGCGACCGAATTTTCTTTTTATATTTACTTATTTGGGATCAAAAAACATTGTCCCACTATACACATGCATCGTTCCCAGTATGCAACATGGGGTGGTTGCATAGTGGGAAAGTGGTGTATAGTGGGACATTCAATTTTTTCTATGTTAAAGTGTAAAAGTTATAGAAATTTTTATAATTGTTAATAAACAAACTACTTTTAAATATATTAGAATATTCACAATAGTTAAAAATTATTCAACAAATTTTTTATTTCAATTAGAAAAATATTGTCCCAGTATACAACAGTCTCCCCTATTCTTTTTTTCAATTCTCCGCACCTGTCTGTAGTACCTATATCTGTAACCTATAAAGAAAGCTTTCGAATCCTTACTAAACTATTCCCAAAAATCTACAGAAAAATTTCGCGTATATCTAAAAACGCTGCGCGCACGCCTATGACAGGCAGCATAAAGCTCGAAACTCGGCTCGAAATTAATGGCGTTATTCCGCCTTGCACTTCAGACGTCGTAGTGCTAGACTCGTAAGGCGAACTATAGGCGGCGGTCTGATATTTGGACGACAATGGAGAGTGATTTGAACTTAGCAGGATTTGAAAAACGCGTCACGGGTAAATTTCGTTACTTGAGAAAGAAGAGAGATATATAACGCAAAGAAACAGAGGCAGAGAGCTACTGGTTGACACAAACCAAGGATTATATAAGTGCAAAGAGGATCGCCAAATTATTGACCAGTGCCAGTCAGAGTGAATTTCATTAGCTGAAACTAGTTTTCTGTCTGTTTTCAAATATGTCTATGGTTTTCAACCAATGAAATTCGCTCTGACTGGTTTGTGATCAGAGCTGTTGTAAGTACCAAGAAAAAGTACTTAAGTATTAAGTACAAGTTTCTTTTTTAATACGAATCAAATACCAGTAGTACAAGTATAAGTACAGAAGGAAATACTTAAAATATCAAATAAATTGACTTGAATTGTCCAAATTCAAGTACAAGTACCAAATTCCACGAAAGTCAGAGTCAAGTTTAAGTATTTACTTAAACTTGCATACTTGAAATGACATTTACGTAGAAATACTTGGAAAATAAATTAAGTATTTTTTATTTCAAGTATTGTTCCAATTAAACTAACAAATTAAATTATTGCTATCGATAATCTCGAAGGGGGTGTGACCCAAGAATAAAAGTTTCAGAAAATGAAAATCCAACAACAAATTTTCAAACCGCACTAGGCTACGAACAACCGTTCCGAAGATACCGTGGTATCAAGTTCCCACTCCTAGCACTGTGACGTCATATGCACAAACTGAGTTCGACAGCCAGCGATGGCGCGCGTTTTCTGATTCGTGCTGCATATATTAGCTTTGCTCCAACCCACATGAGAACCGTTCCAGAACCAGTAATTTCCAGTTGCCCACCTAAGTTGAACGTTTATCCTACATGAAAAATGAATTGATCGACTGAAAATTACCGTTCTAGAACGTTTCTCATGTTGGGTGGAACAGAGCTAATTATCGCCATTATCGTATTGTTTTTGCGTTCTGACACCTATTGCTAAGTCAGTTCAAATAGGTTTTGCAATTTTTGCGTGTGTTTATGACGTCACGCGATGAATAAACAAAACTTTATTTAGTCGTCAAGTAAATTTTGAAGTATTTAAAAATACTTGATTGAAAATATTTACTTCAAGTAATTTCACTAGTACTTAAGTAATTTAATATCACTTAAGTAAAAATTTTCAAAAGCTTTCAAGTAAAATATACTTGGCTGATATTTTAAGTATCAAGTAGGTACAAGTAAAATTTGAAAAACTTGAAATTGCAAGTACAAGTACCAATGTTTAGATTAGTACTTAAGTCAAAATACTTAAGTATATTTTTGTACTTAAGTATTTACTTCAAGTATTTAAAATACTCAGTACAACAGCTCTGTTTGTGATTTCTGCAGAAACAGCACTATTATCATTGAGTTCTGTGATTAGTTTCGTTATTTATATATTTTGTGTCCTGTGCTTTTTGCAGTGAAACTTCTTAGGCGGCAGTCTGATATTTGGACGAGAATGGAAAGTGATTTGAAAGACGTGTCACGTTTTGGCAAATTTCGTTACACGAGAAAGAAGAAAAATATAACGTAGAGGGACGGACAAAGACAGGCTAGTTAGTTGTCTAAAAGTTTTTTGGGGGGGGATTGTCTTTAAGAAGTTTCACTCCTACTACGTGTACGGCGCTGCACATGTTTCTTTGGTTTTTGTTGATTTTTTCATTATCTTAATTAGGGAAATTATACATTTAAAATTTTTCCTATGAATATATTACTAGTTTGGTAAAGTAACATTATCAATTCCTGTTGAAAGGCGAATTGACAAAAAGTGGATAATCTTACAAATTCTGACTTTATGTAATAATAAGTTATTTTTCAGGTACAAATAAGTGGATTGTTGCGGGACTTATGGGTGGACCTCTAAGCCATCTAATTACCAATATACTGTTGAACTGTTCAAGTAAGACATTCACCTGAAACGTGTAATTTTTGAACTAGGTAATGAGAATAACGCACATTAGAGTGAGTCAGTTTAGTATCGTAATTAAACAACATATTGATGACTAGATGGCTGCGGAACACCCATAAGTTCCGCAACAAGTTATTGTTCAAGTACAGGGTGTTTTTTTATATATTGACACCCCACCTACAGCCATCACCTTCACAAGTAGATGAAAGGTGTAAACATAAAAGTTGTACAATATTGGCTACATTTTTAAAATCCATGGTCAGAACCAAAAATTGAATGTCAGAAATGTGAAATGTTGCATGCTTTCAGCTTCTTCCAAATGGGTTGCCCTATATTTGGTTCTATATTCTTGAAAAGCACAATTTCCCGATTCCAAAACTATATAATTTGTCTATTGGTTGAGCCGTCTCCAACATATTTTGTTCTAAAAATTTTAAAAATACTATCAGAGAAACCAAGTACCTCAAATTTTACCTGCAGCTTTCACCTGTATAGGTAGAATGGTTCACAAAATCAGTAGTAGGATAGTATTTTTACAATTTTTGGAGCCGAATATATGAGAGACTGTTCAATCAAATATAGACAAATTATATATTTTTGGAATCGGGGCATTGTGCTCTTCAAAAATATAGAATGAAATATAGGTCATTCCATTTGAAAAAAACTGGAAGCATGCAAAATTTCACATTTCTGACATTCAAATTTTGTTTCTGACCATGGTTTCTAAAAATTCAGCCAAAACTGTACAACTTTTGTATTTACACCTTTCTTCTACGTGTGAAGGTAAATAATAATAATAATAATAATAATAATAATAATAATAATAATTATTATTATTATTATTATTATTATTATTATTATTATTATTATTATTATTATTATTATTATTATTATTATTATTATTATTATTATTATTATTATTATTATTATTATTATTATTATTATTATTATATATAAAAAAAACACCCTGTACTTACCTATTTAAAATCACCCTATTCTCCTAAATAGTTCCCCATTATTCCCATATTTTTATGGGCCATTCCTTCGAAAAACCGTATCTTACACAATGCGCTGCCAAAACTAACCCAATCTGGCTTACTTTAACTTAAATATAATATAAAAATAGAAAAATTGATAAATCACCCCAAATTGCTTAACACGATTTTATTTCTGAAACTATAGAGGTCCAAATGAGCTGACATTTCCAGGGATTGTAGTCCTCTACTAGGATAAAAATCGCTGAAAATTTCAGCTTTCTATTTAAAATAGAAAAAAGTTATGGGACTTCAAAATTTTTAAAAATTGATAAATCAACCCCAATATAAAAAATTTATCGAATCAATCCATAGTATCCACTATCCAGGCATGAGGTTATTTTCAACAAATCTATCGTGTAAAAATTAGATAACTATTTTTTGCGTTTGCTTATTTCCAGTTCTAAAAATAACTGGTTTATAATCCATGCCATGAGAACCAATAAAAAACGTTTTATTAATGATATTAAGTTAGACTTTATAAATTGGGATAATTAAATATCCGAGGTCGTTCGCGGTCTTTTTCTTATTGTTTTGTGTCAATTATTGTCTAAAATAATTTATCATTAGACAACGATGGGAGATGAGTCTTCTAGATACTTAACATTTTTATTTTCGAAAATAATTTCTTACGATATTGAATGATAAATTGTTTTAATATTACAATTATCTAAAGACCACACAAAGATAAATCGTCTTCACGGGTTATTTAACTTAAAACAAATTAAAATATGGCGTAGCCCCTCTCTGATTTATTATCAAAATTGAAACTATTGAAACGGGCGTCCCAATAAACATTTTTGTTTTTATAATATTTACCGTAAATGTTATATCACCTTCTTTATATAACTTAAGGTTTTATATCTATTTACCGAAATATTTCTGTTACTCCTATAAACCCTTTAAAGAGCTTAAATTGAGCGTTTATAAAGGTTTCGAAAACCTGTGTTTAGTAACGGTATATAACTTTAATTTATGTAACCATTGGTAACGGAAATATTGTGGTAACCACTATATAACTTTTGTCAATTCTGTCATCATTATAAATACATATTTTTTCTCTCTCAAATACATTGCTTTAAATGGTCTCCTACTATTCTATTCCCACAATTCTATTTCAAGATGTCTGTTACTAAAAAAAAACAAATATGGAGTCCAAATATTAATAATATTTACCTATTAGAAAACGATGGTACTTTGTTGTAATTTTACAGCATTGGTAGACTGAAAATATAGTTGGGAAACTTTTTCTACTGCAAAAGTAGAACCGGTACTTCGAAAAAACGCAGGGGCCCTTCAAATATTCACTTTTTATTAATTTCAAATCAGATTTCTCACAAAATATACACATATAAATATTAATTAAAATGAGATTTAAGAAGAAATTAATGTCATTTCCGTTTTGCATATGCCAGTATTAAACAATTATTGTATATGTTGCATCAAAATCAGCTTAACCTAGTGTTTTTGCAACGCATCTTTTTTATTATTATGATTTTGGTTAGAAAAATATGGCGGATCACTTTAGTAACAATATAAACTCTGGAAACTATAATATCACCTAAGGTTATATTTTATAACTATTAGTAACATTGTATACTTAACTTTTAACCAGATGCAGTCAGCGCCGGTATTGGCAATTTTGGTCTCAAAATAGTGTTATTGCTATAATCATCACGTTTAACAGTTCCCTCAAGTAATTTATTTTCTTGTCTACGAAATTGTGTTTCGTGTCCTCGTGGAAGTTACTGAGGGCACTGAATTTGAGATTTTATTAAAGTTTTTTGAAATTTTCCGGCGAAATGATGTACTGAACTTCATTTTTTTCAAAATCATTATGCACAGATTTCTTATAACAATAATAAACAACAACAGACACCTGATTATTGTCATATGTCAAATTAGGTAGTTTCGTTTTACTAAAGGTTTTATAAAAGAAATTATCGTTACCAAAAGTTTTATAACATATACTGCAAACACTACTAGTTTCCAGGTTCTATAAAGGTGATAGACAACACTTTTATATAACTAGGGGTATTCTAGTTATATAAATGAGGTAACGGTAACCTTTATAAAAATTTCTTATAAATACTTTAGTAACGGGTACTAAAAGTTTTATAAAATGGTGATGGAAATAGTTACATCACCTTATTATATACCTGTAAGTTATAGTAAACTTATAAATACTTTATAAAACTATGTTACCATAGGTTGCAGATTATAAAACTTGGAAACCTTCTTATATACATTTGTTACTATTATATACCCATTATATAACTTGACGTTACTATAAGTTGCGAAAAATGTTTATTGGGGTGTATGTATATAAAATTTTTAAAAGCTTTTGATTACATGACTTTGGCAGCTCATGCTTAGTCTCATCTTCGCGATACCTACTCTAAAATTGTATGTAATCCAATGAACTATGTATATAATCACAAGATGAAATTCTATTCCCATTTTGTCTCATCTTTGTATTATTTTTTCTTATTCTAGGCTCTTGAATCATCAAAATTTCTCTAAAACAAAGAGAGAAAATTCAAGAGCCGAAAAAATTAAGCAAAGTTGTCTTGTCTGAAAATCAATCTCGAAAAGTTTATCACTAAATTAACTTTGTTGCAAATTACTGGTTAGCGAATGATTTATAAGAAATGTACGTAATTACTGTAATTACATAATTTCATTAAACTATACAATTTCTGTGATCATTTTTCCCTATCCATTATAAACAAACATTCGATAATTATTTCCCTGCGATCATTATCGATTTAACACTCTTCATAACTAACTGATTTATGGATAATTCAATCTATACACGTTCAATAAATATCCCACGGTAATTACTTGACCTATGTAAGCATTGTAATTAAGGTTTTATTAATGACAGGCTATTGTTTATATTAAATACCATTTTTTTTTTTTTTTTAATAAATAACTGAGTTTGACAAAGACATGGATATTTAAATATCCTTGGTACGTTGACCTGAATCAATTAATATTGTCAAAAAATCGTAAAATTAGTTGGCAACAATAATTGGTCCAACCAGATAACTTTTATCTTCATTTAATTGACCAAAATCATTAGCAGAACCTCGTGAGTGTTCACTTAAAGAGTTTATATTTGTAGTTTGAATAATTAGATAACATATGCTAATAGAAAACATACAGTTTGGGTGTGTTTTCAAAATGAATACTCGAGAGCCATCATAATAATAATAATAATAATTAGGATACAAATAAACAATTTAAACCTTGACAGAAATAGTCAAATAGCCTTTAGGGCAAGTATCGATGATGTAATATTGGTAACCAGTAATCACACATGCAACTTTGTTTCAATTCAAGCGTATACAATAAAATAAAGGGACTGGTTAGTCCTTGCTTGATGCAATAGGGCTAATATAATTGTTAAAATTTTATTTATATAACAATAGCTTATTGTTGTTGATAACACCATATATTGCAACTCTTGAAAATAAAATAAAATGTCATTGATTTAGGGTCAAAACTTTCAACTCTATACGTAACTGAGGTGTGTTTATTGGCAACCGCGATCCAATCAGCAGCCAATCAACTGATCAATCACGATTACAATTTTTTTCCAACCGTATGTGTAGGTTGATTTATTACCAAAGCCCAGGATTTTTTAGCGTTATAGATCATTGAGTTTAAATGGGGTTTTCTCGGAACTGTTAAGGCGTATGTACGCAGAGACATCGAGAATACTTTTTGATTGATGCAGATTTCTTATTTATTGCCAAGTTTGTCTGGAATCTAATGATGTGGTTTAATTGCCGAAGGATTGGAGTTTTTATAGTAACGAGAAAATGATGGAATTTTACCATTGAACCCTTAAGAAGTCTGCATGAAAATATGGCTAACGAACGTTTCAAAAACGTCAGTAAAAGTAACTGAGAACGTCCAATGGACGCTTTTCGGGTTTTTTCAAGTGCAAATATAACAAAACAACTTCATACGCTTTAATATACGATTGTTTAGAACAAGACTTGAAACAAGACGGTTTTCACACGTCTTTCAGAACATCCGCTGGCCATGCTTTAGAGTAGGTACCCAAGAATGTCCCATGGACCTTTTTCTCTAGTGTATAAACTTCGGGTATGCAAATTTGCAAACCTCCACCCGTCTTACCAATAGAACCTTGGGTAACCATTCACTCCAACATCGGATTCCACTTTGAATTCCAATATTTTGTCGTCTCACGCATCCACGGATCCACGTTGGGTTTTGAGTTAAGATTTGAATGTTTCCAGAGCCCACGTTGGACTCTACTATGTATGGATCGACCTCCACGTCGGATCTGACCTCATTTTTTCAGATTTCCTCGTCGGATTCTGATTCTGAGCTTAAGTTTACGTTAAGACTTCAACTTGTCAAGTGAGACCACACCTCCATATTTCTTTTGAGATATCGTAGATCCCATTAAATCCTCTATTAGGTAACGGTCATGGTCTAAGACTCTGGTAATCACGTATGGGCCGCTATACTTTGGCAATAACTTTTTGCTTTGACCCTGATTTCTTGCAATTTGTGTTTTTACTAGAACTTGGCCACCTTCTTTAAATGTTCAACCGTTGCATCAAGTCTTTCGTTCGGCCTGGTTTTTGTCACTTTAGTTTTTTCTCTAAGCTGTTGTAAATCCCTCATCAACTGCTTCCAAAGCGACTTCATTAGCTAGGATCGCATTTGCTACACCTCTTGGTACGTAACCAAAGAGTAGTTCGTTAAATTCAGATCCCATCTGATTTTGGAAATCACTTTTCGTCCCCATCAGTGCTAGCAGTGAGCTGGCTCAATATCGTACGGTTCTAGCGTTCTACCTGACCTGACAGTTCGCTCCTGGCGTTGCTGTAGCATTGAGTACATGTTTTACTTATATTTAAATTCTGACAATATTTCTTGAATTGTTTGGCGGTGTAGCAATTTCCCCTGTCTGTTATTATTCATCTCGGCACACAAAAGCTTTGTATCACATCGTTTACAACGTTTAGGTCTTGTCTTAGTAGATGAGATGGCACCGCTTTCATAAACACATACTTTGTGAAGACGTCCATCTATGGCGATTAAATGAGAGTTTTTGTTTTTTGAAGTGATGAACGGACCTAAATGATCAATATGTAGGGTATCAAAAGGCTGTGGTACTTGTTTTATTGGATGCATGTAATCCATCTCTTTGCCCCTCAATTCCTTGTTGTATAGGCATGGTAAGCAACTGGTGATATAGTTCTTGATATACTTTTGCATTCTTGAGAACCAGTTTATTTTGGACAGAACTGAATTCTTTTTGTCGAACGACAGATGCCCACTACCATCATGGAAGTGCATCACTAATTGTCTTCGTGCTGCCTCAGGAATTACCCATCTTTTCCCATCAGGAAGATTCTTGTACAGGCGCTCGTTAATCAAACAAAAGTCTTTATGTATGCTCTTCTCTTCGATGTTAGTTAGATATTTTTTGAGTATTTCTATTAGATACTTGCACCTTTCATAAGCTAACTGGACATTCAAAACCCAATCTGCATGATTCGTGTTCACAAGATTATTTGATAAAGTCGGCGAGTTTTCGGGAATACTGGATTTCGACTCAGTTCGTCTGCGTGCTGCATTCTTTGACCTGGGCGATATTCAACTTCAAATGTGTATGCCTGGATACTCATCTGCCATCTGCCAATTCTTGGAACTAAATATCTTTTAGTCAATGTTGTTCTAATACCAGTGCAGTCGGTAACTAACTTCAAATGTATACCTATTAGGTAAAATCTAAATGCCTTCAGTGTAAAAACAACAGCCATCGTTTCTGGCTCGTATAAATGATAGCGTTGTTCTGCTTTTGTAGTCTGCTTAGAGTAATACATTACTGGTTTAACTTGTCCGTCTTGCTGTTTTTGCAATAGTTGGCCACCGACGCCTAACTTTAATGCATCCGTAACTTCAGTTACCAACTAAGGATCATAGATTACTAACAGTGGTCGAGTGACCAACTTTTCTTTGAGGGCTTCGAATGCTGCACGTTTTTCATCTCTCCACTCAAAATTAGCGTTTTTTTGTGTGGGTACTGTCAACAGATTTGCGATCCTAGCGAAACCATGTACATACTTCCGAAAGTAACTAGCCAATCTCAAGAACCACAAACGTCTGTGGGCACTGGAAACTTGGCTTCTGTCTTCTTAAGGCCTGGCTGTACTCCTTTTCTGCTGACTTCGTGACCCAAGTATTCCACCTTTTCCTTAAAAAACTGGCATTTTGATTACCTCAGGACAAGATTGGCTTTCCTAAAAGATTCTAGAACTTCCCTCAAATTGGAAACGCCAACGTCAAAATCAATTGCAGGGAGTAACACATCGTCCATATAGGATGAAGCTCTGCCATAGCGAAGAGGTCCTAATCCTTTATTGATAGTTCTCTGGAAAAGCGCAGTAGCATTACAAAGACCAAAAGGAACCCTCAAATATTCATAGTTGCCATCTGGTGTTATAAAGACCGTTTTTGGAATGAAGCTTCTTTCATTTGTATTTGATGGTATCCACTAGCAAGGTCTAGGCTAGTAAAATATTGGCAAGTTTTCAGTTTATCAAGAAAGTCATCAAATCGAGGCAAAGAAAATCTCTGTCTTTGACTATTACCCTGTTTAATGCACGGTAGTCAACATACATGCGTGTTTCGCCGTTTTTCTTTTTGACTAACAGGATTGGACTAGCGTAAGGCGACTCCGATTCTCGCATTATTTCATTCTCATGCAAGTCCTGCACGATATTCCTTACAACTTTTCGTTCGTCAAAGGAAAGTCGATAAGGACGATAGACTACAGGCCGTGATTAGATACATTTTTGTTAATATTCAAATTATTAATACTAAATTTATTTTTACCTTGTTTCTGGATAGAAAGCACTCGTAGCTTCGGACCTTTTATCTTCGAAACAAGTAGGTAACACATCTAGCCAAAATAATGTTTTCACTCACCTCAAACTCTTGGTGAGCTAGATTGGTTACACAGTAACGCAACCACCTTCAGCATTTGTGATATACTCGTCCAGGAAATTTTCTTCGCTAGGGCAGATTCGTAGTCCCCCTTGAATATAGACTTCTCCAAAATAACGTCTAGGAGATGTCACCGCAACCAAGGCATTCGTCCTTGGTGCAATCACAGTACGTTTCGTAGCCCATAGAGGTATTTTCCGCTAAGGAACATCCAATGTTTTCGCAAGGTCATCATGTGCGGAAAGGACTCTTACTGTTGTTCCAGAAGTTATCATAATGGTGTTTTCATTATTAAGGAAAGTTTGACCCACCATTACAGATAAGGAGAGAGAGAGACAAGAATTTGAATATTACTGTAACTGTAGAAGAAAAGCTTCGAAAATTAAGAAAACAGTAAGTAAAGGGAACAAGTTTTTGATGCTAAAATTGATAGACATGAAAGCATAAACCAAGCGGTGGCCGAAGATGTTATAGTAATATTCATAGGCAAAACTTTTGTAAAACTTGATAACCTTCAAAAGCAAATTGGAAGCAAAATCAGTGGCAAATCTGATGGTATTGACATATGCTATTGGGAGTCGCTCCTATCCCATATGACATCAACTGAATTTGAAGAGCAAACTTCAAGTATTAAAAGCTGAACAAACTATTGCTGTCTTCACAAGTCCACAAGAATCTAAACCAGGAACTTCACAAGTATCAGCAGACAATGAACATCAAAGCAATGGGGAAGGAGAAAATAATGAAGAAGCAGCAAGTAATGTACTCAATGAATGCTTTGTAGCTTACCAAAATAACGGATAAAGTCCTATTAAATTCTGAGCAAATTTACCCTGGCACTGTAGTGGTTTCAGAAGAATAAAGGCAAGAAAGTGGGGAATAAAAAGAAAAAAAGTTAGAAATGGCATGAGCGAAAACGAAGCTCTATTTTGTGGCAAAACCATTGGATAGTCAAGTTTATTTATGGTCTGATAAATATAGACCAAGGAAACCAAAATATACTCTTGGACAAAATTATCGCACCACTGCTTATGGTGCTTCTGTGCAGTGGTGGTGCGATAATTTTGTCCAGGAGTATATTTCAATAGAATCCTTACATGGTTTGAAAAGAAGAAATACAATCAGACCCAGACTCATTACGACATGGACAAACCTCCACCCAAAATAGTCCAAGGGTATAAGTTTAATATATTTCATCCATATTTAAATGATAATAATTGCGCTCCTGAGTATTTTCTCACTCCTTGTTCTGAAAACAGGGAATTTGCTATACTTAAACCTCCATTATGAAAATGAAGATATAATGATCAAAATTTTACATTTTCGGCTTTTGATCTCTTCTGGAAAAGTTTTTTAATGATTTAAGCGCTGGTGATAATCAAAATTTTTAGCAGAAAAATGTTCTAGCCGGTGATAATCAATATGAGAATCTTGATTTCCTTTGGAAACATTTCCTAGTGATTCAAGAGCCAGTAATGATCAAAATTTTAAATTTTCGGCTTTTGATTTCTTCTGAAGAAGTTTTCTAGTGATTCAAGTGCCGGTAATAACAAAAATTTTCAGCAGAAAAATGTTCTAACTGGTGATAATCTAAATGGAAATCTTTCCTGGCCCTCGATTTTCTCTGAAAACATTTCCTAGTGATTCAAGAGCCAGTTATGATCACAATTTTAAATTTTCGGCTTTTGATCTCTTCTGGAGAAGTTTTTTAGTGATTTAAGCGCCGGTGATAATCAAAATTTTCAGCAGAAAAATATTCCAGTTGGTGATAATCAAAATGAGATTCTTTCCTGGCTCTCGGCTTTTGATTTCTTCTAAAGAAGTTTCCTAGTGATTGAAGCGCCGGTAATAATTAACATTTTTCATTCGCGAAATTGCCGAAAAGCAACAAACTTGAATAAAACCTTGAGAACAATTTTGCCTACACAATTTTTTCTCGAGTGGTATTCGTCATGACTATTTCACGTAAGATTTTGAAAATATGTAAATAGAATGCAAAAATTTGAATAAAAACTTCAAATTAAAAATATCAGTTTGACAATGTCAAAAAATGGTCGAATGTAATACCACGAGAGGTTTCAGGATTACTGGATAATACTTTTACCTGTCACGAAACGCGTTACGCAGCAACACCACGACTCCAAAGGAGGAGTGGTGTTGTTGGTAACGCGTTGAGTGTCAGGTAAAAGTATTACCTAGGTAATCCTGGAACATCGAGTGGTATTCAAAAGGTTATACAACGAACTAAACTTGAATACTTTAAAATTTGAAAAAAATTTCTATAATAGAATTTGCTATAAATGCCACCATGCGCGATAATCCCAAAAGGCTTATCACTTGTTACGCCTCTCGTTTCATATGGGAATAATGTAGAGTGAGTTGTATAGGTAATCGAATGTAATACCACAAGAGGTTTCAGGATTACCGATAATTTTTCACGATTGCGTGTTTTCTATAATTTCACGAGTCCGTAGGACGAGTGAAATTTGCAGAGAAAACACGCATGAGTGAAAAATTATTTGGTTCATTTTAAAGCTCAAGTGGTATTTAGAGGATTATTTCACGTATGAGAATGCAAAAAATATGGAAATAAATATGTATTAAACGATTTGAACATCTTAACAATCAATACAAATAAATGGTTGCTATCAGGAACCGTTTGTTTGTATCAAAAATTAGCATGACATCCATGTATACAATAACATGGGAGAATTATCGCTGTAATTCTCTCTAGTTAAACAAATGGAAAAGAGAATTTTCGCTGTAATTCTGAAAATCGTCACTTGTCTTATGAGATTTCTAACAAATGAGTGGAATAATCGCTGAAATACCATGTTGTTGGTATTGTCCAGGTAGCATTATTGTCAGGTGAATACCGAATTTATTGCCGGTGTAATACACTCTATTGAAATAGTCAGCAGAAAAATGTTCTAGCAGGTGATAATTAACATAGGAATCTTTCCTGGCTCTCGATTTCCTTTGGAAATATTTCCTAGTAATTCAAGAGCCAGTAATGATGAAAATTTTAAATTTTCGGCTTCCGATTTCTTCGTGAGAAGTTTTCTAGTGATTCAAGCGCCGGTAATAATCAAAATTTTCAGCAGAAAAAATTTCTAACCGTTGATAATCAAAATAATAATCTTTCCTGGTTCTTGATTTCCTTTGGAAACATTTCCTAGTGATTCAAGGGCAAGTAATGATCAAAATTTTAAATTTTCGGCTTTTGATTTCTTCTGGAGAAGTTTTTTAGTGATTCAAGCACCGGTGATATTTAAAGTTTTTAGCAGAAAAATGTTCTAGTCGGTGATAATCAATACGAGAATCTTGATTTCCTTTGGAAACATTTCCTAGTGATTCAAGAGCCAGTAATGATCACTATTTTAAATTTTCGGCTTTTGATCGCTTCTGGAGAAGATTTCTAGTGATTCAAGCGCCGATATTAATCCCAATTCCCAGCAGAAAAATGTTCTGGCCAGTGATAATCAAAATGAGAATCAGAGAATCATTCTTCAATTTCCTTTGGAAACATTTCCTAGTGAATCAAGAGCCAGTATTGATCAAAATTTTAAATTTTCGGCTTTTGATTTTTTCTGGAGAAGTTTTCTAATAGTTCTAGCGCCGGTGATAATAAAAATGAGAATCATTCCCGGCTTTTGATTCCCATGTGATTTAAGAGCCAGTATAGCCTTCAAAAATGTTGAAAGAGAGTGGGAGTAGGTTTTCATATAAAAGAGGATTAGGTGTCAGTTTCACAATAATATTTTCTTATAGTGGTTCCATTTCAAGAGATATAGATATAGGAGATGAATGTCTGTTTGTATCCACAACATGCGTCATATAGACGTCAAAAACGGACGCTTTGAAAAAATACGTCCACTGGAGTATAGACGTCAAAAATTGATGTTTCAACCACTTAATATAGTGTGCAAAACATTACCCAACCTCTATAACATAGTTCATTGCCTGTAACTTAATAATAGGGTATTTGCATCAATTTTTATTATTGCTGATTTCGTTAGTCCATAAAAAATAAGTCAACACGTGTTTTTTCTATTTCTTCTTAGTCAAAAATTGACGGAGCTATGAAATATGCCTATGACGTCACTTATCAAATAAATTAGTGACGTTGCACATGCTTAGTATATCTATATATACAAAAGTTAATATTTGTATAACTTCCGGAATAATCATATTTGGGCGAAATTAAAAAAAAGTAACGATTTTTTTTCGATTTCCTACAGTTTGCAATAAACAATAATCAATTTAGGTTTCCATGCAAGTACCCTATTATCCGCTCATGCTAACACAAAGTAGCAGCATTATTAACTCAATATTAGAGAGTTAATGGACGTGCAATAAGGACAAGCAGTATTTAAATTAGCCTTATTTTGACATCTACGCATGCGCATTTGGGTCTGAAAATAAGGATTCCCTTAATAAGGTTACTGGGCTGGAACTCTGTAACGGATAAGGATCGTTATCCCTATCGCTATGGCACTTGCTGTCTTTTTCTTTCTTGTCGAAATCAATAGAGAGGAGACGTCAATAGAGATAGAGAAAATATCTCTATTCGTTACAGAGTTCCAGCCCTGCTTGTCTTTATTTGTGTATGGTTAGTGCGAGGCAGTAAACTTCCCTTATTTCAAATTTCTGACATTTTGGACAACTTTGACGTTTTGCTTTTCGACGATGACGTAATTTTACTTAGAAAATTTATTTTTTCTATTTTGGTGTCATATCGAAGTCTTTTCGACACTAAAAGTAGTTTCGAAAAGAAGCTCTTTGTGACACTCCTTTTTTACTTATCGGAGGTTGGTTACACTGGCTGACTGATGGCCATCGAACTGTCATTCGCGATTTTATAATAGAAGATTTCTATATTTTGCACGTAGTGTTACCAACCTAAACATATAAAATCAGGAAATATGAGAATAAAATTTCCAAGAAAAATTTGTTTTTTTAAATTAAACAATACCAAAATAGAAAAAATGGTATAAAATATTCGTTTCATAAGACATTTTATCGCACTCGCCCTTAGAAAACTCGCCTCCGGCTCGTTTTCTAATATAGGGCTCGTGCGATAAAATGACGTCTTATGAAACTTGTATTTTAATGTACTATTTTACAATAGTTTTCCATTTTACGGTGGGTAACATCAAAAAATGAGTATCAGCAGAAAATCACAAACAAAAATAAACACTTTTTGAAGCTGAAATGTATAAACATAGCTATCATCTGTCAAAATTATGAATACAAAATAAGGTAATACTCTAGCACCTACTACAGTCTCCCAATAACTGTTTTTTTCTTGGAAAAATAGTGCTGATGCACTAATAAAATAACGTAAATCCTTAATACTGCGAGGCAGTATTTAATAGTTCAAGAATCAGTAGTTTGAAAAGCCCTAAATGACATATAGGTAGGTACTAATTCCGAACTTTTAAGTCGAAATTTTACTATTTCTGAGTTGTCAGTTCGGAATTATACACTAAATATCTGAATTGTTAAGTCGTAATTACTTATCCCAAGTTGTTAAGTCGGAATTAAAAGTTTTTTTTATATTAACTGGCTCTTCTACATCATCTACCCATACCTATTCCATTTGGCAAATATTTTTTACAATCCATGAAAGGAAATTCGCTCTTAGTCCGGCATAATTACAATAATTACATGAAATAGTATAATTTTCTGCACGCTTTTTGAAGCAGAAACAGGTATTTCACTAAAACAAACAAATTCGGAATCAAATACAAAAAACAGGAATGAAACCAAAGATTCAAGACAAAGGTATTACCATAACATCTTGGCCGTTGTTCAACACTTACCGAGAGTAATTCAAGTCGCCGTATATCTTCACTATAAATTACCTTATCCCATAATCCTGTAAACCTATAATAATCATAAAACGTATACGAAAGCAAAAATAAACCAAAAATCTGGTTAAAATGCCCAGAAGCTCCGCAATTGGATTATTTATAGGGAGTTCTTGTGTGAACAAACGAGAACCGTAATACTGACATTGTATTTTTTTTTCAGTGATTTACGTTTCAATCGTATCAGAGACATCCCGAATGGATTCTTCAAAACTCACACTGGAATGGTATCACTTCTTCTCAACAACAATTTCCTGACAAGCTTGAGAAACGAAACCTTCGCAGGACTTTACAGTATACAAAACTTGTATTTGTACAAGAACAGAATCAAATATATTGATAGTGGCACGTTCAAGCATATGGCAAGATTAGAAAGACTGTAAGTTTTTTTTGCACTTAACGTAACTTGATCCAAAAGCAAACATTATCCTTGGCGAATTAGCGTATAAATAAACTTTGAGGTTGAAAAATCGAATCGAGTGGTCTTATAAGCTCGGATTTATTTACTTTGCCAATCCGATAAATAAACGAATCGGCTTAAAAAATGCTTGGTAACTTATGTAATTTATTTTCATTTCAGATACTTGCAAGCCAACGAATTACAAGAATTTAAGGCACCAACCTTTTCGGATTTACCATCACTTGATCGATTGTAAGTACCTAAGTACATATATATCAATATGAAGCTTTTTTCAAAAATGAAATGATAAAGCACTTACAGTTAGGGTCATGAGTTAGTATTACATGGTACTACCTCCACACAAAACCCATTATTCTCCATTAAAAATCTGAAGAACGTGAGTTATGGCGGATTAGAAGACTTAAATGCAGTAATACAATATTCCCACGACAACAGGTCAGCATTATTTGTTCTCAACTTGTCGCACGCGGGTACGGGTACGTGTGCCTGCACAAATGAACAATAATGTGTTTTCCTGCTTTGTACCTACATTAGACTCTGGCATGGGGACCATTAATAATATAATGATGCGGCATTCTTCACTGTAAGATCATTTGCAAGAAGATAAGCCGTGAAGCAACACTTAAGTGTGAAATTCTTCGTAAATGAAAGATAATTCTTGGTTGTTCGTGCTGTAATAGAAAATGTACTCGTTAAAAATACCAGGTGTGAAGAACACTTATCATTTTATCATTTCCTTATTTCTTTTATACTTCCACAGTTTCAAATATTGTTATTGATTTGATTTTTATTTTCAAAATTACAGATACCTCTACAACAATCACATTAAATTAATTCCAAACGGAGCCTTTCACAACTTACCAAGACTACGAAGACTTCGTCTAGATCACAACGCTCTAGTTTGCGACTGTAAGCTGGCATGGCTCTCAAAAATGTTAAGCAAAAGCCATTCAGTTCTTCAAGCTTCGGCAAGTTGTGCTCAACCAACCGAAATGACTGGCAAAAGTTTGATCGGCATGGAACACAAACATTTTCACTGCGAACCGCCCAAAATCGTCGAGAATCCCGAGGATGTTCAAATAACTCTCGGTGGAGTAGCAGTTTTCAAATGTTCGGTACAAAGCGACGAAGAACCTTCGATAGTTTGGATGAAGGAAAACGAAGAACTTATTCCTGATAATAAAAAATATAAATTGATGGATAATGGTAGTTTAATGATACAGAACACTGAAGAAACTGATGGTGGTTTTTATGAGTGCCTTGCCAAAAATCCTGAAGGAGAAGTGAGGTCTAGACCTGCAAGAATGGTAGTTTATAATAGTATACAAAATGAAGAGCGTGGATTTTATGGTAAAAACCATCCTATACATATATATTTTTTTTTAATTTGATATCAAAATCTTTTCCAGGTATGCCTAAATTGCTTAGCGTGCCTCAGACAGTGTCTGTGACCCCTGGAACACCTCAAGTTATCTTTGAATGTAGAGCCACGGGTTACCCACAACCACAAATTACATGGTCTCATAACGGAAGAGCATTAGCAGCAACTTTACGTCACAATATCACTCCAGAAGGTACTTTAATCATTCGAAATATAGAGGGAAGTGATCATGGTACTTATCGGTGCGAAGCTGCCAATTATAACGGAAGAGTTTCAGCTGAGGCGAATATTTTGATCAAAGGTAAAATGGTTTTACCTACATTGAATTTGTTTTGGTAAATTATGTGTTTTAGTTGCACCCATCTTCACTGTTCAACCAGAGAATGTGGATACCTTAATTGGTGATACCATAAAACTTTTATGTGTTGCTTCGGGGACTCCTGTACCGCATATTACATGGTTTAAAGATGACTTAGAGGTACAGTTTTTGCGTTTCAGAAACAAAATAAGGTATGTGACGATTTGTTTTAGGTTCTTCCAAACGACGAGCGAGTATATTATAACAGTGACAGGACAGCATTTGAATTAAAAAATGCTAAAGAATCTGATTCAGGATTGTATGTTTGCGAAGCTAGAAATGACTTGGGGTCGAGGGAAGTTAGTGCAAAAGTTGTGGTAAGGATATCTATATCAGAATTTTGATTAATATCAACTTAAGAGCTGCTAATGATCATTCGAAATTTTGATTATTATCGGCTCTTGAGCTTTGACTGCCCTTAGAAAAATTCTTTAGCGAATCCAGAGTTGATAAAACTTTAATTTTGATTATCTGTGCATGGCTCTTGATCCATTGGATAATTTTTCTTGAGCCAATTAGAAGCTGCGGAAGAAGAAATTTTGAATATTATCAACTTAAGAACTTGTAATGATCATTCGAAACTTTGATTATTATCGGCTCCTGAGCCTTGACTGCCCTTAGAACAATTCTCTAGGGAATTCAGAGTTGATAAAAGTTCAAATTTTGAATATTACCGGCTCTTGATTGGTTCTAGGAAGGTTTTCCAAAGAATCAAAAGCCGGTAATAGTTCAAATTTTTATTAGCTGTGGCTCTTGATCCATTGAATAATTTTGATTATTATCGGCTCTTGAGCCTTGACTGTCAGTAGAGTGTTTTCACAGCTATCAGACCAATACCCACCTCTACCACGTAAAAACTCCCTTCCAGCACAGCCATCATACCACTATCCACCTCCACTGTAAACCTCCTTCCGTGAAGCTCCTACCCTGAGGAAGGAGGTACTTTTTTATATCCCTCCATTTTTTGAAAGCTAAAGAATATTTAACCAATTCTTCCATTTGTATTCGTCAATTTTGGGGTTGTCCCGGGCCAAATCCCCAAAATTTCAGATCAAAGGCGCCGCCGATCTAGAGATTTTCCCACGATATCGAGAAACTTCCCAAAATCAAGTGCCCCCACTATCAGACCAATACTCATCTCTACTACATAAATGGTTCACCAGATTCACAAATTTTGGGCTTGGCCCGAGTCAAATTCCCAAAATTTCAGATCAAAGGCGCTGCCGATCTAGAAATTTTCCCACGGTATCGAAAAAGTTCCCACACTCAAGTGCCTTCAGCTGTCAAACCAATACCCACTACACAGCTAACAAAGCAATACCCACCTCTGCTACGCTAAAAAGCTTTTACTCTGAAGAGGTACCACTTTCCATATCGCTTCACTTTCTTGAAAACTAGAGAATATTTAAACAATTCCTGTATTTGTATCCGTCACTAGTGTTCTAAACTCCATGGGATGTAGAAGCTCTAGAAATTTTCCTACGGTATCGAAAAAGTTCTCACACTCAAGTGCCTTTAGCTGTCAGACCAATGCCCACCTCACAGCTAACAAAGCAATACCCACCTCTGCTACGCTAAAAAGCTTTTACTCTGAAGAGGTACCACTTTCCCTATCCCTTCACTTTCTTGAAAACTAAAGAATATTTTAACAATTCCTGTATTTGTATTCGTCAATAGTGTTCTAGACTGCATGGGATGTAGAAGCTCTTGAAAGGATTCAAAATTAAAGGCAGACCGTTATTGTTAAAGGACCCTATCAAAGTTATATTGCAAAAATAGTAGTTGAGTAGAGTTATTGACAACCACCAACACTGAAAAAACTCAAAAATGAATTGTTGTTCCTCTACAGAGAATGTTCTAGCTCATATGAATTGTGAAAAATTACTTTCAGATTTTACAAGCGAGAAACTATTGAGAATTCCGTTGGATTATTTATTGGAACATGCAAAGTCCTTTGAACTTTTGGATGCATGGGGTAAATTACCAAAGAGTTACAAAAATAATTTGCTCCTTCAAATTAAGATACCATGCTTTATTCAATACAACAGAGCTGAATGGAAAACTCATTTTGATGGTCCACCAGATTCACAAGTAAAATGTAGTTATTGTAATAAAATGATTTTATCCAAAAAAAGTGCGTCCTCAGGGTAAGAGCTTCACAGAAGGGGGTTCACAGTGGAGGTAGGTAGTGGTATGATGGCTGTGCTGGAGGGGGTTTTTTACGTGGTAGAGGTGGGTATTGGTTTGATAGCTGTGAAAACACTCTACTCCTTAGAACAATACTCTATGGAATCCGGAGAAGTTCAAATTTTAACTATTACCGGCTCTTGATTGGTTCTAAGAAGGTTTCCAAAGAATCAATAGCCGGAAATAGTTCAAATTTTGATTATCTGCGGCTCTTGATCCATTGGATAATTTTTCTTGAGCCAATTAGTAGCTACGGAAGAAGAAATTTTGAATAATATCAACTTAGGAGCTGTCATAATGATCATTCGAAATTTTGATTATTATCGGCGCTTGAGCCTTGACTGCCCTTATAACAATTCTCTAGGGAATCCAGAGTTGACAAAAGTTCAAATTTTGATTATTACCAGCTCTTTGATTCGTTTTAGGAAGGTTTTCCAAAGAATCAAGAGCCGGTGATAGTTCAAATTTTATCCATTGGATTCCAATAATTGTTTGGAGGGTCAGACAAATAATAAGTCTATTGACAAAATGAAATAATCCATTACTTGAATAATATGTGGTGGCTACAATCAACAGCTGAACACCTTGCAAAGGGGTATTTGAATGAGAAAAAGCATGGTTCCATTCTGTTTGCGCTTACCTTTTCTTCGTACCGAACATCAAAATAAATTTTTTCTTGAGATTTTTCACCCTATTTCCTTCCTATTCTTAGGTATCAAAATTCGATTCAAAACCACCCAAGCTAGTGTACAAACCCTACAACATTGAAGCCCTTGTAGGAAGTACAATCGAGCTACCTTGTAAAGCAACCGGAGATCCAAATCCAGGCATTACTTGGCAGAAAGATGGCGCTAGAATGCAACGTACTGGCAGATTCAAGATTAGCCTCACTGGAAATCTTTATATCTATAAGGTAAGTTTGTTTCTAATAAACATACACTCCAATGCTAAAAACTCTGATATAGGTTGCTGCTGAAGACCAAGGTCGCTACGAGTGTCTGGCACAAAATGAACACGGTCGAGATTCAGCTTTTGGCTATATAACAGTGAAAGAAGACCCTTCAGTCACCACAGGAGCTATCGGCAATATTGGAGATAAATTTATTAAAATAGCTTTTACTGAGGCTTCAAAAGAAATTGACAAGGCTATCAATAACACAATCGACAACTTTTTGCATAACAAAAATCCCACTTCATCCGAATTGTTTAGGATTATCAGGTATCCTGATGCGCCAGCTAGAGAACTAGCTAGAGCAGCTGAAGTTTATGAGCGTACTTTGGTTAATATAAGAAAACACATAAACAAAGGGCACGTGACAATGAATAATACTCGTAATTTCAATTACCAAGAGATTCTGTCGCCGGAAAAGTTGGACCTAATTGCTAGATTATCAGGTTGTATGGCCCACAGGCTCACAACCAACTGTTCCGACATGTGTTTCCACTCGAAATACCGGAGCATCGATGGCAGATGCAATAATCTCCAACATCCCACCTGGGGTTCGAGTTTAACAGGCTTCAGGCGCATACTGAAGCCCATCTACGAAGACGGATTCGGGAAACCAATCGGCTGGGACAAAAAAAGACTTTACAATGGATTTGCGAAACCTTCCTCTAGAAAAGTATCGACGTCGGTGATTTCAACAACAAAAATAACTCCAGATCAAGAAATTACTCACATGGTAATGCAGTGGGGACAATTTTTGGATCACGATTTGGACCACGCCACGCCCAGCGTCAGTTCGGAAAGTTGGGATGGAATCGACTGTAAAAAGTCTTGCGATTATGCTGCGCCTTGTTATCCTATGGATGTACCTGAAGATGATCCAAGAATTAGTAACAGGTATACTTATTCTACATATCTAAATCCAGTAAAATTCTTTGGTTGTTGATGGATTATCGAAAAATTGATTATTTATGTGCAAAACTTTATCATCCTTGCCATGAGAGTCATTATAACATTTTCTTTTCAGACGATGTATAGATTTTGTACGATCCAGCGCCATATGCGGCTCAGGCATGACATCCATATTTTTCGATACAGTCCAACACAGAGAACAAATCAACCAATTGACTTCCTTCATTGACGCCTCAATGGTAAATCAAAACTTATAAACCAAAAACAGGGCATACATTATTAAACTTCTAGGTTTATGGTTTCTCTGAAGAATTAGCTCGCGAAATACGTGACTTGGACGCTCCTTTAGGTCAGTTAAAAGAAGGCCCAGTGTTCCAGGATAGAAAACCTCTATTACCTTATGCAGGCGGTCAAGGGATGGACTGTAGAAGAAATCTCTCGGAAAGTGACGTGAATTGCTTTTTGGCTGGCGATATTAGAGCTAATGAGCAAAGCGGACTCACTGCTATGCATACTTTATGGATGAGAGAACATAATAGACTAGCAAAAGAATTAAGGTAAAAAGAGTGCTCAAATCTATGACTATTTTTACCTTACAATGATACACTAGTATCTAAATTGAAAAAGGTTAATTAAATGAATATCATTATCTATATATTTCAGATATCTCAACCCCCATTGGGACAGTGACATGTTGTACCACGAAGCCCGAAAAATCGTCGGTGCAGCCATTCAGCACATAACTTATAAACATTGGATGCACTTCATAGTTGGTCCAGGCGGTATGAGAAAGTTGGGAAAATACGAAGAATATAATCCCCTACTGCACCCCAGCATTTCGAATGTTTTTGCTACGGCTGCTCTCAGATTCGGGCACACTTTAATCAATCCTGTTTTGAATAGGTAAGTTTTGCAACCTTTAAACAAAACAAAATAAATTAGGTAATTTCAGGCTTGATTGGGATTTCAATCCCATAAGAGAAGGACATTTGCCACTTCATCATGCATTTTTCTCACCGTGGAGGATAACAGAAGAAGGAGGCATAGATCCTTTACTAAGAGGCATGTTTGTGACTCCCGCAAAGAAAAAGTTACCCCAAGAAAACTTAAATACAGAACTTACTGAAAAATTGTTCCACACAGCTCATGCTGTTGCTTTGGATTTAGCTGCATTGAATATTCATAGGTAATATATGTGCCCTTTATTTCAAGTCATTATTCTGAGATATTTATTTTCTAGATCTCGAGATCATGCTATCCCAGGTTATTTAGCTTTCCGCGATTTTTGCAACATGTCAAAAGTAACCACATTCGAAGATCTGGCCAACGAAATTTCTGATCCTGAAGTAAGACAAAAACTAGCCGATTTATACGGCCATCCTGAAAATATCGACGTATGGGTCGGAGGAGTCCTGGAAGATCCCGTGGAACAAGGTCGCGTGGGTCCTCTATTTAGCTGTTTACTTCTGGAACAGTTTACCAGATTACGAGATGGTGACAGGTTCTGGTACGAAAATCCTTCGGTATTTAAGCCGGAGCAGCTGGTGCAAATCAAACAGTATTCTTTGGCACGAGTTTTGTGCGATAACGGCGACAATATTACAAGGGTGACGAAAAATGTGTTTCTACTGCCGGAATTGCAAGATGGAATTGTAAGTTGTGATGAAATTCCCAAGGTGGATTTGCGATTGTGGAGTGAATGCTGTAGTGATTGTAGGTAAGTGATACTTCTTTGAACTACAGGTGAATTTTGGTCATAGGTCAATAGGAATACAAATAGTCCAAAAACTTTTGATTTCTTCAGTGAGTGGGTAATGGATAATCTCTTTTTGGTCAAAAGTTTTTTTATCACTTCCTTTATCTAGCTTTCCTTCCACTTATTGTTTTCTTCTAATAATATTGTCACAACTTTATCCTGTCGTGACGGGGTACGTAGCGTTGGGTCAGGAGGATAGAAACTCGCTTGGTATTTAGTTTAAGGTATATTGTAGAGAAAATGTTATAATAGTAATTACCAAAGGATAGCCCTATGGTACATAGTGTCTCTTCTATGGGGACACATCAGGGGAGCTACCTGAAAGACACAAAGCTACGTTAGAAGCGATTCGCTGAAGTAAAGGGCCATCCAGAGGGGCTTTCCCAAAAGAGGAAATCCAAACCACGTGACATTCAACTTAGCGCGGCAGCCCCACATGGGTCAAAAAACACAAAAAACCTACTAGTTACTATCAGACTGAAGCAATTTGGGGTGATTTAGGTATCAATTTCTCAATTTTTCTGAGTGCCTTTTTTCATAGATTTCGGCTTCAAATCTGGGAATAACTTGGTGTATGGAGTTCGGGGGATATCAAATGATCATTGGGACACAAAATCTCAACAAAAAAAAAAATTGAAATTTCATCGTTTTAGTAAGAAGTTAGGTAGCTACCTTATGATTTAGATTTTGGAAAACTTTGAAGGGTCATAACTTTTATTCTATTATACATAGAAAGCTGAAATTTTCAGCGATTCTTATTCCTTTAGAGGACTACAATCTCTGAAAATTTCAACTCATTTGGACTTATAGTTCCTGAGATAAAATCGTGTTAAGCAATTTGGGGTGATTTATCAATTTTTCAATTTTTCTGAGTGCCTTTTTTCATAGATTTCGGCTTCAAATCTGGGAATAACTTGGTGTATGGAGTTCAGGGGATATCAAATGACCATTAGGACACAAAATCTCAACAAAAAAAAAATTGAAATTTCATCGTTTTAGTAAGGAACCTTATGATTTAGATTTTGGAAAACTTTGAAAGGTCATAACTTTTTTTCTATTATAGATAGAAAGCTGAAATTTTCAGCGATTCTTATTCCTGTAGAGGACTACAATCCCTGAAAATTTCAACTCATTTGGACTTATAGTTCCTGAGATAAAATCGTGTTAGAGTTTACGTACCTAGTCAACAAATATTTTATTGAATAATCAAAATCAAAGTTGCAAGCAAAACTCGAAGCAAAATAATTAAAATACGCATAAAAACACATATTCAAAATAAACTTGCTTGGCCGCCACGCCATATTGAATTTTTATTTATTTGTATTCCTATCGAGAAGAAAATCTAATCCACTGTACTAAATATTCTTTTTTGCATAGATATACTGGCCAATTGAATACCATCAGCAGATTGAACGCCCGGAGTAGAAGAAACGCAGATTCCGAAAAGAAACACGAAAAAGAATTGAGACACTTACGAAACAAAGTGTCCGAATTAGAAGACAAGTTGGATTTGGCTCTAAGAAAATTTGACGAGCTTTAACCCTGAAGGCGAATAAACACGTTGCATTAAGGCTTTGAAATTGCAACCGCTATTAACTTATTAATGCTACCGGCATTTATCTTTGTGTTCATTTCAAGTGTAGTTTTTAGTTTTCCTTCATTTAGTTTTCGTTGTGATATTTTGTAATAAGCCCTTGTTTTTATAGATTTGAAATGTGCCATGTTTGAAATGGCTTTAAAAATTTTAATCTAAGCTTTAAGCTATTTTAATTTTTAATTAAACGTATTGTCTGTCGTTTTTAATTTGACACTTTCCGTATGAGAAGCGAGGGGGTGAAGCATATGGCAAAAACAGGTGTGACGTCATTGGTGTTTTAACGTAGGGAGTCACCAGCTCACAATTTTTTGGAGTAGGTATCAGATTAAAATCGACGAACTTTACATTATCCATTTAGAAGTGCCTTAAAAAATGAATCTGTGCTTTGAAGATAATTGTAAATGTATCATAGGTACCAACACATTTAAAATAATAATTCTTATTGTCAGTTTTAATAAACCTTATAACAGTGTTATTTTCCTGAGTTACCCCCTAAATCCCTTTAACCCCATTGCAGGCTGTTGCCCTCAGAGTTATCCAAAAAGCCCTGTATTAACGTCCACCAGTTACGCAAGCAATCCGTCCACTACGACGAAAAAATCGTGAAAAAATCTATCATGATGACATTGACTGACGATCAGTTTTTTTAGTTATCGGAAAGTTACGATATCGAGAGACTCAATTTTTCATTTTCCCTAGTTGACCTTTTATTTTCTTCCTAGTTCACATTATATTTAACTCATTTGTTCTTTGTGCGAAATTAAATACCTACAATAACATCCAGTTAACTATTTTCGTGTACCCATAACCAACAAAAAAATTTCTTATAACCTTTTGAAAGCATACTGTATGTTTACAGGACTGAAATAAAATCCAAAATTGAATATAAAATCATTAAAACCCAATCCCGAAAAAGAAAACCAAAGCTCTGTCAATTTTCTTTTCCAAGATAAGATTTACTATGCATCTATTTACTTTGCAAATATAGTTACAAATTGTATATAAAATATAAGTCCTTAAGCTTAACAGGGGAAAGGGACAAAGTACATCAAAAAGGGTAATAATAAATTACAAACATCCGCACAAACATTTACAAATAATAATACACAAAAGCCAAGCTCTCACTATTTTCCAATAAGTATATACAGGGTCGTTACAAAATTTCTATAAAGACAAGCACACAAATAGCCGAAAATGTATATCACTAGTAAAATACCTTGGATAATTATCACGCCCTGTATAAAGGCAGGGTTATTCAATATGATTTGGATTGGTGTTGAGGTTCAAGTATATTTTTCTCAAAGATATTGGTAAAATTTTAGCAAACAATCTTAAGCTGGGTATGTATAAAAAGGCATCACTTTGCGACAGCCTACGAAATACTTAAATATGTATGCCTATACTTACATAAGTCTATTTTTATACAGTCTATAAACTAATCAAAACTGGTACAATTGTTTTTGCTTTATAGAAAAAGGAGTTTGATAAGGGACTTTTTTTTTTTGGAAAACCATCAATTTGATGTAAAAATTATTGACTAGATTTTTGTTGCACTACGTCTAAAGTTGAGTTTTTCGCTCTTCAATTAGGTGCCCTAAGAAAAATGTTTAGATGTATTTATGTAATAAAGAGTCACGACTCAATGGTTGGAATATATTATTCAATAAATTTATTCACCATATTTATAATAGAAATTGTTCTTTATTGTCTATTGATACTTTTTACTTGAATAATTGTAGGCAACAAATAACACCGATATGAAACACCTTTTTCTAATTAAAGCACCCTAAAAACTAATGGAATTTTATAAAAAGGATATTTACGACACTTCTGCGCAATAATCTAGTGTCTCAGTCCGAGCATAACTTGTTTACACCTAAAGGTACAGTCACAATAAAAATAAACATAATGGTTCACTAGAAAATAGTACGGGTTAATTTGTTCAAGAAAAAAAATCAGAAGCTACAATCCTATAACAAATTAATAAATAACTTATTTTCTCAATTATTGCAAGTTAATACTTCTATCAGAATAACTATCTTCTGCTAATTTTTTGTGAATTATTCAAATCTTGCAGGTAACAGTAAAGGATACCAGCTTGTGCCATTACATCTACTGTTCCTGTAGCCAAACTTTCTCGTTGCTTTAATCCATCCTTTTTGGTGTTTTCAGCTTTCGACACTGCAGGACGTAACAGTGTTGGGCCAAATACTGTAGCTAAATTGTGTAGGGACATTTTGTTGTCATCTTCATAAGCATGAACCCTATGTAGAAATTATTTAATATAAAATCTTTTTGACAACAAAATTCTTACCTCATTAAATGATCCAAAATACACCTTATGCTCTCCTTATTTTGTGGTGGTAACTTTTCAAAACAACTATTTAATAAATCCGTTCGCCTCTTCAGGTTACCATTGCTCTGATTGAAAGCTTCTAGCAGTTCTGGATAGAGCTGGTCAGAAAATAGAGCTTCTGGCAGTTCTCTAAGATATAGTTTTAGGATACCTGTCACTGAATGTATGTCCACTTCTTTTAGTAATTGTTCAGCTTCATAGGAATCTAAAAAGAATTGATTTACTTAGTGATATGAAGTTTTGTCCAGTAAAATCACTTACTAGTTTCAAAAGATTTTTTCAGCTTAGTTATATCAGTTTGTGAACCAGAAACTCTATAAACACCAACTTCACACATTCCTCGCCTTTCTACTTCCCGAATACAGGCCGTTATTATGAAAGGTATGTTTCTTTTTTGTCGCCTGAAAATCACAAACGAATTTTCATATTTTATTGAAAACAAGTTGAAATATTTTGTACTTACTTGCATACAACTTGTATTTTCTCTCCAAAAAGTGAACCAACTTTTCCAGCAGGCACTCTCCGTAAACTAACCTCACAAGGAACATATCTCAAGCCCATTCTAAGGGTGCAACCATTAATCTAAAAAACAAAATATTATTCACGCATAAAAAAAAAAATCAAATCCTTACTGATAATTGTCTATCAACAGTTTGATCTCCCAGCCACTTCCTGTTTAACTTCATAGTGTGTTTACCAAAAAGTGCATCGTGAGGCTGGCCCTCTCGATAAACTAAAATCCTCATATTTTCGCAACCTTCAAGATCCACAACAAAACTTTCATTCCAGTGCGGATTCTGAGTATGCTTTGCCGTTTTCGTTTTGGCTTTTTGAAAAAAGTGCCCATAAAAATCAACTTCGATACAAACGTACAAATCTAAATCAAGCAAAATAAATAGAGATTTATTATTGGGATTGAATTATTATTAATTATTACCACAAGTGAATTCTAGCCCGTTCATGTCGTAGACGTGCAAATGCAAGTCTCCAACTAGCAAACTTTCGTCCTTTCCGCTTCTAAGCAAATAAGAACCCATGTTTGTTTTTAAGTATTGCCGACAAGCAGTTATCCACGTTTGTAGTTCAAACATGCTGAAATGCGCTGCTGTTGTTGGTTGTTTACCAGTTCGCTCAGTCCTCTAAAAAAGTCACACAGTGAAAAAGTTTCTGGCAACAAAAAACACTTACCTGTAAAGTTTGTATTGCCTCAATCCATTGTGTCCTTTCGAAATCGCTCGACAAAAAGAACATGTAGGTGCGCCCAGTGCCTCTATGTTTAATTCTATAAACTAAATTCGGGGAGACTAATACTAGTTGACTTTCGAGTTCTATCAGTCTTTTTCTGAACTTGTCTGAACCTCTGCTGGACTTTAGACGGTGCTGAAAGAATAATTAGGATGTTAGCGAGTGAAGAGAAACAAATAAATCTGGCAAAACTAAATTTAGCCTAAAAGTTGGGTATGTTTACCTCAAAATAATTCAATTTATAACGAAAAGTTAAATATTTTTTGTAGTACATTAATCACCTTTAGTAAAACTTCATCATTATGAAACTAAAAATTCGCTTGTTCCGCTTCATTTGTCCAGCAGTTTATTATTGTTATAAATGCTGTAGATGAATCTACCAGACCTAATCTGGAAGGGGAAGGTGATAATAAAGCATACAGAGTGCTAGAAAGGGGCTAGAGTTTAGATTATCACAGTAAATTGTGAAACCTCAGCATCGCTTGCTTGGGAAGCGCTGTGGTCTTTTGGTCATACTGGGTTACTTAACATGTGACGCCGCGGCCGCTCACCCATTTAAAGCAGCGAGCCCTGAAAAACGAGGAGTACGCTGCCAGCAGCCAACCAGCACCGAGGTAAGCCAGCGGGATCGCCCAGTAATGGTCTCCAGAGTGCCGCGCGCCGCGTTTCAGGTTAGGTAAAAATATGGTAAGAGTTAGTTTTATATTTGCTCCATTTTCTTTTATTCCTCCTCTGTTTCCTCCACCCTTGGTTGATGTCCGGGTGATCCTTTATTAACATTATTGCTTACCTCACCGTTTTGCTCATATACGCACGCTCCGATCACCGATCGTACTCACCCTCTCACTATCGCTCGCATTATTCATTTCTATACTTGAGTTTGGTTATTGATAGATAATGTTTTAGTCTATTGAATACTGCACATACAATTTGTGCTATAACCGAATTTGGTGTTTGATTTTAACACGGAGCTTTACAGGAAATTTTCAGGCTTTTATTTTGAGATATAGTCAGGTTGAGCAACAACGTCTGATGTGACCCCTGGGTTACCGTTTCTCCACTGTAACAAGCTACCTGGTGCACGTGGGCCCTCAACCACTTTAATATTGAGAGTGGCGCCGTCAGTGTTGCCACAGGTGGCCCCATATGGCCATTTCTAAGACGGCGTGGCCCGTTGGCCACCCTTTTTCGAATCTGGCCCGTTTTTCCATAACAAGCCAAATCGTTATTTTTTCATGCAAAATAAACGTTTTTGGGCGTGGCACCCGAAAAAAATTTCTGCCTCCGGCGGCGCCAGCGGCGGGCTTTCTCTCTTCTTTTCTTCTTTTTAATTTGAAAACCTTTTCAAGGGACGTCCTGGCGCACTTTAGTCGGTGTTGAATTTCCGCGTCAATATTTGCTTTCTGGAAAGATGACTATGGAGGTCTGGAAAGTATTCTATATTGATGATAATTATAGCTGGATCTGGTGCATTCGTTTTTGGGGCAGGCTGGTATGAATTTTTATCTTTTCTATGTTGAGTTCTAGACGGATCCAGGTCATTGGATCCTTAAAACTAATCTCTAGACTAAACCAGACCCATGTGTTTGTAATTATTTATTCAAAGTCAAGAATAATCTCTGACCCACGTTTTATAACGAACCCAGATGTCAGAATTATATATTATATTCGAAGCATATGTGTGTGTAGAGAAACAATAATTACATGAGCTGGATTTTAAGATGCAATAACCAATTGTATAATAATAATATAATTATCAAGTGTTATTACTATAAGTCAAATGCTTAGTTATAATTAAGATAGGTGAATTAAGATAGAAGTGATTACTCAATTATTTTAATATTATATTAGTAGAAAATTAACTTTACGACCGGTTCCGGCATCTATACGACGCAGGCAAGTGGTACCGCTGCCCTGACTCAAACCAGTACTGCTAATACTGGGGCACCAGGTACAACTCAGGTACTCAATCCGCCGATACCGACTATAACCATTCACCAATCGCTGCCTTCTCCAGTCGTTTCCGGTCCTCTGGGAATCGCATTGGAAGTACATAAATGGAACATCCATTTCAATGGACGAACCGACCCAGTGACTTTCATGGAGAGGCTACAGGGTATTTGTTCCTCCCACTAATAGACTGATTACTGCCGCATATTCCTGAAATTTTACAGGGTGACGCATCCTTCTGGTTAGAGAAATCATGCTCTCGAGCTACATCAGCCATTTGGTCATGCCGAAGACTTGTTGGCAAAACATGGGGGCTAAAGCCAAAGATGGTATTCTGGATCTACCAAACCATAATAAAGCCTATGGTCACATACGCCTCATTGGTGTGGTGGCCCAAAACCCAACAAGTCACCGCTCAGATTAAGCTAAGAAAGGCGCAAAGGCTGATATGTCTAGGAATAACGGGAGCAATGTCAACTTGCCCCACCGCAGCCCTAGAGACGCTACTCAACATGCCCCCACTTCACCTATGTGTGAAAAAGGAGGCAATAACCAGCGCTCACAGGCTATTCCAAATAGACAAGTTCAAGCCTGGCGATCTGAGGGGACATCTGAAAATCGTTGATCTAATAACACTGGAGAATGCCAGCAAACCAAGTGACCACATGATGGTCAGATTGGACTTAGAGATCCCCTTCGCAGTGGTAATAAACGAACGCCAATCATGGGAGAATAAAGAACTACCACAAGCAGACAATGCATCTCTGTGGTACACAGATGGATCCAAGCTAATGGTAGGAGCTGGACTGGGCATTTCCGGCTCTAACTTCAAGCTCTCCAAGGCATTGGGTAAACATCTTACAATATTTCAAGCCGAACTGCTTGCCATAGATATATGTGCACAAGAGTGTCTTAACCAAAGCCTCAAAAGAAAACACATCTTCATACTATCGGACAGCCAAGCTGCCTTAAAGGCTTTCAAATGCACGTCAAAACTAGTCTGGGAGTGTAAACAGACCCTAAAAACACTAGCGACACATAACCAGGTAACGCTGATGTGGCTGCCTGGTCATCGAGGCATAGAAGGAAACGAAGGGCCAGATGGCCTCGCAAAGGAAGGGGCCTCGACACCATACCATGGACCAGAGCCCTACTGTGGCTTAATGAAAAGCCACATCATGGAAGAACTCAACAAATGGGAGAAAGACCAACTGTCATCATATTGGAGGCACACACCGGGACTCAGACAGTCAAAAAGGTTTATTACCCTTTCAGCAAAAAGAGCTGAACAGCTCCTAAGCATGAGCAGACCAGACATCAGATTGGTGGTGGGACTGCTCACAGGACACTGCCCAGTAAAATACCATTTAAGGTTAATGGACAGAGCAGAAGACGATCTCTGCAGATTCTGCTCAGACGCAATAGAAACCGCAGAGCACCTGCTCTGCGAATGTCCAGCCCAATTCTGCAAGAGGCTCAAATTCCTCGAGGGGGCAACACTGTCACCAGAAGAAGTGGGCCAACTGACACCCAGGAAAATAGCTTCCTTCGGCAGAAGTCTACGCTTCCTGGAGACAAATTAAGATGTAGAGTCACGCACAAAATATCTGCAAAGGTAGTAGTGCTGAGCGGCTGAAAAGCCGAAACGACTCCCCCGAAATCTACAATCTACAATCCTTCTGGTACCGAAATAACCGAGCTCAATGGAACACCTGGGACGAATTTCTGCAGGATTTTCGCAGCTTTTATTTTCCGATCAACTATGCTGCCGGCCTGGAGATCGAAATTAGCCGCCGGCTCCAACAGCCGAACGAGCCAACCCACCAGTATATCACGGACTTGCAAACCCTCATCAGAAGGCATGGAAACATAACCCCGGACCAACAGCTTCAATGGTTGTATAGAAACCTGTTACCCAAATACAGACAACATATTCGGAAAAGCGACACTATGGATGTAGTTGCATTTTCCCGTACTTCAAGAGAAATTGAAAGCCTATTATCTGAACTGAAGGCAACCCCGTCAACATCTAGGAGTACACACCGCCCACGGCGCCCCTGGCTTTTCTGTAACCCATAACCCGTTCACAAATCCAGCAACAGCGAGAGAGAGGTGGGGAACAAAACCGGAGAACCAAATGGCCTAAGGGCCAGTATTATAAAGTTAATGAACCGAAGGTTGAGTTTCAACCAGCGGTTGAACTGAAATGTCCATATAAAATCATACGGAAATGTCAGTTCGACCGCTGGTTGAAACTCAACCTTCGGTTCACCAGCTTTTCAATACCGGCCCTAATAGAACCGAATCGTACCAACGGAATTCTAGACGAGACAAACGGTCTGAATCAGTGATTTGCTGGAAATGTGGAGAAATTGGACACTTCAGAACAGGGTACTGCAAAATTATTCTGCTCTCGTTGCAGAAAACCGGGTATAATGTCCCAAGACTGCCCATGTAACCGTTACCGTTCGGAAAACTTAAAAGGTGCGGTCCTACTCCGAGGTCAGCCCAGCATCACAGCCAGCACTGTGAACTAAGAACCTCGAATAGATATATTTTCTGAAAGACGTAAACCAATATGTAAACCGATTCGTCTATCGATTCGTCGATCACATGTCTACATTTATATCGACGAGGCTGCTCTTTCTTAGCTTTAGTCGATACCGGAGGGCGTGTAATCGATAATTCTAAAGCTTACCAAATACCGTTACAGCTCGGAAACATTCCACTGACCGAAACCATCAGCTGCTTTCCGAATTTGACGTCCGACATTGTGCTTGAGATGGATATTTCGAGTCGACACAAATTCCATCTGGATTTGGGCAGTGGCGAGATTTATCTGAATAATCTGTATAGATGTCCCACCGAACCTGGAAGTGCTTTTAAAGAAGTTTCTGGACCGAGAATTGCTAAAGCTTGACCAAGTCACAGGTACCACCCCGGTCCTCAGAATCCCAAAATGCAAGAACTAATCAACACCGGAGAATGTTGGAATCATTGAATCGTCCGACAGCCCTGACTCAAGTTCATCGGTTGTCATTGTGAAAAGAAAGGATGGAAAACCCCGTTTCTGCATTGACTTTCAAAGAATGAATACCGTTAACCGAAAGGATGCCTACCCACTTCCATTTATCAACTCCATGCTAGATAAATTACAAAGAGTTCGATACATTTCCAGCATCAACCTCAAGCAGGGATATTGACAGATTCTTCTTGCCGAGAAAAGTAAGTCTATTACAGCTTTTACAGCACCTGGAATGGGTCTATACCAGTTTCGAGTAATGTCCTTTGGATAACATAGGTAAAAATGTGGTAAGAGATAGTTTTATATTTGCTACATTTTCCTCCACTCTTGGTTGATGTCCGAGTGATGTTTTGATTAGGAGCTGGTATAAAATACGCTCCGTGTTCATTACGTGTTAGAAGGACTGTTGCTTTGGTTTCTTCCGCGCCTAAGCTTTTTGCCTGCCTCATTATTTTAACCGTCACGGCTAAATTGTTGGTATTCCGCTATTAATAGTATTGCTTACAGAAACAGGAGGGTAGTCTTGACCGATACCCCAAGATTAACAAATTTGCAGATTATTGTCTAACTTTTATCTCGGCTTACCTCACCATTTTGCTCGTTTTATTGTGAGATGTAGTCAAGTTGAGCAGCAACGTCTCATATGACCCCTGGGTTACCGTTTCTCCACTGTAATAAGCAACTTGGTACACGTGGGCCCTCAACCACTTTAATCCTGAGGGTGGCGCCCAAGATAAGCGTAGGACAAGAAACCGATTACCGAACTACTTCGCTTCCGTACAAAAAGCGCCTTACAGCAAAAACTGAATTATTTTCAGATAAAGCCCCTTTATACACCTACTTGTAGCTCTATAATTCAGAATGTCACCCTAACAATAATCTAGATCCAACTCTAGCTTATCAATTCAAGAGTCACATACCTTAAACGACCTAAATAATGTTGAAATCTTCAAACATAAAATATGATGGGCAATTAAATTTCATCTAAAAATAATAAAACCTCCTTTTACCTTTTCTTCATTCAACTTTTCCTCTTGCCTCAATTGATCTCTGATGTTGCTTGCTTGAGATTTTAAGGACACAATATTCGATGGCGACGTTTCGTGTAAATTTGCCATAGTCTCTTCCAGAATGAGAATATCTTCAACCGGTATAAACCATTTGAGTTCGAAGGTGTATTTTTCGTTTCTACCTGAAGACTAAAAAAACGAAACATTTAAAAAAACATCATGATAATAATTATTGTATAATTACCTTATATTTGGCACACGCTATGACATCATTAAACAAAAACAGATGCCTCAATTTCCTATGACTGTCCACGTATTCGACAATAAAAGAATTCTTAACTAGTCTTCTTTGAGCTCTATCGGTAGCAGGAAACATTGATTTGGTTTGAATCATGTTGAATTGATCCAAAAAGTTTTGGGTCATATTCAAAGCTTCAGAAAGACTGTGATGGTCCGCATGATTTTGAGGTATGTATCTAAGTAAATCATGTAAGACTAGGGCATTTTTTTGGACTCTAAAATATAATTTAATTAGGTTTGCTTATTGGACATTGTGACATTTATACCTTGCTACTGGTTTATGTAAAAGATCTTCCAAACTAATCGCCTGATCTGACAAATGTTTGCAAGTTATATTTTTAGTTATATGGGCAAACTGTGAATTATTAGCACTGCATTTCCTTACGGTATCCAAGGCCTGCCCGTAATTACTGAGAAAGGCTCCATATAAAGACAAATTTGATGCCTACAAGAAAAATTTGCTATAGCAAAAGTGGCTTTTGAGCCTAATACCTGCACTTACCATTACTTTAAAACTATCCCCAATCCTACTGTCCCATTTTTGTGAATGCCTTTTTAGAGCTTCCAAAAAATTGGCATGTAAATTGTACAGTTCAGGTATTTTGTAAAAAATTGTGGTTGATTCTGCTTCACTCACTATTGGCTGTGATGTACCAATAGTAGCTTGAATTGCTTTCATGTACTGATAATTGAATTAAAAAAATAATGACTATAATGTATTAATTAAGATTAATCTTCACTCACCTTTAACAAAACACTCAACCATTCAACATAATTTGTTTCGCTGTCGATAATATTGCTGACAATGCTCCTATACATTCTGTCAGGTTCACTTTCTCCATCCTTAATTTAAAAAAAAAACATTAAGATAATACTATTAAAAAACCAATTACAGGCTGCTTACTTGACTAAATTTCCTTCTAGAATGAGGTGTAGTAGACTCTAAAGAGCTAGAGCTGGCATAAGAGCTGTTGTCATTGGTTTGGCCAGTTAATTCAGGCAGTTCTTCATGTTCATCCTCACTGCTACTGTGGTCATTACCGTTTTTCTTTGTAGATCTGGAAAAAAACAATGTTGAAAATCTATTTGTAGATAATTGAATTCTTCAAAATGGAAAACTTTTCCACAAAAAAAAAACATTGAAATCCCAAAAAAATCATTAATAAAGATAATTACAATAGAATGATCCTCTTTATCAGTTGAAAGCAATAAAGATAAATGAGATATTGCCCCCTAATACACATCACTCGATAAATTAGTTAGAGAACCGAACACTTTAAGCTATTATTGGACACATAATCACAACATAATATTGCCCAATATTTATTTGAATAAAAACTACTTACTGAATAAAATACTCAATATTAACATAATTTGAAGTGCCAGGACTTTGTGGTTCGATGGAATGTTGCGTTTTGAGGTCCAAAGGTAAAGTGCTGCTAGAACCAAAAACATTTTCAGTGCTGGAATGATCGCTTCTAGCCAAAAATTCTTCTTCGGGAGCTACCATGTCGTAATAAGGTTCATCTGGATTGTTAAGTATCTCGGAACTGGAAGATACTGAATCACTGTTGCTACGATGAGTGTCAAAATTGGTATTCTTTAACGAATCTGGCCTAGCAGGAATCCTAAAAATAATTATTGACATGTATTTTTTTTTTTTTCAATCAAGCAACATACTTTGGTGGTTTCTTTAAAGCGAGCACAGGCAAATCTTGTTCTTTCTTGTTCAAACCGTTCACTTCGATGACAGTTACAAAGGTGGCATCGTGGTCTTGTACTTCGTTTTCCGAGGAAGTCACTTTGTCAGAGGCATCAGAGTGTGACTTTCTGAGCTGTTTGGAGATTTCGTTGATGCACATGTGTGCTGAGAAGGATTCATTGTTGTCTTGGGATAGAATGGATATATCGGCTGAAGCACGCTGAAAAAGCAAAGAACAATTATTGAGACCGATTTTCTAAAACTATCAAAAAATTAGGACATGGATATGTCAATGTGTGTTTCAAGAGTTAATAAATCTGTGAATCAATGATGGAAAAATTTGTATATTGATGTTTTCTCTTATTCTAATTTAGTCTGGAGGATTCTGTTCTTAGGTATATCTTGCAATATTTGTTGAAATAATAATCATTCAACAAATAGAAGAGATCTAATATTTTGCAGTTGTTCCTTTTCCTCACATTAAAAAATGGAATTGAACCCATTCAAAACTGTTCCAAAAGATCACCTGCAGCTAAAACACGTAAAGAATCATTCGCCAACTCAATATAACAAAACTTGAGTCTTTCCAATAATTACACAACATATAACTGTAACATTATTTTATTTTTTAATAAACTAAATATAGAAATTGATTAAAATTCATAAAAATAAATACGAAAATCAATTTCCTGTATTGCAAGTGTGTGACCAAGGACGTACAAAAGTTAATAAATCAAGTTTACCATAAGTCTTTCGCAAACATTAATTATTATAAACAAAAAATTTCTACAGCCAAGATAAACAAAGTGCCTATACCCACATCTTTTAGTGATAAGACATAAATATGTAAAGGAAAATCCAAGTGTTTCGTATATATGAATTAATCATAGCCAATTCACTTATAAGCTAAATAAATACAACAATAGAATGGCAGATAGGCTCACATATAAAGTAGACTTCAATCTAAATTGCTAATTTACAACTTATGTAAATAAGCCGAGGATGTGCTGGTTATATAATTTACATTTGGCGAATTTGTGGGACCTATACAGTGTCAATAGCCCCATGAAAAACTAAATTTAAATAGAAATATCTTCTAATTACATAATATTAAACTAGTATTTGTTGAATTGTTAATGACTAGGTCCTATATAAAAAATGTTCTCATGCAAATAAATGAATACAGATTATTTAAGCCTATCAAAATGCCATTATTTACCAGCTTTAAAAGCGTAAATATAAAACAATAACCAATTAAATTCAAGGCGTTACTTTATTGAATCAATTGAAGCACTTTAAATGTACTTTTTCCAAACTCAATTGGAACATTCTATATTCTTATACATACACGATTTAAGATAGGTATTTTGAAGACAATTTTGATCAAATTAAATATAATTTTTAATGTATTGAGGATGGACCCATGTTGAGTTTTCACCAAATTTTTGGCCATTGTAGAGTTACAATTGAGCCAGAATGGCTTAAGAAAATTAATTAGAGAATTAAACTTGAGCCTAAGCAGTTCAAAAAGGTGATTTTTGACCTTCAGCCATAGAAGCCTAAAAATCTTATAATCAGCTCTCCTAGAGCTGAAGTTGAGAGTTGACGTTTGAACTGAAGGAGCAAGAAAATTCTTTATTGTGCTTGTCTAAAGTTGAAATTGAATTAGAAAGGTAAACTGCATTTTCTGATCATTCTAAAACTAGAGTTGAGCTGTGTAGATCCAAAATTGAACTCAAGAATCTTAAAAATCTTACCCATCTTTGCTGGATCAGAAACTTCAACTAGAGGTGCATCATGAACATCTTATTCCCTGCTCTACTAGAGTCAAAATTGAACTAGACAAGTATGAAACTTTCTGACGATTCTAGAGTTAAAGTCAAGCCAAGACAGTTTACAAAGTATATTTCTGAATTTTGTAGAGTAGAAATTCAATCGGAGACGCATAGAAATCCTAAAGACTGAAGCTTTTCAGGGCCCTGAAACATTCAAAGACGTCAGTGTCTGAAGGTTTAGTCACAAGGTTGGCAAAAACCCAGGTTTTTGAAAAAAATTTTGTGGGTTATTGTAAGAGTTTTTGTGTTTATTTAACTACACAAAATTGTAAATTTGTTTCAACTTCTAACAGTTTTGCACCTGAGAAGCTTCAAAATTGAATTTATCGAACATTGAAAGTTTTCCAAAAATGACACTACAAACCTAATAATTGAAATTTAAATTCGGTTTCAACAGTTTTGCACCAGAGAAGCTTCAAAATCGAGAGTTAAAGTCATACTAACATGGAAGGTTAAGGGGTTTTTAAGAAACACCAGTGGCGTACACTCGATCGACCTACGAATGCAGATTAATACTAAAATATACATATACAGCACCTTGCAGGACTTGATAGGACTAGGCAGGACTTGAAAGGACCTGGCAGGACTTGACAGGACCCGTACGGGACTTAGTACGACCCATACACGAATTGGCAGGACCCTCGGCAGGACCCATATAGGACTTGGCAGGACTATCAGAAATGATATTTATTGGTTAGCAAAATCAGCTGCAGGACTTGAAAGGACATTGCAGGACTTGACAGAAGCTGGCAAGACATTGTATGATTTGACAGGGCCTTGCAGGAATTGACAGGACCTTGCAGGACTTGACAGGACCTTGCAAGACTTGACTGGACTAGGCAGGCCTTGGCAAGACCCATACAGGATTTGGCAGGACCTGACAGGACTTGTCAGAATTGTCAGAAATGATATTTACAGTTTTTCGACATTCACATTTTGCGATTACATCTTTCCCAATTGTAATTCAGATTTTTCAAATGTAATTCAGATAACCACATTTGTGATTCAGATTTTTCCACGGATTTTTCAAATGTAAATTCAGAAAATTTAATTTGTGATTCAGGAAAGCTAAATTGTAGGTAAATCAGATAACATCAGATCAATATTTTGTGGGATGGTCCGCTCTGGTTCTTAGTGCTTCAATTTCAAATCTCAGATAATTTAAAAACCAGGTAAATTAAATATAAGCAGAAACCTTGTACAATGTACATACATACATACATATATATAGATAGCTACAGGGTTTCTGACTGTGAACAAAGGGATGTTTAAAATTACATTGTTCTATGAATATTAAACCAAACAAATTTTCCTCGACATTTTCTGAATAACAAATGAGATTTTTTGAATTACTTTCGAAAAATCTTAATTACAACTGAGATTTTCTGGATTACATTTGAAAAAGTTGTAGTCTTGTTACAGTAATATTATTATTCAGGTATTGCTGCTTGGTCATGCGATTTTTTATTTTATCTACAAGCGTTTAGTTATGACGTTTTTACATAACTATTTTTCCAGTATTTGAACTATGTCATGAGGCTCATAACACAACTAGTTGTGTTATGGGCTAGGTTATGAATTCATAACACAACTATTTTTGGTTATTTGACAAATGTCAAAGGTAAACCTGTAAAGGTAAAATGAAGGTATACAAGACTTATAAACGAAAATGTTTGAAAAAAAATCTTATTTTTCGCTATGTAGATAAAAAGTTGTACATCACACGTGCGTTTAAACATGACTACAAAACTCGTGTGATTAGAACGACTCGGTCTACGACCTCGTCATTCTAATCTTTCACACTCGTTATTGTAATCATGCAAAAAACCTATTGCGATAATAATAAATAAAAAAATAATGCGGAAACGGCAAAAAACTGAATGATTTCACACAAAAATTCGAAATTCAAAATTCAAAGACCCGAATCTGATATTTTTATGTGTCAAATCAAAATGTCATGTATCATTATTTGATAGTTGTCAAAAAAAGGGACAGATCTGGGGATTTTATTTATTTTCAACTGGTGAAAATAACGGTCAAAATTCAAACTCTATCGTGAATACGACTATACCTATAAAACTGAGTATAAAACTTTGATTTCTGACAATTCTAAAATTAAAGATACCTAAGCCACAGCAGTTCACAAAGTTTTTTTCTGAATCTCATAGCTTGCCTCATAGAGTAGAAATTTTAAAAAAAATTCTAAAAAAATCCTAAAAAGACTGAAGTCTTCCAGAACCCTGATTCTAGTCTCCAAGGGTTGAGAGCTTAACTCGAAGGTTAATTTATGAACAAAGACAAAAGTAGGGAGATTCTAAGATTTCAAAGATCCTCTGAAGAATCCGAGGAAGAATCTATAAAGATTTGAAATACTTTTTTCATCAATAGACTAGAAAATGTTTTTTAAGATATAATAGTGAAGACTCTTGAAACTCCAAAAGAATTATAATGCCCTGTAAACAAGAACTTCAAAGATTCCAAAGACTATATCTCGGACTATACGGATTGAAACTCATGACTTAAAACCAAAGACCTAAACATATTTTTACCACTGAAAAGCGTTTGAAGATTCTGGATCTAAAGATTTAGACTACTATTTAAAGTATTATTTTTTATAGATTTTCAAAACAAAGCACTAAGGATAAATTGACGGATTAATATTATTAAATAGAAAAATAGGTGGAAACTATGTACTTAGTATTTTCATCTTTTTTCCATTTTAGAAAACCCCTTTTTCTTTGGGCCAAAATCCTGGCAGTTTCATCTCGAATCTTCCTGTCCTAAATGGAAGTTTCTAGATGAAATTTCCTGGCAATCCCCTCGGCAATCCCTCATTATAAATGATGGCTGACAAATAGAGATGGCAAATTCTCGAGAATTTATTTTGAGAGAACTTTCGGGAACATTGGAGAATTTTGGAGAATTTCAAAGATTATTCCACTCATGTGTTAGAAATCCCATAAGACAAGTGACGATTTTCAGAATTACAGCGAAAATTCTCTTTTCCATTTGTTTAACTAGAGAGAATTACAGCGATAATTCTCCCATGTTATTGTATACATGGTTGTCATGCTAATTTTTGATACAAACAAACGGTTTCTGATAGCAACCAGCAACCATCTATTTGTATTGATTGTTAAGATGTTCAAATCGTTTAATACATATTTATTTCCATATTTTTTGCATTCTCATACGTGAAATAATCCTCTAAATACCACTTGAGCTTTAAAATGAACCAAATAATTTTTCACTCATGCGTGTTTTCTCTGCAAATTTCACTCGTCCTACGGACTCGTTATAGAAAACACGCAATCGTGAAGAATTATCGGTAATTTTGAAGCTCTCGTGGTATTATCCCCGAATATAGCTTCTTATGAATCATTTGGGGTTTTTTGCATTTTTTTGGTACAACAAATTTACATTGAAATTTGTTGTCGTTATTTTGTCTAAAATATTTCCATATCAAACCTCTTGGTCACATTTTTGAAGGGATTTCCTCAAAACTTTCATTTCCAATTGGTATAGAAATCATTGAGGTAGAATGATAAGGAGGCGACATGAGGAGAAAAAAGCGTATCCACTTCCGCCATATTGTTACTACACTTCTGTCTGAGATTCTGTCACTTTTGTCATAACAACGTGTCAGAATTGTATCAGGGCCGCATTCTCCATCCGAAGATTTTTTTAAATGTGGATACTACCTCAATGGTAAAAATAGTGTAGAGAAAATGTGCTTGTGTTTCTATCTGTTTCTTTAATAACAGACAGAGAGAAAGAGCTGGAAATTCACTCAGTACTCAGTGACACCAGTACGCATTAAATCTAATCTACCAATCGAAAACGTCTATGGAATCAGGGGATTTACCGGATTTTACCCGAATTCATTATTTTCATTTCAACCTAACCTCAATACGAAGCTAGTGAGTATGTGCAAGGCTAAGGTGCAAGGTGATACATTTAAAAATTATAGGTAACTTTCCATAAATTCTTGAAAAGTACCATACTCTATGGTTACCATATATTCTCATCTGATTCTCATAAATTCTTGAACCTAAAAAAATTATAAATTCTCGAGAATTTAAGGCCAGAGAATATTCTCAGTAAATTCTCTGTTCTCAATAGAAGTTCTTTGGAGAATATTCTCAGGGCCATCTCTACTGACAAATATTTTTTTTTTTTAGAATAATTTTCATAAAGTCTATGATTCCCGAGGGCTGTTTCACTCATGCAGTAGGTGTACAAATATCATACATTCATGTATATCTCGATGTATATGCAGTCCTTGATGCAGTCCATACATTCTTATGCAGTCAATGGAATACATGGACTCATGCAGTCATAATACAGTCGCATGCAGTCATAATACAATCGCTTGCAGTTGCTATAAATTCTGTGCTGTCAGATGCACTAGCGTACATTCCATATACACTCGCAAAATATCGTGAGCAGTCGCTGCTAGTGGAGCCTGCAATCTTGTTAGGTATTCCTCAAAAGTCGATGCAATCAACTATATCATCTTTGATGCAATCAATGCAGTCAAATACAGTAGGTGTACAAAACTTAGTGGGTGAAACCGAGGGGTATTTCACTGCCCACAATAGGTATATGTACAAATTTCGGTATAGTATTGCGGCAGTAATTTCTCAATAGTTCACAATGCCTTGCAATAGAACGCAATACCTTGCAATAGTGCACATTACTTTGCAGTAGTCTACAATAATTCGCAATGTTCCACAATACTCTTGCAATTATCTGCAATACACTCAGAATAGCCAGCAATACTCTTACAATAGTCTACAATATGCTTGCAATAGTTGAAAATATCATTACAATAATCTAAAATACTATCGCAATAACTTGCAACCTTGCTTGCAACAGATTTGCAGTAGTTCTTCACTTTAATTTTCATACTCTTGTCGATGAAAATCCTTGATATTATCTCTAAGATGTATGGTTTTTTTTATATCGGATAAGTTATTTGGAATATTTTTGCAGTAGCATGCTATATATTTAATTTTTGCATTGATTGGGACACAAATGCACATGGCATGCGCATTCAACTATCTCTATACCAAAAGTATACATCAGCGTTTATCATTCGTTGGGTATAAATTTGAATAAGTATTTTAATTTTTGTTACACTTTATTATAACTTCAACTTACGAGTGTAGGAAAATAGAACAACTGTTAAATATGGGTGCGGGATTGTCTTTTCCTGTATGCCTTTATTCTTGAAACAGGGGTTCAGCATTTCCAGGAGAATGAGTGTTCCGTCTTTGTTACTTATAGGATCATTCGCATATCATTGAAAAAGACGGAACACTCGTTCTCCTGACAACGTTGCTTTCCTGTTTCAAGAATGAGGACCCTGTTCTATCGCTCCTTTCTACGGTCTCTCTTTTTGGTTTCGTGTTTGCATCGCAGTTCTTCAGATGTTGGGAATAGACAATATCCAAGATTATACAGTTAAGTGTTTTGACGGACATACTATCCCATAAAAAATAATTAACTCTGATCTTGACGCCAATTTTAACAAAGATGAACTCAATTCAACTGACTCATCTGAGGCTATTCAGGAAAAAACTGATAATGACACTGTGATGGCAGACAAAGTACCAGAGGAGCTCAACTCTTTTAAAAATAATATGAACAGGGCAGCTTTTAATGTTAAAGATTACAATGCCTAGGTAACAGATATGAACAATGGAAGGTTTTTAAAAATACATTACAAAACAGAATGTCAAAGACAGTAAGAAAGTAAACTCTATGTTGTTTTTTTGCTGAAAAAACAGACAACTCTGATATTCACACAAGTGAAAATGAATTTACAAATGGAAGTTTCATAATGTAGGAGTAATAAATGATGAAGGAGAAAGACTATATATTCGACCTAAATATTACTATGCAGTGCAGAAGTATATTATGTTATGATACTGCGTGGTACATCGCAAAAGTACTGCATACAGACAACAATAAAAGCAAAGTGAAGTTTCTAAAATTGAATGTATGCCAGTTAAGATGGCCTGAAAAAGATGAATTGATGATCTCATCCATTTGATTTAGATCATAAAGATTTAAATAATATAAAAGAAAAATATAAAAGTTTGAACAAATAGGAAATACCTATGTACTGCTATAACTTGCAATAGTTCACAATAATCACAATGGTTTTGCAATATCTAGAATCATTGGGCAATAGGTTGCAATAGTCCACAATACTCACAATATATGTACAAAAAAACTTCAGTGAAATACCCCTCGGGTGAAACACCCCTCGCTGATTGCTAAATTCTCCATATAGGAAGATTCTCGAATTTTTGCCCTCAAGCCCTCGCTCAAGCCTAAATTTTCACCCCAACAAAAACAAAAAATACAAGTTGGTATTTTGGAAGAGATTCTATTTGGGAAAAAGCGAGGGAAAAAGTTTACTTACGCAACAAAGTCAAACTAATTAGGTCTGTTCTCACCGAGGTTTTCACAGAAATCACAAACCAGTCAGAGCAAATTTCATTGGTTGAAGTGATTTGCACCAATCAAAAACGCTTTGGTTTGTGATTTTTGTGAGAACCTTGATGTAACAAAAGACATTGTGAACCGAGTTGTGGACTTTGTGATAGTCGATATCGAGGTTGATATATAATATACTTAGACATTCAAAAGTTGACTTTTGGAGATTAAAATTAACCTCAGCGTTCTAGAAGTCTAAAAAAGCCAAATAAGACTTTGAAATAATGAAAAACCATTTTTTTTTTTTAAATGGGGCTGATTTTGTGACATTACCTTTGGGATTCCCAGACCCCAAATTCATCATCCTTCTGGGGTTTTTAATGGAAGAGTGAGAACCAAGGTGAAAACTGGACTTTGCCTATGTCATATTAGAGTTTTATTATTTAAGGTAATTATGTAGTGTTGGCAATAAAATCGAGATAAAACTATTAATTAGATATTAATAATAAACTTATTGCAACTATTATAAAACTACATAAAATATCATAAAAGAAAATGTTGCTCAAGCTACTTTATAAGTGCTGAATTTTCCAAAATATCTCAATCAATATCTTGTATCATTTTCTCGATCATTAATTAGTTAAATTTTATAACATTTCTCCAGACTGAAGTATATGACTTTCAAACAAGTGAAATAAATTCTTTGACCCCTGACCTTAACATCCTAGGTTGCTGAGTAATTTAAAGGCCTTGATAAAATCCAGTTAGAAGTAATAGGAGAAAGCCAGCAGTTGGAAAATTTCAACAATGAGTAATATACCTAATAACAGTAATAACAAATTTAAAGGTACCTACTTAAAGTACCATCATAAAGAACTTTAAATGCAATCATTTTTGAAAAGAAAGGTGAGGTGTATCAAAGAGGTTTTCAAACTTAGTCACAGTTTTTAATCAAGTTAAACTACTGCAACACAAAATCGTGTTCAACAAACCAAAAAAAAAAAGAAACATAAATATTTACCTGTGATAAGGCATCCTCCCCACCTACAAAACTGGAGTCAACACCCAGTATTTCCGAGTGAATTTCCTCGTTGATTGCTTTTTCTTTTAGCAAGTTTCTCTTGTGCTGTTCAACGTCACAGAGCAGCCTTTCCAGATATTCCACGTAGAACTGTTCCTTTTCCAGTTCCTCTTTGAGCAGGGCGACCTTTTGTTGGTGTTTTGCCAAATTCGCTCTGACATCTTCTTCCCAGGCGCCAGGCAAAGGGCTTTCGGGGAACCTTTGCAGCCACACTTTTTGAAAATCACCAAATACACTCATTTTTTCAGTTTGTTTTTACATAATTTTTTCGAAATTATTGAACGAAAAGTACACACACACGAAATCACTACACCAACACTTTTTTGTCTTTAGATTGAAAAATCGTAAACTTGTCAGTGTCAATAACAAACTGACATTTGTTTTGGTTTGTTTGTTTGGAGTAGAGTAGAGGAGAGGGCTTGTCGATATTAGCTATCGATACGATATTTTTTCAAGAAGATATCGATATTATATTTACGATTTTTTTACGATTCGATTCATTTGCGAAAAAAATATCATAATTCGCTATATTTCTAGCACGTGAAAGTAGCATATTGACAGTAATTTAATTATGTATTGACATTTTGTGTTTAACGAATGCTATCGATGATGGTTTTAAATTTTGCAACATCCAACCATTATAACAAATTCGTATCGATGCACATATCGATATGCCCTTTTCTAGTGTGAACGACCTTGCCTAGTGGGTGCATTCAGTGAACGTAACAATACATTTCGTTATATAAGAAAAATCGAACCTTTTTCCCATGTATAAATTAAAAATGCAAGAGGTTTATTAGGATTTTATTTATTCTCTCTTCTATAATAATTTTGTTTAGCTAATTCAGGATTGAATTGTGAATTATACTTCTGTTTGCCAACTTCCCTATTTGTTTTACTACTTGTTTCTCCTTCGCCCTGAATTTTGGCCAACAATTGATCACTTTTTCTTTTCTCTTCAGTTTCCCGTTTCAGTCTTTCCGCTCTCAAAGCATAAAGTTTTTTCTGTTTTTCCGCTTTGAGTAATTTTTCTTCTTCATCTTCAGATACAGAGATCATTTCAACTCTGTGAGATTTTTTACTTTTATGTTTCTTTCTTCTTTTGCGCCTCTCTTCATCTTCACTTGAACTCCTACCACGCTTCTTTGCTTTTGATTTAGCCAATATCGATTTATATTCCTTATATTTATCAGGTTTGAATTTTTCCCTTATCTTTTTATCTTGCTCTGCAAGTTTTTTAATTAAATTCAAAGGATCTTCTCTGTGTTTTGTTTTCAAATTTACTTCACCCTTTTCCTTGAAAGATCTTTCAGGTACTCTTTCATACCAACTTTTCTTGCCTAAAGCTTCATTGGTATCTTGCCCTAAATATGTCAGATAACCAATTTGTTTTTCATACTTTTCTTTTTCTTGTTTAACTTCTTTATCATGTTCCTTGTTGGTTTGTTTTAATTCCGCAACTCCTTCTTCAACTTCTTTGAAAAAATTAATGTGCTCCTGTGCTCCAGAAGTGCTAGTTTCTTGTTTTGCGTCGTCTTCAACATCCAGAGGTATAAAACCTGTTGTGTTGAGTAGTTTCGACCTGGACTTTTCAAGTAGCAATTGGCGTCTGGCTTCTCTTTCCTGTAACACAAAAAATGTAGCTAGAAAGTCGTTATCGATAGAGAAAAAATATTTACAGCTAGTTTAGCTCTATCCTGTTTGGCCTTTTCTTCTTCTGCCGCTTTGGCCTCGTCTCTACGAACTCTTGCGATATTATCTTTGGTACGGACGTGCCATCTAATTTAAAAGGAAAATTTAATAATCAAATAATAATTATTAATTATTATAAAAGGCATGTTGTTACTTACCTTTTCTTTGGTAAAATGTTCATTAAAATGCTTAATAATTACTTGTTTATATATCAAAAAAACTTAAAATAGTACTCAAACAGGGCCCACTTGACAACAAAGGGGTTTTAAAGGGTGTTTATTTATTTATATCATTTGTGTCTGAGGTGACAGAATTCTTTGACAATTTTTGACATCGACATTGATGTTATCATATGTTATCCAGCTGATTTGGAGCTTTTGGGAGCGGTTTGAACCTGTTTGAACAAAACGAAGAGTTTGTTTGTTTACTTCTCTTTTGTTGAGTTTTCCTATTTTTTTTTTATTTTATTCTGATTTTGTTACAATAATTGTTGGTTAGACCACAAGATAAGAGATATAAAGATAGGCTGTCGACATTGCAGTTCCTGATAAAGAAAAATACATATTTCTCCAATTACCAAGAGGTATGTAAATATTTAGCAAACAAATATGCTACAATAGAAAATTTAAAATTAGATTTATATGTACTTCGAAGTCTTGACAATTATTTAAACAAATGTTCGTATTATTACAGGTAAAACTCAAGAATTCCCTTAATAATCAAACTATTTCAGGGTGTATTTTTTTAAAATTGTTACTCAACCAACTTGAATATCGAGTTGAATATTCACTGAAACCATAGATAACTGAAACATGCTTCATACCTTCCTTCCACTCCTCTCCAAATTGTAAATTAATACTTGAAACAGTTCATGAGTATACAAATCATTTACTTCTTGTATTTGAATTATTGAAGAAATCCCTTAATAATAAATTTATTTCAGGGCAAGGGGTGTTTCCGAGGGTGTTTCACTCATGCAGTAGGTGCACAAATTTTATACATTCATGTCATGTATATGCAGTCCATACATTCTTCTGCAGTCCATACATTCTCATGCAGTCAATAGAATAAATGGGCCCATGCCATAGTACAGTCGCATGCAGTCATAATACAATCACTTGCAATCATAATAAATTCCATGCAGTCACATGCAGTAGTGTACATTTCATATACATTCACGAAAAATCGTAAGCAGTCTGCAATCTTTATGGATATTGCTCAAAAGTAAATGCAGTCAACTATCATCTTTGATGCAATCAATGCAGTCAAATACAGCATGTGTACAAAATTTAGTGGGGAACCCTTGTTTCAGGGTGTATTTTTCAAAGTTTTCACTCAAAGAACTTGAAAATGTACTTAAACATGATTCAAACCTTCCTTTCACTCCTCTCAATATTGCAAATTAATACATGGAACAGTTCATGGGTAAAAAAATTATAATAATAATAATAATAATAAAAGAACTTTATTTATACTGCACACATTGCAAGAAAACAAGATATCCAATAAAAACATGCACAGTTTTAGGAAAAAAGATAAATGTATAAAACATAGATATAAAAATATGTAAATACATGAAAATAAACAAAACTACAAAAGGTTGAAAAAATAATTAAATTACTGTTTTTTTTGTACAGGTAAGAAAATCTATATCACTATCCCTAGCAACATCATTCACTCTTCTTAAGCACCTAGTTATGGGTGAGGGGGAGGATATATTCAAAATTTTAAATATATTATTTCTTAGTCTTAATCTAGGGTCAGGTACATCATAGCTTATATATTGCAATATATCAGGTACAGTTATATTGTTTCTCAATATGTTAAAAATAAATAGGATGTCAGTGAAGGCCCTTCTCTTTTCCAACCTTATAAGATCAAACTCCTCCAGTTGTGAGTTATATGATATTAGGTGTGAGGTGTGGGTAACCTGGATAATATCCATGCCGCTTGAAATAAATAAACCGTAAGCATCGCTTCTGAATTCGCTCTAATGATTCGGAATGACACGCTGTGCTAGGATTCCATATAATACTACCGTATTCTATCTTGGATCGTACAAGAGAATTAAACAAGATGAGAATCACATTAGAGTTGCGAAAGTTGTTACATGTACGTAGGACAAATCCAAGTTTCCTCATACCTTCTATATACAGCTTTTCTATGTGCTGATTAAAATTGAAATTCTTTGTAAAACATATACCTAAATCTACTATTTCCTGCACTCTAGTAAGACTATTATCACAGATTTTATAATCACAAATTATTGGCTGTTTAGTACGACCAAAACACAAGCATTTACACTTATCAATATTGAGTTGCAGGTTATTATTTTTGCAATATTGTACAAGAGAGTAGAGAGTCCAAATCGTTTTGTAATAAATGACCATCTGACTGATCTTTAATAACTCTATATATTTTCAAATCATCTGCATATAAGAGAAATTGCGAATTCTTGATATAAATGGATATGTTGTTAATAAAAAGATTAAAGAGAAGCGGACCCAGTATTGAACCTTGAGGCACTCCAGAAGTTGCCAGATAACCATCAGAAAGTGCATTATTAAACTTTACGACCTGATGCCTATCACTAATATAAGAACCCAGATATTCTACAAGATTGGAGTCAAAAGATAGTTTTGAAAGTTTGCTAATAAGAATTTTATGATCCACTCTGTCAAAAGCTTTTGCCAAGTCTGTATATAAAACATCAACTTGACAACCGCTCGACATTTGGTCAGCTACATACTCAGAAAAAACAGTGAGATTTGTAACTGTTGACCTTTTCTGTAAAAAACCGTGTTGTTATGGTATTATGATGGGTTCTACATGGTGGTATATTTTTTCATAAACTACTTTTTCGAAAATTTTTGAAACGGTGGGTAAAATAGTAATGGGACGATAATTATTGACAAGACTTGTATTTCCATTTTTATGGACTGGTGTGACACAGCCTTTTTTAAGTTCAGCTGGAAAGTAATTTTGTGATAAAGATTTGTTTATAAGTATTTGTAATGGTAATGTTGAGAAATCCGTATATGTTTTGAAAAATATGCTGGTAGTCCGTCCAAGCCCACAGCAGCCTTAGGCTTCAAGCATTGAATTGCAGAGCTAACATCTTCCACACTCACACTTTTTAATGCCAGTATATCTTGGTTAGAGACATCTACAGAATTATCACAAATACCACCACTCGAAAAAACAGAACCAGGACTATTATTGTACATATCTTTGAAAAACTCTGAAAATCCATTAGCAACAGCTGCATCCTCAGTATAAGATTGATCACCATAAGTAAATTTTTGACACAAACTGCTATTCTTCCGTTTTTCCTTAACAAAGTTCCAGAACATATTGGGATCATTATAGATGTTATCTTCAGTCCCCTAATAATTAAAAAAAAAATCTGTAACTCAGTTAATAATTAATCAATTCTATTTTTTCTTTGACTATTTAGGAGCACCTAAAAAGCACCTAATTCTGATACAAAAGAAAATTTTGGAAAAATATTTTTTACTATAGGGGACTACTAGCTTTCAAAAACCTAGCAATTCCTTAGTTTTTTTTTGATTTTCTCAAAAACTAGAGGAGCACCTAATTTTTAATTAGAGGCCCTAATTAGCACCTAAAAAGCATCTAATTATTATATAGATCCCGAAGTTTTTTTCCATTCTGACACACCAACATGTAATCGTAAAGCCAGCAGTCCCCTAATAATTAAAAAAAAAATCTGTAACTCAGTTAATAATTAATCAATTCTATTTTCTCTTGGACTTTTTAGGAGCACCTAAAAAGCACCTAATTCTGATATAAAAAAAAAAATTGAAAAAATATTTTTTACTATAGGGGACTGCTAGCTTTTATAGACCTAGCAGTCCCCTAGTTTTCTTTGATTTTCTTAAAAACTAAAGGAGCACCTAATTTTTAATTAGAGGCCCTAATTAGCACCTAAAAAGCAACTAATTATTATATAGTTCCCGAAGTTTTTCTCCACCTTGGGACTGCTAGGTTTATAGACCTCCCGAGACTAGGCTGGAAATGTCCATACTTTCACAAAAATTATTAGTTCCACCCCCTTAAACCACCCTCAAAGTTATTTGCAATTCTTTTAATGTATTCTAGGCGGTGTATCTTGGTACTGCCTATAACTTCCACTACTATTTGAACCCGAGACTAGGGTGGAAATGTCCATATACAGGGTGTCCCACGGTGGATGGCGTATTTGACGTTAATGGAAAACTAAAAAGCGGACCATTTTGAAAATTGGCAACCGGGATAAACGACCATAATCTACACTTTAAAAATATTTTTGCTTATACGGTGTTGCCGCTTCTACTCTCAACCAGTGGCAACATCGCTATTTTTAATGGAACACCCTGTATGTGATTACATATTTGAATTCTACGTAAAATTCTGAGCAGATTTCATGTGATATACCCTATACCTAAGTTCAACTGTTTTGGAAATATTGACAGTTGAAAATTGACTTTTGGCAACTTCGACAGGCTATAAAACCTGAACGGGTCAACTATCATTTGACATCGACTTTGAATTAAATCCATGATTAAAAATTCCAATTAAATTTAATCTCCGGGTAAATTCAAAGCTGGTGTCAAATGATATATAGTTTATGAAAATCTAAGATAGGAATGTAAAATCAGTTTTCCTCTAAAATTAACCGTTTAGGTTTTACAGCCTGTCAAAGTTGCAAAAAGTCAATTTTCAACTGTCAATATTTCCAAAACAATTGAACTTAGGTATAGGGTATATCACATGAAATCTGCTCAGAATTTTACGTAGAATCTAAATATGCAATCACACACAGGGTGTTCTATTTGAAATAGCGATGTTGTCACTGGTTTAGAGTACAAGCGGCAATACTGCATGGTCAAAAATATTTTTAAAGTGTAGATCATGGTCGTTTATCTCGGTTGCCAAGCTTTCAAAATAATTCGCTTTTTAGTTCTCCATAAACGTCTAATACACCATCCACCGTGGGACACCCTGTATATCGATTGTCAAAATCTGATAAAATCGTCTTCTGCCTCCAAAAATTCTCAATTTTGCCGTCTCATTTTTGGTCTATTCCTGACTCTTGTAAATTTCTCTACCTATAGAGAAAATTCAATAGCTTGAAATAGAAACGAAATATTTTGTGTCTACTTGTCTACCAATTTCTCTCGAATTTCTTCTGTCTATTTCTTAATTTTTGTCTATTCCCTTCTCGGTAAAATAAAAAAAAAAAGTGTTTGTCAGGGTGATTTTATAAGAATTTTACAAGATTTTCCAGTATTATTGTGGAAAAAAAGTCATAATTCAATTTCTAAACACCAAGTTCACTTCCAATTTATTTTATTTTTTTAAAATACTTTACTTAACTTATTTATGCTGAAAGTTTGAAATCCCCTAGATTTTGAACCTGGGAAAGAAAATTCGACCATTAAAAACGTCCATTGTTACAACAACCACAATCAAATTTTGTTGTAAAACATTTTTGCTGGGATCTAGCTACCACATAGAAACTAAACTTGGCAACATTGATGTGATAATTTGTGTATTTTTTGAGTATTTTACAAGATTTTCTAGGATTGATGTGGACAAAAGATCATAATTCCATTTTTAAGCTCCTTTTTATAACATTTTTCTTATATTTCTTCTCTTTATTTTTCAATTTTTTTCTATTCCCATTTCTCAATAGAGAAAATTCAAGAGCTTGGACTAGAAATACAATGGATACTTTGTCTGGGCCTATTTGTCTATCAATATCTTCTCAATTTCACTCGAATTTCTTCTCTATATCTCTCAGTTTTTCCAGTTCAATTTTTATCTATTGCCGATTCTTGAAGTTGTTGAAATAAAGAAAATTCAAGAGCCTGTAATAGGGAAAACATTAATTTCCATTTATTTACAAATTTTTTCTTATATTTCTTTTCTCTATTTCTCAATTTTTGTCTATTCTTATCTCTTAAGTTTTCGTCGAAAAATCAAGAATTTGAACCAGAAATAATATTTTGTATCTTCTTGATGAGTTTCTTCTCAATTTCTATCCAATTTCTTCTCCCTCTTTCTCAAATTTTCCAGCCCAATTTTTGTCTATCGCTGGCTCTTGAATTTGTCGAAATAAAGAAAATTCGAAAGTCTGGAATAAAAAAAAATAAAACATGAATGTCGTCTTATTTACCAAGTCCAAAAATTCTTTTTAAAGTAGTAGAAGTTTTTTGGTAATTTCTAAATTGTTCTAACAGACTTGAACACCTTTTGAAAGGCGTCTTGTAACTTTGAACCTGAATCCTAAGATTCGGGCGCTTTTCAAAATGTTTCTGAAGATTCTAGAGTGTTTGAATGTTTTGGATCATCCTAAAATGGATTTCAAACTTCTGAATTGTTCTAAAATGCTTCTGGATATTGTAAATCAGTTTTTGAATGTTTTGGAGCATTCTAAAATCGTTCTGAAATTTCCAATTTGTTCTGAAGCCCTACAGAATACCTTTGGAAATTCTGTATTGAATTATAAGGATTTTGAACTTTCCATAAGGTTTACCAATTAAAGTTCCAAAGTGTTTTGTAGCATTTTAAATGGTTTCCAGTAATTTCTAAATTGAATGAGAAACGAATTTTGTGGGAAGTTTTCGAAGACATCTTAAAAACATCCCTAAGATGTCCACACACAACATTCAAGACGTTTTTTAGATGCCTGCTTACATGTTTAAGGCATCTTAAGCAAACTGATTAGTAAATAGTAAACAATATATTATTATGAACCACAAGTCACCACGATTACATATTTGGGCTTTGGTTTTGGTCGAAAACCAAGAAAGTTGATTATTATCAACAATAATACCTCAAAATTTCCAATGATAACAAACAAATACTGATAAGTTGTATTTAAACAATAAACAGTAATTATCATAAATCCCTGGTATCTACTCTTATAGATAAACGAAACCCCTCCAGTCTTTTAAGTACTACCTACATAATATAATGGCCTAGTAACAAACAAATCTAACTAGTAATTCAATTTTTTTTTATAGGCTCATTGTGTGAAACAAGATGAGTTTACCTGCATCATTGACCCAATTGTTCAGGTAAGTTTTATATTACTATAAAATACTTGAATGAAAAAAATATTCCAATTATTAGAAAAATCGACGAAAACAAGCAGTCATACATAGAAAACCTCAGAGAAGCTGTAGCAATCAAATCAGTATCAGCATGGCCACATACTCGTCCGGAAATCAAAAAAATGCTAGAATGGGCCTTGCAAAGGCTCACTGCCTTAGGTGCAACGGGTGAACTTCGTGACATTGGCATGCAAACTTTACCAGATGGCAGCAAAATCCCTTTGCCTCCTGTACTACTAGCAAATCTCGGTTCTGATACGAAAAAGAAAACTGTATTGCTTTATGGACATTTAGATGTGCAACCTGCCTTGAAAGAAGATGGTTGGAATACTGAACCGTTTGTTTTAACTGAAAAGGATGGCAAACTGTTTGGAAGAGGATCGACTGATGATAAAGGGCCAGTTTTAGGATGGATTCATGCCCTTGAAGCTTATAAGGCAATTGGAGTAGAAATTCCAGTTAATCTTAAATTTGTTTTCGAAGGAATGGAAGAATCTGGTAGTGAAGGGCTAGAACCATTGCTCATGAGTGAATCTGATAAGTTTTTAAAAGGCACTGATTATGTATGCATTTCTGATAATTATTGGCTGGGCACTGAAAAGCCTTGCATCACTTATGGTCTTAGAGGAATAAGTTATTTCCATGTAGAAATTGAATGTGCCGCTAAAGATTTACATAGTGGCTCTTATGGAGGGAGTGTTCATGAAGCTATGGCTGATTTAGTCCATATTTTGGGCACTTTAGTTGATAAGGATGGCAAAATTCTTATAACTAATATAAATAATGAAGTTGCTCAGTTAACACCTAAAGAGCAGCAGTTGTACGAAAAGATTAATTTCGATGTTGCAGAATATAAGGCTGATGTTGGTACTAAAATGTTGATGCATAATGAGAAGAAAGAGAAAATTTTGATGCACAGATGGAGATATCCTTCATTGTCTATTCATGGTAAGAATTTTTTTTAAATAGTCAAGTACCTATATAGAATTTGTAAATTTTAGGTATTGAGGGTGCTTTCAGTGAACCTGGACAAAAAACTGTAATTCCAAGAAAAGTTACAGGGAAATTTTCCATAAGGCTTGTTCCTAATCAAGATCCTGCCACCATAGAAAAATATGTTATTGATTATCTGAACAAAAAGTGGCAGGAATATGGAAGTCCCAATAATATGAAGGTGAATATTTGTTTATTGAAAACAGCCAAATTTATTTTTTTATTTTAGGCTTACTCTGCTCATTCTGGACGTCCATGGATGTCAGATCCATTTGACCCTCACTATACTGCTGGTAATATTGTATTTGATTTTTGTATTGCAATATTTGTATCAATTTTTTTTACAGGAGTTAAAGCCACAAAGCACGTTTACGGAGTCGAACCAGATTTGACCAGGGAAGGTGGTTCAATACCTATCACTTTAGTTTTGCAGGAAACTACTGGGAAAAATGTGATTTTGTTGCCAATGGGTTGCGGTAACGATGGAGCTCATTCGCAAAACGAGAAGATTGATATCAGAAATTATATTGAAGGGGTAGGTTGAGTAGTTGTTGGTTTTTAGTTATTTGTTTTTGTAATGATTTGTTTTAGACTAAACTGCTTGGAGCCTATCTCTATGAAGTATCACAGCTTTGATTAATTTTATATTTTTTAAACTTTATTAATTGAAATAATATTAAGTTTTATTATATTATTAATCCCAGCTTATATAAAAATAAAAATATTTTATCTTGAAATATGTAGGGCTTTTGTTGGTTGTCTAGGGGTGAAATGAAACAGCAGAGTTCTAGCACATTAATGACAGACTCATTTTATATGCTGTCAACTAGGTGAATATATGTGTTGCAATGCGGCTAGGTAATACGGAATTACCAATCCTACAAATATAAATTTAAGCGATTGATTTAGCCGATACTTGATGAAAATCCATTGAAAATCGCCTACAACGCTGGAATAAAATGTTAGAAAACCAAAAACCAATACTGAATATACAGCAAACATTGAACCACCTTTAACCCTATACGTTTTCTAGAGAAAACCGCCCTCTTAAAAATCTTCACTGACACAAAAAACCTATGTTAATCCTAAAGAACTCTGTATTATCAGCCTCGAAGAGTTATTTATCGATTCGCCCTTAATCCACGGAGGGAGTGGGGATGCGAAAACTTCACGTTTTCAAGGGGCACATAAATGTGGGTACCTTTAGAGCGTCGCGACGCATTGTCCGACGTCGCCGTGACACCGACCCAACGATCCACGAGTTTCCAAAAACGCGATCGTGAAGTTTGCAATAGATTTTTTTTAGTGAATTTTAGTTTTGGATTTTTTTTTTCGGTAGGATTTTTTGATAACTTTTTTTGTATATTTTTTTTTTTTTTTGGAAAATATTTACCTACGTGATTATTAACTGATCGGATATAGGTAGTTTCTTTGTTCGTTTCAAAGCAATATTAATTTAAATGGTAAGTTGAATATACAAAATTCTTCAACGCTATGAATATCTACCGCACAAATTTCCCTCAAAGAAGTTATAAAACTATTTAGAATATTACTGAATTCCTATAAAGTTTCAGCTTCATTCAGAAGTTACTATAAAATTTGCTCCTCCAATAGCCAAGCTATCTCTATACTAGTTGCATTCAAGATAGTTGGCGAAATGCCATTGAAGGCATTTAAGTTTGAAGCTATTTTGCCTGTAAGCTCAAGCTTATCCTTTATTCTTTTGTTAAGAAAACGATTAAATTTGCAGTTTTCATTTTCATCCAGAGTATGACTATATTTGTTAAAATGTTAGAAAAAGCCCTCTACTACAATTGGCATATTCGTATTTTTCTCTTAATTTCAATCGTGGTTTCTCAAACTTTAACATGGTAGCAGAGTGTTAAAAGAGACGAGCAAAATTAAGAATATCAAGCGCTGAATTAGTACAAAAAATTAGTAATTGAACTTTGAAGGATGGATCCAAGCAAAGTTCATATGGGATCACTGGAAGGTAAAGCTAATTGGACCATATGGAAGTACAAAATGAACATTCTTCTAAGAGGTATTCCAAATGCAGTTGATATTTTGGAAGGAAAGTTGGTACTCCCAGTTTTGAAAGAAAATGCGTTAGCAGTTGAAATTACTGCGCATGAGGCAAGCCTAGTGAGTTTCAATACTGCAGATTGTAATGCATTTCTTGCTTTTACGATAAATATGACACAAGATACCTTACAAAAAGTTGTTTTCTACAGCAGCAAGAGAAATGTGGGTTGAATTGAATAGGCTCTTTGATGGCAATGTCGAGGACAAAACCTTTGATGTTTGCTTAGAAATCTTTAACTATAAGAAGAAAGTTGAAGATGATATGGCAACGCACGTCTAAGCTCAAAAACCTGTGAAATGAGCTGCAAAAGAGGTTATCAAAAGATAAAATCATCACAAATAAAACATGTAATTGTGAGTTTCCTTAGTTACTGTAAGTCTGTAAGATTTTAGAAACTCTACTCCAAGACTACTTCTCCTTCAAGTCAAGCTGGATGTTAATGTCGGAATCTGACAGGACTATAGACAATTTAACAAATCAGCTTTGTTCTCATGAGAAGGCATTATCAGACAAGAATAATGAAAGTCATCAGGAGGCGTTACTTGCAGAAAAGAGGAGCAGCTCGACCAATAAGAGAAAACTAGTTTGCAATTATTGCAAAAGAAAAGGTCATAAGGTCAAACAACCCACATAACAAAATTGCATCCTTAGAATGTATTAAGAATATTCGTATGGCAATATTCAAAGTTTGTTATATAAAGTAGGTTCTTAGCACAATCTTTCAGGTAGGTGCATAGAAGCAACATTCCTAGTACATAAATAGAACGTTCAAAAAGGAATATTTCAATCGAAACAATCTTAGAATATTCATTAAACATTCCTAAAAGAACATTCCAAAAAGCACTTTGAGGGAATATTCTGAGAATATGAATATTCTTTCATTGTTATGTGGGAATGTATTTAATGGAAAGAATGTTTCTTACCTAAAAGAGACTCGAAAGTATTTTCCAATTACATAAATGGACGTCAGTAGCTCATGATAAAGTTTTCACAAAAAGTAGAAATTTCGAAAAAATTCAACGATTAAAAAGCAAACAACTTTTGATAATTAAATCTCCAAAATCATAAAACCATCCCGAGCACGACACAAAAAAATCGGTCCAATAATACCAGATTTTATGAGTCAAAAAACCTCCCACGGCGAAATCGAAAGTAATAGATTTAAGAGCCTTTTATAATGCTATTACCGAGTTTTATATGAAAAGGGTCTTGCTCTATTAGCGGTCAGAAAACAGCTTTCTCTCAAAAACCAGACAAATACGTATAAAAACCTTCAACAGCCTATTAGATTTTTATTAGTCTAGACATTGGATTAATAATTATTATTAGGGAGAATATTAATTTCGGTTTTACGACTACCTACCTCCCGAAAGCGCAATAATTGTTGTGGCTAGAAAATTGGGAGATTTGGGGTGCGAAGCCTGCAGCAGAACTACGGTTACGAGGAGACAGGCATAATTGTTAATTATTTCCCCCATTAATAGACTAATTTATTATTTAGCGTGAAACCAGCCAGCTGCTGGGTGTTTTATAGAATTTTCATGGATACGACTGCCAGGAGTTCCATTGGAAAACGTTTTGGGGCTACGCCGCATGATTTTGTTTTAACTATTACTGTTTCAATTTTTGTCTATTCCAGGCTCTTGAATTTTTGTTTTTTTTCCAAATCGGAGAGCATAGAATATAGAAAATTCTAGAGCCCAGGATAAGATACAGTGATTTTTGCTTAATTTTTTTACTGGGTTTTATAGTTCTTTGGCCTAAGATGAAAAGCTATTCTAATTGTTGAACTCTACAATAATCTAGAGACTGAGTTGTTCTCTCTTACCTTGATTATATGTTATATTCTACATAGCTCCTAAAAAATTCTAGTCTCTATGGCATCCAAATCAAATTCTACAGGTTCTACAACAATCTAGATACTGTAGATTTCCTTCCCAGACAGCACACAAAGTCTTCAGGTCTGCATTATGTCTGAACGTCTGAACACCGTATATTGTATACAGGGTGTTTCAGGAACATCGAAACAGAGGCGTTTTGAGGTCGATTTAAAAAAAATGCTCGGACACGTCAATTTTGTATTTAAGGTTCCCCATCGGCATTTCGCTAGGGTGCACTCCCTGGGTGGGGTGACTCTCACTCCTCTTTTTTAGATAGGGAATATGGGTCGAGTGGTACCTTGTTTAAAAGTTATATATACAACCGTATTTTTTTTGGAAATCGAATAATTAGTTCTTGAAATATTCACTGTTAAAGTCATCAGAAACGTTGAACGAGATAGCCGTGACACCATTTCAAAAGCCTTTCTACCTTATGTACCTCAAGTCACAGATAGAATCGGCCGAATTCTGGGAAAATATAACATCAAAACTATTTTTAAACCATCCAAGAAGATCGAGAACCACCTCAGATCTGCCAAGGATAAGAGAGATCCACTGAGCTCTACAGGTATATATCGCATTCCCTGCACCTGTGGAAGTGTCTACATTGGAACAACTAAGCGGTCAGTCAACACCAGAATCAAAGAACATAAGGCCAATTGCCTCCTTGGACACACAGAAAAATCAGCGATCGCAGAACTCACACTAAACAATGAAATTATATATACCATATATACCACTCGACCTATAAATTTAAATGGATTAAACTATCCAAATATTTTTTGCATAATTTTGTTTTTTGGCAAATAGTTTCATGCACAATAACTTTTAAATAAAAGCCCTCGCATTCAAGTATTATAGTTATTGTGCATTCAACTATTTTCCAAGCAAAATCATGCTCAAAATATGTTGGATAGTTTAATCGATTAAATTTAAAGCTCTTGTGATATAATATATGTTTATGTGTTATTTAGTAGAACCAGTTGATCTTCGGAAAGGATCTCGTCTTCCTCCAACTTCTCAGCTGGAGGATGAGTTTTCAATACAATCTGGCTGAAGGAATTCAACGAGATCATGCTTGGCTTTTTCCTTGGCACTGAGGCGTAGTCGGAAATCACCAGAGGCTCTTGAGGTATCGGTTCTTCACTGTCACCCAATGGAAAGACCAATGCCAGGAATTTCTTCCCAATGTTATCTATAACATATTTTCCAAACTTACCAAGTCCTCTTCTGGTCAACAATTGAGTTTTTCTAGTGTTAGCCGTGATTCTTCAGAGAGGTTGCAACTTCTCAAACATTCTTCTTTTTGTATTGTCGCTGACATTTCACCAAAAATCCTAACAGATTGCTTGAAGATAATCGCTAAATCCTCACAAATGTAGCAACTACCATAGTATGGCAGAATAACACAAGTGCAGTTCACATCTGGAAACAAAGATTAGAAATTATTATATTTTTCCAATGTTTTAGATACCTAAGTGTTACTTACACTTGTCCTTTTTGGAACCAATTCTGAAATGTTTGTTGTTTAAAAGTTGTGCTACGATAGTGGGAATAATGACTCTTGATTATGTGTTATTCAGTACAACCAGTTAATCTTCGGGAAGGATCTCGTCTTCCTACAACTTCTCAGCTGGAGGATGAGTTTTCAACAAAATCTTGCTGAAGGGATTCAGCGAGGACATGCTTGGCTCCTTAAGAAGTGTGTCATCTGATTGCCTTTAATGAAGTTAGACATTGTAGCAAAACGCCCCAAGTACTCTATGTAATTAGTTAGATGGTAAATGGCGAGCGGTATATTGATGGTGTTTATTTACTTGGAGCTGCTACCTAAAATCTGTGGAAGGGTCTATTTGCAAGAGAGACAAACAAACTATTGAGGTGTACTAAATTATATTTTATTATACATAAAACCAAAAATTTTTAATCAGCCAAATATCTTCCAGTTCTGACAGCCTCATTTATTTCTATAAAATCAATTACTTCACATCCGTTCAAAATGTTATTATTACGGACCACTGAAATATCCCTACTAATAAAGAAACGCCCTATTCCTACTATTCCTAATAACTTTTAATAGTTAACTCATTTCAATACTTCCGATTCATTCCTAATAAACTACCCATCACCTAATTATATAAATTCTTTAAAATTTCTAAGTCCTTTACTGGACCTGCTTATGAAAAAACCAAAATAATTACCTATTTGTCTATCAATATAGGTATTACTAACTTATTCTTATAAAACCTTACAATAATTTCTACTTGAAAAAATAAAATACCTAATTCAAAAGTTCGGCACTTAAGATCATCAATGTCTCTTGACGAATAACAAATTTCAAATAAACGTTTTCAATACGTCTAATGATTATCGTCAGCAGTTTTATCTCATGAAGGACAACAGTTCTTAAACTAACCACTCCATTACATTAAATGATAACCGTCAACAATCTTATTTCATGCACAAGTTTCTTTTCGACACATCCCATTTCCCTCTTAACAGAACAAAGTACTATCATAAGTTTCCTTTAACAACTTTCCAATATGTTAGGACAATTCTATTTTCATGAACATCAAGATTCTTTTCAAAATTTCCTATTCCATTTAATTAGAACAATTACTATTTTTCGCCATCCTGGCTAACATACAAAATTCTTATTAGTTCGTTACTATAGCCCTTAATCTTCAATTGGACAATCCAGTTCAAACTTCTTTAATAATCCCTACTCAAATCGAAACTATTTATGTTATGTTAAATGCATTATAAATTCCCTTCATATTGTTGGTGCAAAATTAAATTAGAATGTCATTATATCTGAAGGCAATTAAAGTAATGCAATAATGTTCCATTTATAAAACACTCGAGTTATTAATACTTATGCAATAAAGTTCCACAGTTAATTAAAAGTCAAAAGTTTTTCTAGTAACAATCACTCAAGTTTATAAAGTCAAAAGTATTTCTAGTAAAAATCACTCAAGTTTATAGGCTTTGAAAGTCATTAGTTAATTCACTTCTTATCATTCAGGATCATTGATAAAACTCAGAAAATTATTAACACTAAAGTACTTACATTTAACTTTGCACACGTAAAATTACTTAATTAATTACTCAAAATTTTTAGCTAGCACGCACATAAATGTTGACGAATTTAATTGTTCTTTCTTTCAAAATTTTCCGCTACTTTTTCAAAGACTGTTTTCCGAGGCAATACAAGAAACTTTTCGCGGATATTTACTCGGCTGACTCATTAGGTACTGTAGATTTTAACTCAAACTGGACAGGACTGCGAACTCATCTCTCAACTGACAACTCAACTGATAACTCAACTGATAACTGCCTCCACTTCCAAAACCGCGGTATTTATATTAAATCGATCCCCCCCGCAAAGTATTATTAATTATCCCCCAAATCGTCAATAGGCGGTCGTTTGCCTAGCAATCCGACAATTCCATTGGCGGACCTAAATATTATTAAAATAAATGATGCAATTTCCTTGAAATTTTTATCATTTTAAGTTTAAAAAAATCGACTAATTATGTCGCAATATACTGATTTATCGGGGTTGAATACAGTGGTTCAAGAATGCCATAAATCATTCGATTTAATTAACATTATGGCCTCGCTAAAAAAAAAAGTTCATTGATCGGGTGTTAGGATTACATCACCCTGTCCTCGTTTTTATTATTTTTAAGAATTTAATTTAGATGATGACAAGCTGGGTGTCGAATTACGTTAGCGTTAATTTGTTTCATTTTTAATTGATCGATACTGATTCGGAGATACCGAAAATTCTCTTTTTGATTATTCGATATTTATTAAATTTTTACAGTAAAGACATTGTGATTTATGGATCTATTTTCTCGGAATATTACAACATAAACGACACAAAGCAATTTGCGCTTGCGCGTTTAACAAGGCTTAAGAAAGGATTAGCACTAATCTTAATCCATAATAGTTGTGAAATAAACGAATATGGATTAATAATCCTTAATCCACTTAGTATCCCGATATAACGCCTGAAATAAACGTAGTCATTGTGTCCTTTTTTCAAAATCCGTACGGTTTCAGGGTACTTATGGCTCTTATGAGTTGAAAATATGAAAACATTTGTTTCAAATTGATCTTACTCAATTTAAGTCTATATAATCTTAACACTCCTATAGATATTCTCAACACGTTTCTGTAGATTTTCCATGGTGTTCAAATTTTTCTCTACGTCTTCGAGGCTAAAAAATGAATGTTTTAAGCCGCTCTATATCAGCTTCAATTTGGTTTAATGAATAGACATCATATCATGCATGATAGTACAATTCCCAAGTTCAATGATATCAGCTGAAAAGATTTAAAAGTAGTTGGATTTTACCTGTATGAACCTCAAAAATTAGCTTTTCATGCCGCTCAAGTTTCACATTGCCTCTAGAATGTGATGTTCAGGAATCGAGTTCCAATAGCAGGCACGTAATCCCACCAATCTCTCGATGGAAATTTTAAAATTTACCCAGAGATTTTGTTTTAAGGAATAATTCTTTCTTGAAACTTCAACCCACTTACTTCCACAACACTAAACAATTATCCCTTATCAAAAATGACTTTTTACTCTGATTCTTTCGTCATTTTTCTCCAACAGCAAACCAATTTTTGCCATTAGACCGACCGACTGATAAACAGGCACTTTTCCAGACAACTGATTTGCTTACTCCAAAAGAAGTATTTTTTTCTCAATAATCACAAAAAGCTATTAAAGTCAACTTTTCCTTTTAAAAACTTATTTTCGCCTTCCAAAATCTTATAAAACCCATTACGAGATCGATTGGAATTGCCAACTTTCGCGCATTAGGAAGTAATTAGGTAATCCGGGCCTCCGTAAACCCAGGAATGAAGCGATCGTATTTTTATCTTGAGCCTGGCATTAGTGGTTTTAGGTTTTAATTTAACGATTTCGCTAATGAATCTTTCAAATTAATATTCAAGTTGCATTAATCTCGAAATCTGAATTCGAATATAATATGATATGTAATGTGCAAACGTTACACGAGCGTCAAATATGAAGGAAGTATTTTCAAGGCGAGGGATTTGAAAAGCGAGATTAGACACGGAGCGTAATTGCTGCGGAAAATCGAATTAATATCACGACCGGTTCAATTGGTCTAATTTTGAGATGTGGATCCTAGTAAATTGTGATTTTTAAGTTGTGTAAATGAGTTAGTAAGATTGGACTTCATACAATGCAAATCTTCAATTTAACAATTTTGTTTTGTTTGTTTCAGCATAAACTGTACAGTTATGACAGCTAACAGCGCTGAGCCTGAGGACAATCATGAATTTCAGTTTGTGCACCAGCTGGTTTTGCACCAAAACCGAACAAGAAAAACCAGCGAATAATCACAGTGCGGCCAACAACGAGTACCAAGCAGTCGTGACCACCGGACCTGGTCCTAGTCCTGTTAGTTCTGGTTCGTGCGATGACGTAATGCCACCCTCAAAGAACTGTTTCAGATTGATAATGTTAGGTAAGAACTATTTTTAGAACAGTTTAATTAATCCGTATCCAGTCAAAAGTAAATATTGTCACAAAAAACATCGATACACAATTTAATTAACAACAAAATACGCTTCCATAGAATTTCATAATCCGCTCCATGTTTTGAATAGATCAGGGGACGTTTTAACATAATGCGCTCTATATAAATAGAGCTGACAGAGCGGTGATGATGTTGGTAATTAATATCAAATGTTAATTTAAGATCGATTAGTCTTTGAAAATAAATTAATTATTTTATCATCAAACAAACCAAAGTCGATACCATGATGTTCCCGACAAGTTATGATTAAATATCAAGTAATTACAAAGGTCAATCAATGTATTTCAGAGATTTTGCTATACATTAATCGTGCTTCGTTAATAGAGGATAACCCCTTTTCTCTTGTATTTGATGTGAAATTAGCTTTGGCTAAATGCATCCCTCGGAGAATTATTGTAGCGGATCGGAAGATTTATGTTTTGAGGCTCTAGCTTTGAACGAAAATCGATGTGAAAGTCTGAAATAACATTGACTTGGATTAAGTGGGTTTGAAAGCGGAAAGGATTTTTACCTAAATAAGTAGTAATGGGATCGGATTCAGCCAAATCAATATTTATATAAAAATCTCTCTATCACTTATTACTGACTTTTCCCAAATTGATTCAAAAGAGTTCGGGGTTTCCAGTTCTAAATTGAATCCTATAGTTGTTCTGAAATGACTGAAGTTTTTAAATTGTGCCAAAATGTTCCTGGATTTGAACTGTTTTGGATATCTACTTATTAAAGGCTTAAAGTTCTACAGCAATTCAAATTCGCTCTTGAACGACTTCTGAAAGGTGTTTTGTAACTTTCTACCTGAATCCTAAGATTCCGGCGCTTTTCAAAATGTTTCTGGAGATTCTAGAGTGTTTGAGTATTCAAGAGCCTTCTAAAATGGGATTGAAACCTCTAAATTGTTCTAAAATGCTTTTGGAAATTGTAAATAAGTTTTGGAGCATTCTAAAATAGTTCTGAAGTTTCAAATTATTCTGGAGCGTTATACAGCTCAGGTAGCACAGGTTACATCCCATGTAAGTTTTAACGTACCAGAATAAAAACCAAGATTCTGAGACCGCCTGCTAAAGGCTAATCTACAAATCTACGTTTTGGACATTTCAGAGCCCATTTAGGTCTGAGCGTTATGGATCTTTCGTAGGACGTCCGTAAACGACTAGTCTACATATACTTTTGTGATATCCTGAGGATTTTCGTTTTAAATCCCATGTCTATCCAAACGTTCCTGGAAATTCTTTTTTGAATATCCCTAGGAGTTTTTGTTGGACATCCCTGGGAATTTTCCCTCTAATGTCACATGTTTGTTCTTTTTGAACCTCCTTGAATGTTCTATTGGGTAATTTAATCAAGAGCCAGTAAAAGTTCAAACTTTGATTATTACCGACTTTTGAGTCTTTGGGTAATTTTTCCAGACAATCAAGAGCCGGTAATAGTTCAAATTTTGATTATTACCGGCTCTTGAATTGCTGGGGAATTTCTCTAGACAATCAAGAGCCGGTAATAGTTCAAACTTTGAATATCACCGGCTCTCGAGTCCCTTGGTAATTTTCCTAGAAAATCAAGAGTCGGCAAAAGTTCAAACTTTGATTATTATTACCCGCTTTTGGGCATTTGGGTAATTTTTCTAGACAATCAAGAGCCGGTAATAGTTCAAATTTTGATTATAACCGGCTCTTGATTCCTTGAATCATTTTTCTAGAGCCTAGTGGTGCCCACGAGAGTCTCGTTTTCGAGAATCTGGCATGGTATCGTCTCGTTTTCGAGACAAAAACTCGAGACGATACTCGGACAAGTCGAGACGAGACTTTTATTGGTTTCATCTCGAGTGCGCATATTCGTAAAAAAAAAAAAAAAAAAATCTCGAGTCTCGTGTCTTGTGCGAGAGTGACGCAGGTGATTAAGGTGAATATTTTTACGTACAGACAAAGTACACAGAATTTAAATATATACAGTTGGACTCTAGGGAAACCGTTATCCGCCTACCCCCAATGAACTATATAAAAAACGCAACTGAAACGGCAATGAAGTACCAAATTTTGTAACCTTAGGCCGAAACCCATTAACAACACGCCACGCCATGCTACGCGATTCCACGCCATGTGACATAGGTTCACGTGGAACAGTTTGTGTGCAAATTTGTAACACGCCACGTGATGACAAGCTGATTTTATTCTATACATTTTATTTAGAAAAATCGTTAGTACCATCAGTAGCTTTGAGTACATTATGGAGTATAGAAGCAGTTCGTCTAGTGACTTAGTTTCTAGAAGAATGTGCTGCTGCGGCTCTGACTTTACAGAACAAAAAAAAAAAAGAAGGTTCTGGGTGTACAAAATAAACAGGAATCGAGAAAAATATGTTGCTTTTCATGTATTAATGAGAGAGCTGCAGACAAATCGTAGGCGATACCATATGTACATACTTCTGTATGGAAAAAGAACAATTTGATTATTTACACAAAATATTGAATCAATACAGAAACAGATTGTGGCGGAGCTAGAGAGGCAGTCGGGGAACATTTACACGTACCAACACGCGTGGGCAGCATCTGGAAATTTGAAATCGTCACACGTCGGATGACGTGGCGTGCCATGGCGTGGTATCGCGTGTGGCAAGTGTGTACGCGGCACATGTATAGTTCGTCGATTTTTAACTGACACTTTCCGTATGAGGAGCGAGAGAGTGTTTTATATGGCAAAAACAGGTGTGACGTCAGGTAACCATTGGAGTTCTAATGTAGGGAGCCACCAGCTTACTTTCCGTCCGAGTATCAGATTAAAATCGACGGACAATAAATGAATGGAAGAATATACGCATACATTTTTGTCACATGGCGTGGCGTGGTATAGCATGGCGTGGCGTGTTGCTAGTGGGTTTCCACCTCAATAAGGTTTTGTATATCGATCCTTGTCTGACTCACGCAGTATTCATGACACAGACAAGAATTATAGTCTGTCTTTCTTAACAAAACTTTACCGATGGTGTGTAAATGAGCGTTGCCGTTCCAGTTGCGTTTAATATATGGTTCATTGCCTACCCCTTCCCTTAGAATGCTGTTGGGAATCATAACTCATCGTACAATTATCATCCGAACAAATGAAAATAACTTCAATTTTCCTAACCCCCCCCCCCCCCCCCCCAATCATTTCGGATAGGTGCATGAAGTCAGGGGATTACATTTATATAGCAAGTAGGTATAGTACTTTTAATACCCGTTTGGAATAACCCCATCCTTGTTTATCAATCATGGATCAGATGAAACAAAATTACTAACCAATCAATCACAAATCACCAAAACGACTGGTAAACTACTGGTACTTTCAAATAGGTATTAAAAAAACTATAAGGGCCAGTTTCACAAACAGTGGTAACCCAGCGATAACCACAATAAGACACTGGTAACCTATAATATATCTGTTTCATAATGTTTGGTTTGGTTAGCATCAGAATATTCCATGTAGTCAACCCAATGAGTTTGATAACCATTGCACATTGCAAACTGGGCCTGACGCGATGTTGTATATGGGTTTGGACTAAGTAATACAATAAATTATTAGGTAGAACTGTATATTTAAACCAAGAGATTACAACATGAGTTGACTGACTAACTGACTTACTGTGCTGACTGACTGACTAACTCGTCATCAGGGTCCTTATTCTTGAAAAACGGGAACAGCGTTCTCAGGAGAACGAATGTTCCTTCTTTCTCAATGCAATGCAAATTATAATATAAGTAACAAAGATGGAACACTCGTTCTCCTGGGAACCCTGCTCCCCAGTTTCAAGAATAAGGACCCTGGTGGTGTCTTTGTTAAACTACTCATACATAACATGCTCTCCCTTGAAAAAAATTGAAAAAAAAAACGGATCCAAAATATAAAAATTACGTTAATGTCAATAACAGAAAATCCTAAAAACTAAAACAAACTACAGAACATAATCTTTTTGCCATGAAGGCCGTTTAGGAACTATCTTTGTCATATTGTCACACTCTAAATTATCCAACCAGAACTTTATCTCGCCCTTGTACCTGAAAAGATCTCTGCTTCCTTTAATGTTGAATAAGACACCATGATCAAAACAGGACACAAGTTTATTAATTGGATAAATTAATTAAAGCATTCAAGTTATAATTTTATTTAAAAGACATTTGGTAAAACTAAGATGGGATAACAGATTTCCGCCGGGTTACCAATAATAAAAGAATTTACTTACATTAAATTCGCCATGAGAACTTTATCGAAACGAACGCTTTTTCGGGATACACTTTTCCGAGACTTTTCTGCCTACCGGTTGAAGGATCGAAACTTGACTGACTTCTCTTCAAAAATCTGTTCTCCTCATCTAATCAATGTTTTGTCTTGTCAGCATGATTTCCGAAAGGAATCCCATGCTGACCCCAATAGATGTTTTACATTTAGTAACATTTCTAATTGGGAACTGGAACACTGACGTGATGAAAAGAATAATATTAAAGTTTGTTTTGTCCTGTGGTTGTTTACTCTTAAATGTGTAAATCAGGACAGTTTATATTAAATAATTTTGTTCGAATATAGATTTTATAAAGTTAATGAATTCCACTTTTGACAATATCTTCACCATTCTCACTTCTCTCAAGGGTAGCTGAAGAGTCATTTAATTCAAATGTATCTGGATGCTGTTCAGAAGTTTGACTAACGAAAGGCAAAGTAGAAGGCGGTTGAACAGCAGCAGTTGAGGGCGGTTGAACAGAAGGAGCAGAAGGTGGCTGAGACTGGTTAATACCAAAATTATATCCAAAGTCATACAATAAATTAAAATTATTTTCCTTGCATTCAAAGTTTAGTTTTGTTTGTCTTAAATACCTTCGGTTCCTTCTGTATCTTTTTCCGTATTCGTCCATTACAATATAGGATCTATCGTTAACCTTCTCCATTACTTTTTCTTTCTTCCATCCATTTTCCAGCTAAATTAAAATCGTCTCATCGACAAATAAGCCAGGTAAATCTTTTGCATTTTTATCATAAAAACATTTTTCACTTTCTTGTTTCTTTAATATTAATTCTTTTATTTCATCACTGTCAATCAAGATGGGTTTTAATGCTTTTGCAGAAACTGGAATCTGGGTTTTTGTGGTTCGATTTAAAAATATTTGACTTGGAGAATAATGTTTTAAAGAAGGAATTGGAGTATTGTTGTATTCCAGTACCAGAAGAGGCAGGTCAGACTCTTTTTTATACTTTTGGAGCATACTTTTAACAATACCCACATATCTTTCCGACAGCCCATTGGATTGATGGTAACTAGGACTGCGAAAGCCTAACTCAAAATTCCATTCTTTTGCAAATGACTTAAATTCGAAGGAATTATATGGATTATTATCCGCAAAAAAATTATCAGGATTTCCGAACTGTTGAAATTTAGTTTTGCAAACTTGTATTAATTCCCGAGCAGTTCTTGTTTTTGTAGGGGTTACTTCAATCCAATTAGAAAAGGCGTCAACCAATACAAGATAGTTTTTCTCCTTAAATTCAAAAAAATCGAAATGAACAAACTGCCATGGTCTAGAAGGTGGATCATGTGGAATTGACGTCTCCTTTTGTTGGGACTTTTGATTTAACTGACATGTTTCACAATTTTGAACATAATTTTCAATATCTTTAGATATGCCGGGCCAATAAAGGAGTTGACGCGCTCTCAATTTGGATTTTGAAATACCAAAATGTGTCATATGAATTTGTTGAAGCATGTCAGATTTAGGTGACTCAGGAACTATTATTTTATTATCAAAAAATAGCAAATTATTTGATAAATAAATATTGTTCTTAATTTTAAAGTACTGTTTCATTTCTAAAGGCAGATTTTTGTCTTTTCTAGGCCAAGAAGTTTGACAATATTGCTCCACTTTTGATAAGATAGGATCTAACTGGATTTTCTTTCTAAAGACATGCTTTTTTTCTTCGGACATAGAAATGTCATTGGACAAAGTGTGCACAATATAAGCCATTTCAGGGTCATCTTGTAAGTCATCTTTAATATATGCCCTAGACAAAGTGTCTGCGATAACCATATCTCTGCCAGGTAAATATGTAATTTTTATATTATACTTGAGCAATTTCAACAGCATTCGTTGGAGTCTCGCAGATACTTTCTCTATATCCTTATTGTAGATTGAAATTAGGGGCTTGTGATCTGTCTGAATTTCGATTTGAAATCCATAGATAAAATAATGCAGCTTTTCACAAGCAAACACAATTGACCCCAGTTCTTTTTCTATTTGAGCCCATTTTCTTTCGGATATTGTAAGGCATCTCGAAGCGTAAACAATTGGGTGATCATTTTGAAGTAAACAACAACCAAATGCTTCAGTGGACGCATCACATTGGACACATATTGGAATATTTGGATCAAAAATTTCGAGAACCGGTTTTTGAGATATGATATATTTTATATTTTGAAGTTCTTTGCGCATATTTGTAGTTAGTTGGGAAAGATTTGGTATAATCCTAGCAAACAATTTTAAAAGCCCTAAAATTCTCAAAACTTCCGATTTATTAATAGGTGAATCGATAGCTTTAATGTTTGAAATATCTGGCTTCACACTGTCCTTTGAAATTTCTTTTCCCAAAAACTTTACCTTACATCCAGTTTATACTGAAATTTTTCAAAATTAAACTTTACATTGTTTTTGAGTGCTCTATGAAGAACCTCTTTAAGGGTTTTGTCATGACTTGCCTCATCAACCCCTGAAATTATAAGGTCATCAAAATATTTCCACTTCAGGAATATCACCAAAGATTTCGAAATTTTTACGTTGGAATATTTCTGGAGCACTTGAAATTCTAAAAGGGACCCTGTTAAAGCGATACCTTCCAAAAGGCGTGTTAAAAATACAAAGATCTGCACTTTTACTATCCAGTTGCAACTGCCAAAATCCATCTTTCATGTCAATAACACTAAAGTCTGATTTGCCTGTCAACCTGCAAATAATATCGTTAGTTGTCGGTATAACAACATGTTCCCTGCAAATAAATTTGATTAATGGTTTCGGATCAATGCACAACCTTAAAGATTTATCTGGCTTTTCAACTAATAATAGACTATTTACCCATTGGGTCAGATATTCAACTTTTTGAATTATATTCTTGCTTTGAAGAGTATCTAAAGTTTCTTTTAATTTTTTGTGCAATGACAATGGTATTTTACGCTGGGCTTGTTAAACAGGTTTAGCATTTTCTGTCAGCTTAGTAGAACAGAGACCAGGAATTTTTCCTGTACCTTGAAAAACTTTTTGAAATGACTAATAAATTTGCTCTCTGGTTTTTGGTAAAATTCCAACTCTATTAATTCGGGAAAATAAGCCAAACTTGAGACAATCTTCGAGACTAAGAAGTTGAGTATTAGAATCTACTATTACAAACTTAACATCATGACACATATTCTTGTAGTAACATTTTAAAATAATAAGACCTACAGGTTTTAACCTAAAATTACCTTAAGACAATAGGGTAATATTTGTCTGTGTCATTGGTTCAGGACAAGAGATTTTTAAATAGGTGTTAATAGGTAAAATACTACAGTCCGCTCCTGTGTCAAGTTTAAATTTTACCTCTGTATTTTCGACACAAAATACCTCAGAGCATGCTCGTTTTCCATTTTTAGTACAGCATTCATTTATAAATAACACGTCATCTTGGATACCTTCTCCATAAGAGTCAGATGCTTCTTCATATTTGACTTCTCGTACCTTTTTCTTCATTGTGTAACCACTTTTTCCAACAAAATTGTGACGATCTTCTTCACTTTTCAAAGCTTTGCATGCTTTTGCAAAATGGCCAATTTCCTGGCATAGGTCTTATGAAATGCTGGACATTGGCTTGGAAAATGTTCATAGAGACATTTAGCGCATTTAATTTTCTTGGATTAAATTAACTTCTTCCTCAGGGTTAACCGTTTTTGGGTGTTCCTTGCTAAGAGCCACTGACTTGCAATAGTCCAGGATCTTTTTAGTGTTTAGGTCTGGCTCCCGGATCAATCTGGCTTGTAATTGTTTATCACATAGGCCAACAACCAATCTGTCTCTCACCATTCGTTCCGAGTAAGGTTCGTTGCGATTTTGATTTTTGCATACAAAATCGCAACTTTTTTCCAGATTTCTCAGCTCAGTTACAAAACTTTCAATGGTTTGATCATTTTTTTGATGCAAGTTATTGAACCTAAATGCTTCCGTGGGGATGCAACATGCTGATGACGAGCAGGGGTCCTATTTTCGAATATTTTCGTATACGAAATTCGATACGATTTCGAATGCTCCCCATTTAATTTACATTGCTGTCAGTCAAATTTCGTGTACGAAATGCACTCGAATGGTTTCGAAAATCGCACCCCTGGTCAGTTGTAAACGTATTAAATAAATCCAGACCAGTCCCCAATATCACTTAGCAAAATAGCAATTTTAATATCTTCTGGTTCATTTTATTTCCAGAGGCTTTCAGAAAAATTTCAAACTTTTGCTTATAGAGTTTCCAACACTTAAAATTGTTTTCAGTGAGGGGGCCTGGTGGTTTTGTAGTGAAGCTAATTTTTATTTACTAACAAGCGTTTTCACGAGGAGGTTGGCTTTCTATATGTATCTGCTCAACACGTTTTGGGGTAGGGAACCAAAGGGAAAAGGGAGTTTTTGCAATCGAGGGCAGTCTTTTTCATGTGCAAAGTAGGGGTCTGCTTCACTTTTTTCTGTGTTATCGAGGGCACTTTTTTCCTGTGCAAACTAGGGCAGTATTTGAGTCATCACACCTGACACCATGTTGTATATGGGTTCGGACTAAGTAATACAATAAACTATTAGGTAGAAATGTATATTTAAACCATGGAATTACAACATGAGTTGACCGACTAACTGACTGACTGTGCTGACTGACTGACTAACTCGTCATCTTTGTTAAACTAGTCATACATAACACGCGAGACGAGATGAGACTCGAGGCTGCGAGACAAGACAAGACTTTATATGAAAGTCTCGTCTCGTTGGTCTCATGGCAATCTCTACTAGAGCCAATCAAGAGCCGCTAATAGCTCAAATTTTGATTATTACCGGCTCTTGAATTGCTAGGGAATTTCTTTAGACAATCAAGAGCCGATAATTCTTACAGTAGTATAGTAGTAGTTCACATTCTAATTATTTTTAGCTCTTGAGTCCCTCGGTAATTTTTCTAGAAAATCACGAGCCGGTAATAGTATATTACAATCCGAGACGGGAAATGCTTCATTGCTGGTCGAGAGGTTTTATAGTTTATCGAGAAGCGTAGCGTCGAGATAAACTGAACCTCAAGACAGCAATGAAGTTTCCCCTATTTTATTTTTAACCATAATTTTTTGAAAAAATAAATTCGGGGCAACGAAATGAGGTCAGGAAATGAGGAGGAAAATGAGGACGGGAAATATTTCCCTGCTCCATTTTCCGTCCGAGAACGGGAAATGAGGACGGAAAAAACTTCCCGTCCTCATTTTCCGTCCTGGGACAGGTAATGAAGCAGGAAAATGAAAAGACAGAAATGTGACATTTTCAAATTTTTGAAAAGTCAGTAATGACAACATTTCATATATGGATAAAAATAAAAGTTCAAACTTTGATTATCACCGACTTTTGAGTCCTTGGGTAATTTTCCTAGACAATCAAGAGCCGATAGAGTTCAAACTTTGATTATTACCTGCTTTTGAGTCTTTGGGTAATTTTTCTAGACAATCAAAAGCCGGTAATAGTTCAAATTTTGATTATTATCGGTTCTTGAATTGCTGGGGAATTTCTCTAGACAATCAAGAGTCGGTAATAGTTCAAATTTGGATTATTACCGGCTCTTGACCTGCTCGGTAACTTTTCTAGCGAATCAAGAGCCGGTAAAAGTTCAAACTTTAAATATTACCGGCTCTCAAGTCCTTCGGTAATTTTTCTAGAAAATCAAGAGCCGGTAAAAGTTCACATTTCCTACAGACGTCTTACACGAGATGTCTCGAAGACGTCTTTGAATCTCTTTTTGATACATGAACCATTATTGACTTTTAGGCCCAGTTGTACCAAATAATGTGGCTCAGTTGTCTTCAAGATGTGAATATACGATGAACGTGTTCTAGACGTCTTTTTTTGGTTTTCACACAATGATCAGGAAGTCTACTGAAGTCACTGGCTCTCTGTTCTTTGTTTTGACTCACTTAGCAAACTTTGCAATTGCACCATTCATAAACATTTTTTCTGAAATTTTATTAAAAATAATCACAGTTCACAGTGACTTTCGCCAGTTATATTTCTCATATTAAAGGTACATTTTTATTTCATAATTTAATCAGATTTATGTGGTAACATTACGACAACAACTGGTTGAAAAGTTGCGTCTAGCTACCATTTTTTTATGTATAAGCTTTTGAAACGAGAGGAAAAAAGCAAAAGGGAAAGGGAGAAATAAACATATTATTGGATTTTGTTTTTACGCCCCTCTAGGGTACTTATGTTTACGAAACTTCTAACGAATGAACCACTCAGAAAAGTTTCACTAGACTGTGGTTTTATAGTAGGAAATTTTGAAAGGGTTTTACCCCTCTAAAATCTTTTGCCCTACTTACTAAGAACATTCATATATTTGCGTAAACATCATTTCATTGTATGTTGACTAATAGAATTTTTAGAATTGATTTGACTATCATTCATATAAATTCAAATCATTTTTCAATTTCATGCCAACACCAAATTAATTTCCGTAAAATACACGTGTAAACCGTTTATTTCTCCCTCTATAATACCTATTCCACACTTTATCCCAGTTTTTCATTTGCAGTCTATACCCGCCGAGAGTTTTTAATTGCAATTAAAAATAAACTTTTCAATTCGGTATCGTGCAGTGGTGTCGATCAATTTCGAGTGTATTTTTGAAAGTTGAATTTTCCATATCTGCCAATGATCTCTATTTATTTCAACTTTCCACGATTCTTTAGGGAGCTCTTGAAACTATAAAAGCTCGTAGGCCGTGCCCCCATACGAAATGCGATCCCTTAATTATAAGCCGAGCCATTAAATTACGTTATGGTGAAAGGGCAAATTGTGCTTTTGTTCTGGAAACATTCCAACTCCTTCGGGAACCTCCAGTCGACAACGTATGCTGGATATTAAATTGGAATTTTGTTCGTTTGTGCCTTTTGATCCATATGGAAGATTGCGAAAAAAGTTGAATCCATTGTGAAAATTTAATTCAGAATTTACCTAGTAGGTACCTACCGATAAAGTTTGTTTCACCAGGGTTTGTACTTGCCACCAGTATTCACCTTCCTTGTTTAACAAATAAAAATTGACTGAAACAAATCAATGACGTCGAAAACGTTCGTCGGTTCTTAAACCAGAAGTCATTCATTTTAATTTGTCAAAAAAATTGAATGTGTCATATGAATTAATCTACGACAACCCTTTTTTTTTCAAGTTTCAAGGTCAAGTATGAACCCTGGTGAAACGAACTTTAGGTAGTTTTTGATAATATAGTAGAGATAATATGATTGCTGAAGCTTATTTTTTCACTTGTGCGGATATAAGGTGTATTCTTTCGTGCTGAACAAACTGATCACTTTATCTGATTACGTTCACTTGGCTAGGGTGGTTATTAAAGTACGCCTGGCGGTACTTTCCACCTTTGTATACTTTCCACCTTTGTATGGTAATTTTTACATGCAATAAAGATTATTTTATTTTATTTAATTTTTTTACTTGTGAGCTTCTTCTTTCGTCTGCAGTCAGTTCCCCCACTCCACCTTCTGAACTGGATAAAATGAAAGCATGTTTGCTGTCCCCTTTCTCCTCAAGCACAACTTCGGATGGCCGATCACTTCGTTCATTTACAAAGATTGTGAACAAACGTCCTCTTTTGTAACAACTGAACACAACTGAAGTAGACTGGTGGACATTCCCAGAAATTGTACTCTATTTTACTCCGAGCGGCATTTCGTGCGAAATTCGGCAACTTGACGTTTCTAGGGTATTTCGACTTTGCTAAATCCCAATCCGGATGTTGCCAAACCAAATTTTGCCTCCAAAGGCCTAAAATCCAAGATGGCGGCCAAACTAAGAGCCTAAATGACATTTTTCTTAAGGTGTATCGTTATTGACCGGCGAGATGTCATTTCATATGTTTTTGGGGTCGCTGAACATGAATATGAGTACCGGAAGTCGATTCGGATACCGAAAGTAACATAATTCAAGATGGCGGCCGTCGGGTGCCTAAATACACAACTTTCACAAGTTGGCATATTGTTAAGTGCGGCGTATCGACACATATGTTTTTGACGTCGACTAGATCAAATTTTAGAAACATGTTATATAACACAGGTTTGTCGAAATACAATAGTGCCGCACCCTGACCTGCAGCCACCCAGGGCCGCAACTACGGGGTGGCGAACTAGGCGCCCACCTAGGGCGCCGGAGTATCGGGGCGCCAAAGGCGCCCAATTTAATCCATCCATATTTTTCAATCCAAAAAAATGCAACGGTTTTACGTGTCATTTATCGTAGCACGGAAATTTATTTTGCTTGTGTTACGAATATCGATAGGTCTGTTTCTGCAGAAATCACAAACCAGTCAGCAGAGGCGGATTAAGACACTGGTGGGCCCGGTGCTAATTTATTTTTTGGGACCCCTATTTTTTTAGATAATGAAAGGAATTAAAAAAAAAAACATCATCAGTCATTATACCTACCTAATAACATCAACATTCAATAATACATAAATTTGGCTTCCGCTGGGATTCACGCACGAATCACCTAACCTAGAACTATTGATGATAATGGCGATTAGGCTGTCAAAAAGGAAGGTGCGTCCTTCCAATACCTATTATACTGACGTAGATATATATCGCGGGTTGTTTCGAGCTGGTCAAGCAAACAATATGAGATGAAAGTACGCCATCTTTGTCGAGGGAGAATTTTGTTTTCTAATAGTCTTGGAGGCAGTGACGATTTTTGGTACTTATTTTCCCAGTCAAGCAACATGGATAGAATAGTAGGGTTAGTAATTCTAAGCAAAATACATATATTTTTAGGGGGGTTTTCCGATGGGTTAAGGCGCAAAATGCGTTAAAGCTTACGAATGCATGGCCCTTTTTTTTCTCAGTGATGAAAATAGGTCTACTAATGAGAAGTATACTGAAGTTACGTAAAAAAATAGTGCGGCTGATCTGTGAGTATGGATATATGTCTGGGCAAGTGAAAAATTGAAGATCCGAAAACTTTCAGCCCAGATTCACTTTCACTATCTGAGATAAGCTAAATTGTTATTTTCATATACCTTATGTTCTATTGTACTAAATGTGAAATATTTATGTCTGGGAAAATGAGCGTACTTGTATTTTTCATTGATCTTGTGAACCCATCCGAAAATTTTAGCCAGACTCAAAAATTCTTGCTTTGTATCACCAGGAGAACAAACTATTTAATAGACACCAACTGGGAAAATAAGTGCTAACAAATTTCACTGCCTCCTGGACTATAATGCGCATGCGTTAATATGAAATTATTCTACCAATAACCATCAATTTCAAGCAGCTTATATTGCAGGGTTGCCTGTCATAGAAAAAAATTGATGAAGAAACCACCAGAAAAATACAGCAAGTCAAAATGACGCATAATATCCTCAACCTGATGTGGCAATACCGCACAAGAAACATGTTACAAAATGCCTACCGCCGGCTAAGAAGAATCTAGCGTTTAACGCATGCGGAGTTCATGACCTCGTTCTACTTCGTTTGACAAAGATAGTCTTATGCGAGATCATATACCTCTATTTCTCTTTCTTTGCTTCAAAATCCGCACATTAGGTAAATAGGAAAGGCGCTATTTACGTCAGTATAATAGGTATGTATACCTACATATGGTCTTTCCTGTATTTAATATTACAGTGAGTAAATAAACCTTTACATACAGTGGCAACAGACCGCCGCCATTTTGGGGCTTAGGTACCTCTTGCTAATTTTAAATGTGAATTTATACGATTTATAGCCGTTTGCACCGACCATTTTGAGGTTTGCGATAAGTATTCCTTAAAGTGTTATTTCTCCATGTAAAAATGTCATTTTAAAGGCCAGTTTCACAAACAGCATTAACCACAAAACACTGGTAACCCAAAATATGGTTTCATAATGTGTCGTTGAGCTAAATCTATTGATCAAAGTTCAGGTTATTTAACTATTAGGCCCAATTTCACAAAGGTTTTGGTTTGGCTAAACGCTAAACCACATATTATGAAACAGATATACCTATTGTGGGTTACCAGTGGATTACCTACCGTATTTGAGAAACTGGACCTCAGTTTAATAACCAGTGCAGGTTACCACCAATTGTGAAACTGGGCTTCAGGAATACTTATCGTTAAGGCTTCCTTGAAATGATGGGTATAAATGGCCATTAAATGAACATCTATCATGAAAAATTGAAAACAATGTATCTATAGTTAGGTACATCAACAAAGGTGGGCACAGTTAATCGAAAAGTTAACTTCGTTAATCGTTAATTCGCTACTTGAAAAGTTAACTTCGAAAATCGTTAATCGTTAAATTTTTGGGAATATAACGCGAGTTAAAGTTATCCGTTAAGAGTTAATCATTGAAAAGTTATTGACAATTGACAAAACTCTTTACCAACAGGCTTGTTCCAAGAAAATTTTGAAGTGTGCATTTAACTAATGAAAAATTGTGCATATTCGTTTGAGATTGTGCATATGCTCAAAAATGACGTAAATAACGTTAAAATGACGCAATTAATGGCACCATGTCTTAGGTTTTAGAGAAAGTAGGGGTAGAATGTTCTACAAGTTGTCGAAAAATTGATATTTATAGATGGCGACGAAATAAAATCAAAATTACAGTGACTCGCGATGTTTCCCTCTGTTCCAACTAACGAGAACCGTTCCAGAACTAGTAATTTCCAGTTGCCCACCTATTTTTAAATAACTTGAACTCTTATTCTAATTGACAAATGAATTAATCGACTGGAAATTACCGTTCTAGAACGGTTCTCATGCCTGTTGGAACAGAGAATCTTTTACCAATGATGACATGGAAGTAAGCCGCCATTATGTGGCTCATTTGGCACTCTTTTTCCAGTTACAAGTCTAGAGCTTAGCTTTCAGAATAACAGATGACAGTAACCGCAACCAACGCGCGATGCAGGGTTGCCAAAGGTTTGCTAAAGAAAAATAATTTTGTTTTGGCTGGATTGTGAAAATTGTGCATATTTTTTGAAGATTGTGCATATGGTGCATATTGAGATCAGATTATGCATAATATGCACAATTGTGCATATTGGTACATCCCTGTTCACCAACCATCCCTATAAAAAACGTAAATGGAACAGCCTAACAGGTCCCGCACGTACTCTATGCGAAAGGAGAAGTAGTCGTTGTCAATACCGCTACAAGGTAGGCATCTTAGATTTTCACAATTCATTCCAAATCTTTTTTTCCAAAATTATTCATTTATCGCGAATCAGCAAGCGTGTCTTCTCCAACATAAAGTATAGTATTTTTATTACCTATTTGGAAAGTACCAGTCGTTTAAGTGATTTGTGATTGGTTGGTGATTTTTTGTTTCATCTGATTCATGATTGATGAGCAAAGATGGTGTGATTCCAAATGGATATTAAAAATATTGTACTTATACTCCTACACAGGTGAATGTGAATAAAACAAAAAGTATCTAGATCTAAAAAGCGGCTCTATTTCCAATTTAGGTAGCTGATTTATTTACCATCCACCTCTGCAAGAAAAAGGAGCTTATAGAACAATGCAGAAAACGCCACAGTCTAACGATATACCTCAGCTTACAGCCTACCTAACAACAGAACTAAGGGCTTGCGCATCGATCTCTACGGAATCGGGTTTGAAATCATTCCAGAACAGTTCCAAACTGCGTAGTGTAACGAACTGAAATCTTTCTACGCCTGTGCGAACTGTCCCGATTGACCTTGACGCGCAATTCAAGCAAACAAAATGACGTCATTTACGAACGTAACGGAGTAAAGTTAAGGGAATTTCAATGTAACGGAAGTTAAGAAAACCGTTAATATTTTTTAGGTTAACTTAAAAGTTAAATTTAAGCAATGTTTTTAACTCCGTTAATTAAGGGATAACGGATTAACGGTTTTCTGCCCAGCTTTGTACATCAAATACGTTGTATTCAATTTGTTATCATGGATGTCCATTCGAATCCTATATATTCATATTTAAAATTAGCAAGAGGTAAGCCCCAAAATGGCGGCGTTTTCCATATGAATATATCGGATTTCACAGAACCAATGAAAAATGAGACGGCAATTGTCGCCACTGTAATATAAGAGTCACTGTATTCAATATTACTATTACAGTGATAACTATTGGTTCACTGCGCGATCTATCGAGCCATGTTGTGATTCAATTTGGCAACATAGTTATCCTCAATGATAGTTATAGACAATGGTTATAGGCTGATGATTTATAATCTTGTCAAGCCAGCTTTTGGAGGAATTTTGGCAATGTTTGTTGAACAAGTTTAAATTTTTTTGTCTAATCTTCGATCTCGCAAGGGCTCCTTGGAACGTTGGGCCCAGTTCTATAGAACCGGTAGAACCCTCCTTAATCCAGGCCTGCCAGTCAGAATGAATTTCACTGGTTGAAACTAGTTTTCTGACTGTTCTCAACCAATGAAATTTGCTCTGACTGTGGTTTGTGATTTCTGCAGAAACAGACCTGATAGTAATCATATAAATTATGTCAAATACAGTGCGCGTGCAAAACGAAAGGCAGCAGCAAATTGCAATGTTTGTGATAAATTCAAGTATTGATGACGTAGCGCCCAACATTCGTTAGCTAGAGATTAGCTTCGAGTCGAGCTTTGATGCGACCAAACTGAGCAAGAGCACTGTGGGCGACGTGGGCGCCCTCTGCATGCTGCATGCATTATCTCTTTTGACTTATTTCTATTCAGCTGTTTACGGAAACTATAATCGGGTTAACCCGATCAGCAGCTGAATGTTTTCTATCTTTCCTTAATGAATACGATTGAAAAAAAAAATACGTCTGCTGCCGATCGGGTTAACCCGATCATAGTTTCCGTAAACAGCTTTTACTTTTACAATAGTTCATTCGCGATAAGGATTCTGAACTGGTGCGAAACTATTTCGCATGCGCAGTTTAAGTAATGGTGTTCGCGGATCACAAAATACCGAACTTTTAGTTACGGTTCTGGATACAAGAAGGCGCCGGTGGAGTGGCGAGAGTTGCGGCCCTAGCCACAACTCCGTAACTGCGTGCAGGACTTGGGCACCGCTGGCAGGGTGGTGTAGACTGGGATGTAATTCTCCTCCAGACGCCATCCGTATCGGCAAGGATCAGGAAGTTCTGGCCCTGCTATATGTGCATTTAGCCAGACCCCGGCTTGGTAGGTGGCTCGGAGAATGTGAAGACTGGCTGCATCAGACATAGCTGGGAGCAATTCAGGACTTGAAACTTTTCCAAAAAGAATGTGTCTCGCTTCATCACAGGTATTTTCTCTTCTCTTGTACAAAAGTACCATGAATTGCTCGCACTTTGACAAAAATCTCTCCTGAACTTCTGCAACTGCGAGTGCAGCAAAAAAAAATACGTAAAAAAAGTAAACTGGATACCCGCCTGCCAAAGTCTGGCTGAATGCACATATAGCAAGGCCAGACCTTCCTGATCCTTGCCGGTACGGATGGCGTCTGGAGGAGAATTACATCCCACTCTACACCAGCTTACCAGCGGTGCCCAAGTCCTGCACGCAGTTACTGCATTGTGGCTGTAGGTCAGGGTGCGGCACAGGCTTGTGCAAGTTTAGGCGGGAGGGAGAGGTCTGCACCAAGTTGTGTAAGTGTCGGGCAGACTGCGAAAACAGCAATGACAGTGATGATGTATTCATGTAAAATATTTTGTGCATTTTGCTTATTCCTCAAAGTATAGTTGTACTATTTTATTTCGGCAAACCTGTGTTAACATGTTTCCTATCACTTTTCCGACCTCAAATTCGTGTTCAGCGACCTCCAAAACACTTGTGGTCATACCCAGCACGTTATATTATAGCAACTTTTTGAAGTTTGGTGTTTGGGCCCCAACCGGTCGCCATCTTGGATTATGGTACTTCCGGTTGCCTAATCGATTTCTGGTGCTAATTTTCAAAAGCCTAGTGCCGATACGCCGCAATATGCCAACTTCTGAAACTTCTGTATTTAGCCCTCCGCCATCTTGAATTGTGGTACTTCCAAATCGACTTCCGGTACTTATATTCATGTTCAGCGAACCCAAAAACATATGAAACGACATCTCGCCGGTCAATAACGATACACTTTGAGAAAAATGTCATTCAGGCCCTTAGTTTGGCCGCCATGGTAGATTTGAGGCCTTCAGAGGCAAAATTCGGCTTGGCAACATCCGGATTCGGATTCAGCGGGGTCAAAAAGTTGACGAATGTCGCACGAAATGCCGCTCGGAGTAAAATTTCTGAAAATGTCCACCAGTCTAAAGTGAAACTGAAGTGATTGCTCTGTTCAGATGCATTTAGTTCAGTTTCACTTGTTCATTTCGTTAAGAACGAAAGAATTTAATCAGAATAGGAGATAGATGATTGGACAATTTCCAAAACAGGAAAAGTAGATAAATAAATGCAGTACCTAAACTAAAATTCTCAAAAAAAAAATCCAAATCAGGCACGATTCGAACAAAATAATCATCAAAAACGTTATATTGTTCAGCAAAAGCTCGCAATCTCCTAACTAAAATCGAGTTCATGTTTCATGAATTTTCTCTTTCATTAAGGCAACAAGGAAAATTCAATTTCTCAACAGTAATAAATCCACTCATCACCATCATGGCAAATGTGCCAAGTTTTATTCTTTAAAATTGCTTGAAGCATTTTCGTCTAGAAACAATTTCGCTGAAACGTGCGGTGTCTGTTACATTTTTATTCTGAAGGTTTTATTACATAACAGTTTTAGTTCTCGCGTTTTATACGCTTAAACTATCATGTGGTTTTTGTTAAAAAAATTCTTGATATTATATCTAGAACTCCGTAGCTTGAGGAAACACACAATTATTAGTTGTTAGATAAACAAAGCTCAATATGTTAAATATAGAGTTTCTATGGAATCTTGAACCGTTTGTATAATATAGTTACGATGAAAACTTGATAGGCTAATTTTAATTATTCAGCTTTAAAATTACTCAATGTAGTATTACAATAAAGATCAGTTCATAAAATGCTTTTCGAACCTTATTTTGTGTACTTTACCATAAGGCCTTCCACAAACACTGATTATCTATCACCCTTCCTGGTGGGAAAATAGCATTTGTGAACAGGGTGTAATTTGCGAGAAAAAAAAGGGTAGATGTGTTAAAGGGCCAATGGCCGTTTTTCATTTAAAAAAAATGCATGCGTATTAAAGTAATGGTGATCAAACATAAATTTTTCCAGGTTCTGCAAGAACAGGCAAAACCTGTCTAGTTTCAAGATTCCTAGGAGGCAAGTTTCACGAAAATTATACACCGACAATCGAAGATTTTCATCGGAAGCTCTATAGAATACGCGGAGAAATTTATCAATTGGACATTTTGGACACGTCCGGAAATCACCCGTTTCCCGCCATGAGACGATTGTCGTTTTTAACAGGTGAGTTTCAATTTTCTCCAGTCTGATTTTAATATTTTCTCATAGAAAATATGAGTAAATGTTTCCGTTAACAAAATTACTAATTAAAGCAGGCACTAATTATATAAGTTAGAGCGTGCATAGCAAAATGGAATTGCTAATTTTTGAAGAACAAAAAGGCTGCCAGCTCTAGCCAATTTGCACTTAAAATTTTATGTCGCTTGTGTAAGGAACATTTAGAAAATCTTATTTCGGATTATGTTGCCCACTTATTTCTTGTCTATATATAGAATTAAATAGAATTTCGTTCCTATAGGTATATATTTATTACTTTTGTAGTGGGTCCCCTATATAATTCGAATTTAATTTAAATTATGTATTCGTGTCAACAACAATGTTTTAGTATCGATTTTCGTGACTGCCATTTAGGGGGGTGTTTGCCCATGGGCACGCACGTGAAAAATTTGTCATGTGCCTTTGGTTGGGGCTCTATCCATAATGTATGGCAACCTGTTGTTGACTTAAGAGCCAATTGATTTAATTTAAGCGGGAGCTTAAAATTAACATACATTGTAGCTACAAGACTGGCATTTAATATGAAAATCCTTAGGGAGAATGGTAAGCTATCCCAATGGAAATCGGAGGGCAAAAATATGTTTTCGGATTTAATGGACTCTTTCTTGCTCTTTGACGATATGATGAGAATCCTTAGGGAAACTATTCTGATGTAACATCCAACATTAAAGTTCTATCGATTTAGTTTTATATTTTAGAAGAAATCTTGATGGACGTGCACTCCATTTTCATCAGATATACATGGAATAAGATTTAGGTCACTTTTTGATATTTCAGACTTAACAGATGCACTTCAAAAACAAATAATTAATTTATCAGCAAACATAAAATCAACAGCTAGGCACACACTATAGGCAAATTACCGGAGGGCTTTTAACCTTGTTAAATCATTGCGGAACTTTGAATTAGTCGAAAATGCATTTACTTTAATTGAATTTACAAATAATTTAATGTCTGAATGGTGAGGAACAATGGAGATTTTATGTCAAACAAAAATCAATTTTCAATGCAATTAAAATTGAACATTTTGGGCATTGTGCTGAAATAATTGAACTATTATTTAGACATAAGCTTCTGGGTTTGTGAATATTTCAGCTGTCTATATCTAATGGAAAAAAAGTTATGTTTTTTTAATGTTTACAAAAATCCAAATCATAAGGTGGCTACACTTAGTACTAAAATGATAAAATTTTGTGTCTATACACTAAATTATTCTGAGAATTGAAGCCGAAATCTATGGAAAAAGACACTCAGAAAAATTGAATTATTGAGGCGATTTTCAGCCTGGAATGATTATTATTTGGTTATAACCAATGCATTTCTGCCGTCGCGGTTTTAACCAAAGTAGGGGAAGTCGTGACGTCACATATCAGCTGATTTGCTTTTGGTATTTACCACTTATAACCGATTATAACCCAGCTTTGGACTTGGGTTAATCTGGTTACAGCTTTTTGATGCTATTGTAATTATTTTTGGAATTTGTATTGGTGTTTTGTGATTTTGCAGTTGCGTTGTAGCCTGGCACAATGAAAGAAGTATACATTCACTCACTCACTGCAATTCACCATGTTTAGATCAAGGTTTAGATCATCCCCAAAGAAAATCTGTTCAATAAACGAGACTAACGAGAGATTCAGCTCCATTTTTTGTACCTAAACAAAAAACTATTGTTGAAATGAAAAAACAAATAAGAATAATAAACATAACCCTACACTGCTATAACCAAATCATTTCAGCGGTTAGTTCTTTGGGTTATGATTCTTGCATGGTGGGGGGCTATGACGTCACACTTGGCTGTCAAAGTTGTCAACCAAAAGAATAACCACGGTATTTACCAATAAATAATCATTCCAGGCTGAAAATCGCCTTATAACTCCAAACGAGCTGAAATTTTCAGGGATTGTAGTGCTCTACTGGGTTTAGAATCGCTAGAAATTTCAGCTTTCTATCTATAATAGAAAAAAAGTTATGACCTTTCAAAATTTTCCAAAATTTAAATCATATTATAACCTTAATTGTACTAAAAGGATGAAATTTCAAATTTTTTATGATCATTTGGACACCCCAAACTCTATACACTAAATTATTCTGAGATTCGGAGCCGGATTCTATGAAAAAAGGCACTCAGAAAAATTGAAAAATTGATGAATCACCGAGTGATCAAAGCCAATGTACAATTTTTTGACCCATTCTGCTGCTACCTCATGATATTCCATTTTCAAGGTATCAAATAATTTTTGTACAATACCTAAAAGTATATGAAGCTCTGGGGGAGGTATGTAGTGAAGCACTGGTTTGTCCGAGTCACCGACCAATAACGGCAAACCGATACAGTTTTCTAAAAATAAAAGAAAAAACTAAAGTATAGGTATACAGGCAGTGGCGACGCCAGGGGGGGCCGGGGCCCCCCCCCTGAAATTTAGCCGGCCCCTCCTGAAAACTTGCGTTTGCCAAAAGTCGCATGAATAAAGTCTACATCGAAAATATGACAAAATGTTATATGATATACCATACAAATATATACAGTGTGTCCCACTTTTCATAAATACACCCCGATATCTCAGTTATTAATAATGCGATTTTATTCAAATTTTGGTGGTGAGTGTATCTTAGAAAAATTCACTATTTGACACAGTAAACATTTTTATTTACCATTGGCGTGCGTGTTGGGGGGTGAAAAAGGGTTGTATTTTTGGGAAAAAAGATATTAGGGCTTATTCTAGATAATTTTTTGCATCAGATTAAAATTCAGCATCCCCAAAAACCCCTTACTTCATATGTATTTGCCAAACAGCTTATTAGAGCATGTAAATTAAAATAAATTTATTAATTTTTTTGCTAAAATCATCTCGCAGGATTTTTAAAATATGAATTAAGGGGTTTTTGGGGACGCTGATTTTTAATCTGATACCAAAAATTATCTAAAATATGCCCTAATATCTTTTTTCCAAAAATACAACCCCTTTTTACCCCCCAACACCGCACGCCAATGGTAAATAAAAATGTTTACTATGTCAAATAGTTCATTTTTCTAACATACAATCACCACCAAAATTTGAATAAAATCGCATCATTACTAACTGAGATATCAGGGTGTATTCATGAAAAGTGGGACACACTGTATAATATGAATCTCGATAATATTGTTGATACTTTTGCTAAAAATCATAATAACCGAAGAATTTTACTGCTTCAGGTTTTAGGTTTCGGTAAGTAGTAGTTTTCCGTTTTCCGCACGCATTTCCGTGCTTAAAGTAACACTTTTTCGCACTCTGTGCGCATAAGGTCTTCATCCGCATTGAGTGCAAAAAAGTAAAACTAATTATCAAGCAACAATAAATGCACCTTGTCGACTTTGAAAAATTATGAAAAATGTTTCCTCTGTTTCTATATCATTTATACAAACTGGGTTTGCTTGCGAAAAATTAACACCTTGCGCACTTGTTAGGAAAATAAGTATTTTTACTTGGATATGTCTTGCTGTTTTTTTTTTTGTATGTTTCAATATACCTAGATAATTGAGGTTATTAAAGTTGATCTTTATCACCTATACCTACTTCTCTGTTTTTTATTACCTCAATATTACCATGCATAGCGTTTTTGATATAAATTGATTAAAATAGGGTACAAGCAATAAAGTAAAATCAAGTGTCCCCCCCTAAATTTTTCTGCCCCAGTCTGGCCCCCCCTAATTTTTTCTGGCCCAGTCTGGCCCCCCCTAACATAAAACCCTGGCGTCGCCACTGTATACAGGGTGTCCCACGGTGGATGGCTTATTAGACGTTAATGGAAAACTAAAAAGCGGATAATTTTGAAAATTTGGCAACCGGGATAAACGACCATAATCTACATTTTAAAAATATTTTTGTTTGTGCGGTGTTGCCGCTTCTACTCTAAACTAGTGACAACATCGCTATTTTGAATAGAACACCCTGTATGTGATTGCATATTTGGATTCTACGTTAAATTCTGAGCAGATTTTATGTGATATACCCTATACCTAAGTTCAACTGTTTTGGAAATATTGACAGTTGAAAATTGACTTTTTGCAACTTTAACAGGATGTAAATACTAAACGGTCAATTTTAGAGGAAAGCCGATTTTACATTCCTATCTTAGATTTTCATAAACTATCATTTGACACCAACTTTGAACTTAACCGGAGATTAAATTTAACTGGAAATTTTAATCATGGATTTAATTCAAAGTTGGTGTCAAATGTTAGTTTATAAAAATCTAAGATACGAATGTAAAATCGGTTTTCCTCTAAAATTAACCGTTCAGGTTTTACAGCCTGTCAAAGTTGCAAAAAGTCAATTTTCAACTGTCAATATTTCCAAAACAGTTGAACTTAGATATAGAGTATATCACATGAAATCTGCTCAGAATTTTACGTAGAATCCAAATATGCAATCACATACTGGGTGTTCCATTTAAAATAAAGATATTGCCACTAGTTTAGAGTAGAAGCGGCAACACCGCATGGTCAAAAATATTTTTAAAATGTAGATCATGGCCGTTTATCCCGGTTGCCAAATTTTCAAAATGATCCGCTTTTTAGTTCTCCATAAACGTCTAATACGCCATCCACCGTGGGACACCCTGTATACATATGTATAATACTTTAACATTGTTAAAAATAAGAGAAAATTGTAACGTACCAAACTTTTTTGCCTGTGAAAGCTGTCCGTTAGTTTCTCTATGCCACATATTAAATTTATCTGAAATTCTATCGATAGTTCTAGAAGAACCTTTGGTTTTTAGTTCTCTTGAACTTACGTTGCACCAAGGACATGGATGTGCTGAAGCGTTACTCTGGAGTCCAAGAAGCATCATAATCAGCTTTAAATCTGCCGCAATACTATAAGAGCATACCCCACATATAGTATGCAAATTCAACACTTCTAGGAGAGTCTTTATATTTTTATATGATTCCACAAAATTTGGACCAAGGCCAATAATAAACAATTTTTTTATGCCCGAGAATTTATATTTCTCTTCGGATCCAGGATCTTCTAGAGGGAGAATAGTCATACAAATTTTTAGTGAATCACCGCCTTCGTCAATTCCAATTTTGATGTGAAAGTCATCATTGAAATCTCTTGCTTTTAGAATGAATGTAACCAGACCCGGAAGATCACTACAATGTACAAAGAATGGAACCGCGTCGGGATTTTCAGAACATTTTATATCTGGCAGCTCTGTACATGTAAAAAAATTATCCAATAAGTGGCTGTTGTTAAGAATTTTTCTTTTGACATCTTGCTCGACTAAGTTTTTATATACAATCCGTAGATTTTGAGCGATCTTGGCAATTGCATTAACAGATAAATTGCAATCGGCTCTAATACTATTGAGTGAGTCGATATCTACGCTTTTGAATGTAGATGCTTTACTGTTTGTGAGTATTTTCACTTTCATGTTTACGCCTCTGCCTCTATCTAAACTGAATGAAGAATTTCCTTCACAATTTTTTTGATCGTACAAGATTTTGCTAGCAACTTGTTGTTTGATGTCGTTCGCAATCAGATTAACTGAGTTTTCTATTTTAACTTTTCTACTACATTTGTGTCTTTTTCCTTTAAGCAACTGTGTATGGCAAAAACTACATAATTTCAAAGATACAGTCGGAGCTTTAACATCACTGGCTGGTCTGCCGACTGGATTTTTTTGTATGATAAAGGATGAGTACGACAACTCTTTGTATGTTCTAATATTGGGAGGACAAAACCGAAGTGAGGCAACTTCACATATTTGGCAAGAACATTTTGCGTCTCGTCTTAATCTAATATTCACCTTGTCGTAATCAAAAATTTTCACCAATTTATGTGTGTGTAACTTCAGATAACAACTTCTGCATAAGACACATGGTGTACAGGTATTGTTTGGATCAAAATCTGGAGAGATTAGCTTAAGCAAAGTTTGAGTTTTACCATTGATCTTGAAATGTTTTATTGCTTTATTAAAACAAGTGTAGCACACTGCAGAACGAGCCGCTTCATGGTTTCTTATATTTCGCGGCATCTTCGAACTAATGAAACTCTCTTCACTCACAAAATATAGTCCACTGACTACCAAACAAATAACGCAAATAACTGGAGTATATCGGCCAAAAAACCAGTCTTTTACCGATGAGATAATTTTTTAGAGCAGAAATATTTGTTAAAAACATTATTTGTTGCCTAGTCCTGAATTTATTTAAACGATCAGGGAATCAATTCTTGACATTAATTCGTATTTGAATCTCATGTTTTCATAAGATTCGTATACGGAAAATCTTTGATTAAACAGAAAAATGTTCAACTGTTACACAAAGAATAAGACATTTTTATTAAAAAAAAGGATTTTTGCCTTTTCTTGAAAAGGGCTACATACGCGATTTTAATTTTAATTTCAAATAATATGTAGTTCAAAAAAAATTGTTTCAAAGTTTATATATTTTTGAAGTTGAAATCGCCAAATGTACCAACGTGCACCGCACCCCAAATTGCATAGCACGATTTTATTTCTGGAACTACAAGTCCAAAGAGCTGAAATTTTTGGTGTGAACTGAGTGACCAACTCGTATTTGATGAGTGTTGTAAGAACCAAATTACGAGGACCCTCTTTAACACAATTAATTAAATTTAAAATCAATAATTCAATTGATATTTATTAATTACCACTCAAAAAACGAAATTACTTATCTCCTAATAGGAAATTAATTATTATTTATTTTGCAGAAATAAAAATCAAATTATCTCTGTGTAATAAAAAAATAATATTCAATTTATTCCTCGCTTGTGTGTGCTTCAAATTTCGTTGCCAACCAATTTTTAATATAAAAGGGAATTTATTTAGATATAAATTTTATATAAAATATTTACATTGAAAATACAGGTAAAATATTGCCATGTATTTTTTTTTCAATCTTTTATGGATTACATTACAATTTTCAAAAAAAAAAATCTGCATTCTTTCCATAAAATGAATAATGCAAATAGCCATCAATTCTAATCTAACTTTAGACGTTAGAAAACTGCAAAGTCAGCCACAACATGCAAACTACTTATAAATATTTATTTATATATGCAGCTGAGTATAAACTATAGCACTATTATGTCCTAGTTGATAAAAAAAGCATTCAACTACATTTTCGAAACTATTAATTCCACTTCGACCACTTCGCAATTCATTCCTTTGCATAATTCATCGTCTGAAGCCGATTAATTTAAATTAAAAATTTTTACGTTAACTGTGGCACGCCATTTTAAATATTTTAACAAAATGGCCTATAAATAAGCGGCAAAGTGTATGATTTATTTAAGTTTTCTACTATTATTGCGTGTGAAGAAAAAAAAAAAAAGAAACGCCAAATAGATTTATAGATAAATAAATAGGTTATTTGTTTTCTAAATTTGATTTGTGTAATATGTTTTTAGTTAGTAATCTGATTATTTGGTGTGAAAATGAGCTTGTAAAACTGCTTTAGAAAATCTTGCAAAAACTCAAAGAAATTATACCTAAGAAACTTATTTTTAGTAATTGGCTAGGCGAAAATGTAATTGATGTAATTTTCCTTTGAAATTTTTTCAAATTGAAGAAGGAAAGGTCGAGTGATTTGTTATTTCAAAAGGATTTTGTGCTTAAATCGAGCAAAAAAATTTGAAATCAGTTTATTCAGCCGGATGCCACTTTCCATTTGCTTTCAAAAAAAAACTCACGAGAACAGAAATATTCACTACCTACTCTAAAATATTTGTGAAATGTACAAAATTTACTCCATGATACGAGCTGAAATTTGGATTCTTGGAAATGCTAAAAAATCCCATTTTCAGCCCTGCTGGAACCATAATTAAACCAGAAAAACATAAAAATCCAATTTTTGATATTAATATTGATTCAAAGGACATTGTTGAACCTTTAGAGTTAAAATTCATCAAAAGAATCTTCTAAATCCTGAAAACTGCTCTCCTAGAAGTGAAATTTGAATAATGAAAATCGTATTCCTGGCCCTCCTGAAGTCAAAATTCAACTAGAGAAATCCTATTTTCCATCATATTCCAAACTCTTTTTGGGTTTTTTTGATTTTTGATTCTTGGCTCTTGAACTTTTCTCACTTCTCTATTCTACCTTATTGAATTTTTTTGATTTTTTTTACTCCTGGATCTTCAATTTTCCTTATTCTTTTATTTTGGAGTTGATTTTTCTTCCCTTATTATTTAATTCCAGACTCTTGAATGTTTCCTATTTCTCTATTGAATTTTCTTGATTTTTTTTATTGCTGGCCCTGTAATATTTGTAACTCGTTTATTCCAAGATTCTCGAGCTTTCTCAATTCCTGGCTTTTGAATTTTCCTTATTTTTTCATTTCAAGCTTTTGGATTTTTTTAATTTGTTTATTCCAGGCTTTTGAATTTTCCTTATTCCTTGGATTTCGTATTTTTTTTTAGTTTGGGCTCTTTATCTTTTCAATTTTTTTTTTGTTCCAGGCTCTTGGGTTTTCTCAATATTTTTATTTCAGAGTCTTGAATTATTCATATTTCTTTTTCTATTTTGGTGTCATATCGAAGTCTTTTCGACACTAAAAGTAGTTTCGAAAAGAAGCTCTTTGTGACACTGCTTTTTTACTTATCGGAGGTTGGTAACACTGGCTGACTGATGGCCATCGAACTGTCATTCGCGATTTTATAATAGAAGATTTCTATAGTTGGCATGTAGTGTTACCAACCTAAACTATGAAATCAGAAAATATGAGATTAAAATTCCAAGAGAAATTTGTTTTTTTTTAATTAAACAATTCCAAAATAGAAAAAATGGTATAAAATATTCGTTTCATAAGACATTTTATCGCACTCGCCCTTTAGAAAACTCGCCTCCGGCTCGTTTTCTAATATAGGGCTCGTGCGATAAAATGACGTCTTATGAAACTTGTATTTTAATGTACTATTATACTTGTATTATTTGATTTTTATCTTTTTAACGTCTGTAGAAAGGCATTACTGGATGGAGATGGCACAAGTATACTGAGGAAACCACCTATTCAAAATATTATTTCTTCAAATCTTAACTTTTTGAAAAACGTTTATTGAATAAAAGTAAATGTTGCAACCATGTAGTGCGCCGTCAAGTTTAGTGTTGAACGGGGCGGGTCACAGAAAACGAAAGTAGGTACCTACCGGAACCGAAGAGGAGGCAAGAGAATAAGCGACTAGACTAGAGAAAAAGCTGGGCTGGTCCCTTATGACGCTTGTCTGTCGTTGTTCATTATTCAATTTTTATTTTTATTTTGTATTAAACTGATTGTTCAATCCAATTTGTGATTAGTTTGTGTGACAAAATGAACAGGTCACAGGTCAGTTGAATAATTGTTATTTTGTTTTTGAGAGTTCAATTTTTATGTATTTTTTGATTGTTTATAATGGGACCTCAGTACCTGCTGATGAAACTGGCTAACTAACCAAAAAACTCTTCAGTATTGAATAAAGGTAGTGTTGATTGAATGTTGTGTGTGGAATTAAAATTTTAGCACAAGGACAAAGGATGGTAGGTTTTATTGAATTATTGAATCATTGACTTAAATTATTGATTATTGAATAATTGACTCATAATTATTATTAAAAATGACATAGTATAAGATTATCGAGGATATCTCCAGGGTGAAGCAACATTATGCAGAGCAAAATGAAAAATTAAAATCCTTTTTTCAACCACAAATTGTATTATTTCTATTAATCCCGACGCGTTCCGGTTGTTAAACCATTGTCAAGGGAAAAATAATGATATCACAAAATTTCCATAAAGTAGGCAGAATTTGCGGCACACAGATAAAATTTACACAAAATAAAATAGTACATTACATCAACACAGTGTTTACAAGCAAAAATGGTCTTTACTATTTAAAATTCTATATGAAGAATATGGTAAAATTTTATATGAAGACAATGGTTTAACAACCGAAACGCGTCGGGATTAATAGAAATATACAATTTGTGAAGTTGAAAAAAGGACTTTCATTTTTCATTTTGCACTGCATGACACAGTATGTTTTGATTTTTGAGGAATTGAGATCAAGGGTTTCTCTGCCGTGCTCTTTCCCCTCTTGAATTCAAGTTCGAGAACGGTTCGATTTACTTTAATAATAAAGTAGACGTTTCACAAATTTTTCGTTTCTTTTACATATCACAGCTTCCCCGAACCAGGGGTTTTTAGTTATACTACAATAGAGTACGATCCACAATTTTTGGTTAGATTTGAGGTGTAAAGGGTCAACTAAATCTATTCCAATAATCTCGAACACTGCAGCATCCCATACTCTGTTCTCCAGTAAAGATATGGCGGGAGTATCTAACAATTCATCTCTAAAACGTTTACATGTAGTACATCCATTAATAACTGATTTAACAGTGCGTCTGCAATGCCTGTAAAATGCTAATCAATCCTTGTACACCAACATGATTGCTTTTACTGTGTTCTTCGAAAATATGACGTTTAACAACAACATGATTTGGGAGTAAAACATACGGCATACGCAAGTTCTCTGTATCAATTCTTAGTACGTAGTACGTAACCTATCTTTATCGATAAGCGGACATAAAGGTGACAGTTTGGGGTCATTTTCGGACTAAAAACTCTTCTTGCATAAAACGAATGACAACTTTTCTTGACACTAATTTCTTTGGTGTCAAAAAGTTCTTGTTTTCGCTATTTTTTTTTCTGCAGTTATTGACAACTCGTAGCATCCACGCATCATGTTGACTATTTGGTTGAATTTTGAGAAATACTGGTCATACCATGGAAAATCTTTGGTTACAATCAAAGAAGAAACTAGAGTCTTTCTTTTTTCCCGACTAACTTTTTCTTCGTCGCACTCAAAATTTTGACTTGGCCACTCTGAAACTGGAACAAGGAACCATCGAGGTCCCTCCCACCTCTTCTTTCAGCTAGTGCTTTCCCAGAACAGCCTCTTGAAGGAACATCTGGTGGGTTCAATTGAATGGTAACAATCTTCAGGTTTGGTAAACTTTTTTATTTCTTCGACACGATTCCATATGAATGGTTTCCATTGGGCTTCTCTCCTAATCCAAGATAAAACTGCTGGTGAATCTGACCAAAAGAAAACTTCAAGTTTTAAACCATGATTAAGTAAAGACTAAGTAGTCGATTTTTTAAAATCTGTAGCTATCCATCGAAGAACTTTAACATAGGTCAAGTATGGCAAATCTCGTAGCCATATCAAATTTTTCTCTCAAATTTCTCCAGTGACCTCAAGGAGTAAAAGTTTTGGAATTAACGTAACTGGACTCGAAAAGCCGATAAGGTCAAACAGCTTATGAGTTATTGATAAAATAATTCGTTTGGTTACCTGTCGTATATGGAGTTTATCAAAAAATTGAAGTGAAAGTTCCAAAGTGTCTAAATTTCTGTTCTTCCAAGAATGTTGTTTCTTTCTCCAACTTCAACATACTCTGATAAAGAATACTCCAACCCTCTAAGTTCAAATTTACCATCAGCCAAAATTGAGGTGAACTGTTCAATGAATTGGTTTAGAGCTGCTTTATCTGATACGCTTGCTAAAACGTCAACGTAAAAAGACTTCATTAATTTGGAAATAACGTCACGACTGTAGATTACTTTTTCGCATTCTGATTTTTTGAAAGTTTCCTTAAGGTGGTAGTCTCTCTCTGCTCCTAATAGAAAAGGACTGCATGATACTCCAAATACCACTCGTGATGTCTAAATAATTTCAAGTGGTCGTCTATATGATACCACAGGAACTTTCACAAATTTCGATCACTTTCTTGTAAGCTGATCTGAAGAAATGCCTTTTTTATATCAGCAGTTACTCTAATCTTGAAAACGTAAATCATGGAATGGAATAATGGATCAATTCAATAAGATTCATACCCTTTTCCAAACATTGATTCAGAAATGGTTATTGACTTTTTTCTCTTGATGACGCCACAAAAACAGGTCGTACTGGTTATGTGTTACTACTAGGTTTGTAAACTGGATGGTGTGGCAAAAAATGACCAGACTTATATAAAATGTCAAAAGGTTCGTTATTATCTGATAATGGTTCAATAACTCCATCTGCTAAGCAATTATCAAAGATTCCATCATAAACATTGTAAAACTTATCTTTTTTCAACTTTTTCATGGTGTTTTTTGTATGACAAATCAAAATTATACGGCAGAGGTGAGTGACCTTCAAGTCACAGCATACTTACTTCATATCGTTTATTATCTTTTTGCTGTTGACAAAAAATGTTCCATGACCAATGCTTCTTGTTCCTTTTGAGATTTATTTTTTACAGGATCTTGAATTCAAAAAACATCTAAATTCCATAAGTTAGGTAGGTCAAAATCTTTTGAAAACCAAGAAGTGACAAGTAACGATGTTTTCGTTTTCTAAGTTGGCTTCAGTTTACCTATATAAGCGTCCAACCTAATAATGTAGGTATGAACTGTGACCAATCTGCACTCTAAATCATGTTTACGTCCCGAAAATAGCTTTCCAGCTACATCAGCGCCTACCAATACTTCGATGGGTCCATTCAAAGTATCTGTTATCTCGATCCCATTTCTTCTAGTTGATCTAACCAGGGTCCTTTTGTAACGGAACTAACATAGTTACAAATCAGTGGCTATTCCAAAAATTCAAAATTACAACAGTAATTGTCAGTTAGACTATACAGACGAACCTTGTTGTGATTTGCAGTTTCGGCTTGACTTCCTTCGAACAGTGAGTGAGCTAGCTGTTCCTCTCTAATCGGTTTGTAGCCTACTTCTTCAGCCAACTTTTTTGTTACGTAGGTATGACTTGTGTGAACCAGTATCGATAAGAAGTCTCACTCTACGTGATTCTCCTTTCATTTCAACAACCATGGTTTGCAAAAAAACTTCGGGGTAGGTGTGGTAACTGAGATTCTGTTCCCTAGTTTTGGAATTTTGGTCTTTAGCATTCGCGTCATTGAAGTTTAAGGACTTAACATTTTCTTTCGGGCACATAACTTTGCAATGTTTTCCTTGATAGGTAGGACATTTTGCTTTTAAACGAAACCTCCGGAAAACCTGGCCAAAATGTGTAGAGGAATGACAACAAGCAGCATCTGACAACTTTTGTTTTCGTTTGGCAAAAGTGAGTTTCAAGGCCACTTCACATTGATCAGAAAAATGTAATACTTTGCAAAAAACACATCGTTGGGTTCAAATGTTGATAATCTATTTTTTGTATTGTGATTTATTTAGGCCAACTTGAGAAGTACTCTTACATTAACTTCTATTAACAGATCTTCTCTTCCAAATCTCTGTTTCAGACTGTCAACTTCTTTAGTATAGTTACCTTGAGTTGCCGGGTAACTCTCAACCAGCTGTCTGGTTCGAGAACCTGGCTGGAGTCGTAGTCTGCACTAAATATTGCAGCTTATCCTCATGTTCTATGTCAGAATCTTCATCAATTCGACTAAATTGGTTCCAAAAACTAAGCCAACTCTTGATGTCTCCTCCAAACTTTCTGAATTCAATTTTGGATTTAAAATCTTATTTCTGAGAGGTTGTATCTTCCTTAGACATCTTATCAAGGAGAAAGGAAGTTAGACGATAGGATTTTGATTCATCTTCTCGCTGACGTACTGCCATTTAAGGCTAGTGGAACGTAACCGAAAGTGAGGCTATAGTCGGGCCACCGAAGAAATATAGTTGTAAAACAATTACCTGCTAACCGACGCCCATAAATTATCCCGCAACCCTCTGAAGAACAGATCATTTCATAGTGGAGCGCATTTAGATGATGTTGTTCGTCTGTGACATTGTGCTGTGATTCGAATTGTGCTATTTTAGATTTTTTCACAAGAACCAATACGTAATTGATGAAATGGCCAGAGCTTGCAATAGAACAGTCGAAAGATTACCACCACTGCGAATTAAATCCTATTGAGTTGATATGGGCACAAATCAAAGGAGAAGTGGTCCGAAAAAATACAACCTTCAAAATTGCAGATGTTAAAATTTTTTTTAATGAAGCAGTCTACAACGTTAGTCCTGAAAATTGGAAAAATGCTGTTGGGAATGTGCTGAAAGTGTAGGCAAGTATGTGGACTATGGATGCTATGATGGAAACCAGAATAGAGCCCCTGATTGTTAACTTTGATGGTGATGAATCATCATCAACGTCATCCCACTCGGAATAATTTCTCCGCATCCGCGTTTTCATGTTTAGCTTTTTTCTTAATAAATTGCATTTGTTATTAAATTAGGTAGGTAGTCACCTATACATTTTATCCAAATCGCTCTTTTAATATTAAACAAATTGCCTATGCCAAATAAACAAATTATGTGATTATAGTTAAATACTTATAAATATATTACTCATTATTATAAATAATAGCATTTGTTTTATTTAAAATCGAGTGTTTCTCAATCTCAGCATACACATAAAGTAATTTTTTTTTCTATTTATCCCTCAGTAATAAAATAGGTACCTATCTTACCTATAAGATAATTTATGTAAAATTATAATAAATATGTAAACCAAAGTTAACAGCAACAGGTAGGTATACAAAATATTTGGTGGCCTTTTGGGCGGTCATGAATGGATAACGCACACCTAACATGGGATTTTTGGGCTCTATGGATTTTGCCCATTTTTTGATATGTTATAGAGGATTTAATTCTGAACAATCTTGTAGGTATTACGGTCTTTGAGATATCAGCGTTGAAAGAGGAACTTTTTTGCAACTTTTTATGTGGAGAGAATACGAAATAGTGGTGCTACTGGTGCAGAGATAAATACTATATAAACTGTCGAGAATGGAATCTCAGTGTAAATTTTGTTGTCAACAAAATTGAGCCAAGCCAGCGCCATCTACCATATCGGAAAATCACTATTTACTGGTTTTGAATCGATGCTACAGACACCTACTTTACATAGGACTTTTTATGATAGATGGTGCCCTGTTCGCATTACTGTCGGTCTGTTCAAATTCGTTTATTCTAGACTTTGGGGTATTGATGTTTGCTTAAATTAATAGATAATTTGTTAATTAGATCAAAAGACAGTTTCTTTATCGATGGTTAACGGTATCTTTAACATATTTATTCAAAGTTCTGATTGATGTTTAATTGAACCTGTCATTTATCTAATCAACAAAGATAAAAATAGATCTTCCAATCTATAAAGTTTGAAGTTCTTCTTGAAACACACAAAACAACTTTGAAATCACTGAAGAACACTTGACAACACAAAGAAAGATGAAGTGCAAGACTGGCGAACAAAAAACATTATGAATTATTAGATTCTGTGGTTATGATTAAATGAATATTTTGGCATATTGTCATATTATGTTGACATGTCATTTATCGACATCGGACGTGTTCTTGATGTGCTGGTATTTTACCATTTTCACAATTCCGTGGTTGTCAGCGACATCTAGAAAAACGGAAAAGAGTTATTAATGTGGTTTATAACTGGCAATGAGAGATCGCAGGGCCTGTACTGGTGTTTATCAGTCAAAATATTGACAGGTTCACATATTTTACGTCACCTTAAAATTAATGTCAACTAATTTAAGGCCGGGACCGCACTCGGGTCAATGTTGGCGCCAGTGCGGCCCCGGCCTTAGCTTATGTTGACATTTGTTAGTGACGTAAAATATGTCGACCTGTCAAAATTTTGACTGATAAACACCAGTTTTTCGTATACTCTCCACACAAAAACTTGCAAAAAAGTTCATCTTTCAACGCTCATATCTCAAAAACCATAATACCTACAATATTTCGTCCCATTTAAAGGTTGTTCAGAATTAAATCCTCTACAATATATCAAAAAATGGGCAAAATCCATAGAGCCCAAAAATCCCATGTTAGGTGTGCGTTATCCAAACCTTTTAGGAAAAACATTTGGTGGGTCAAAGGTTTTAGAAAACAATTTCATTACCTACATTCTCGAAACTAGAAAATTTATATTCCATGAGTTAATAATTATATAGGTTACCTGAATCAGAGAATACTTAAAATTAGGTATATAGATTTTCATTGTAATTTTAACCCAAAATAATTTATTGGAATCGCATTCATGCATATACTCACATACTGATAAAATGAATTCATGCTTTTATTAAATTTGATTAATCATGAGAAGGTATAAAGTGGGTGAAAACCCGCTCGTCTATTGCCTGTCAGACCCCTCGAAGGTTTAGCGCCCGGTTTTATTGCTATATTTCTTCGGTGGCCCGACTATAGATTTGAATATTATTTGAAGGTGTACCTTGGTTTCTTGTTCTGGTGATACGCCCGAATGCTGTTATTTCATATTTTTTTGTTAAATTTTTCCTCTTCATTTCTCATTTTTTCCTTAAAGGGGGTGTGCGCCAAAAATTAAAGTTTTAGTGTAAAAAAATCTAAGAATAACTGTTCAAACCTCGTTATTCTACGATAAACCATCGCTGAGATATACCGCTTTAAAGTGTGGACGACGCTCTCGTGACGTCACGAGAACTTCGTCCAGCCGCGCTCCGCATTGTTAATTTGATTGTTCCCGGAACGCCTGAGTGGTTTTTGTTTAGATTATTGCAGGTAACACAGGAAAAACATGTTGTAAATTTAATTGACTCCACTTTCTCGTGCGTCGCTTGAGCTTTCGTGACGTCATAGGGTGAGATGCGGTACCTTCTTAGAGCCATATCTCCGGTATTATTTGTCATAGAGGGGTGCGGATTTCACTGTTATTCTTAGATTTTTTTTCTCTTTTTTTTGAGATGAAGTTGTTTTTTTGGCGCACACCCCCTTTAAATTTTTTTGTCTATTCCAAGCTCTTGATGTTTGTTTTCTTCCAAATTCAAATGGTTGGCATAAAAAATGAGGAAAATTCAAGTCAGGTATAGAAGAAATCAAATAATACAAGTATGAAGAAATATGAATAATTCAAGACTGTTATAGTTGTTGTATAGCTGTTGTATAGCAATTGTATAGCTATACTTGATAGAGGTGGACTCTTGAGGATATAAAAGGCATTATCAGTTTCAACAACAGCAGACCGTTTCATCCAAAGTTTATTAGAAAACTATAGAAAAAAAAAGTTAATTCTCTCAATTGATCCTCAAAAATAACCTCAAATAACAGAAAAAATCCATTATCGATTCAATAGCTTGTCTTTGTTCACTCAATAGCCAGCACAGTCAGTTTCTCGTTCCCCAGGGTAATGCGAGGCCTCAATAAATTATGCTGTTGCATACCAATTTTGCTGACAACCAACCCATAAATTTTGGTCCAAATGGACTAACAAAAAATTGAAAAAAAAAAACCTATCCTTTACCCGTTTCTTTTACATCATCAAGACCTTTTGCTTGAAAATGCTGTTAAATCCAAACGTAATATTTTGAAGGAGAATGTGCCTGGAAAGGTAATGAAAATAAGGGGTCTAGAGAACAAAATGGAGCCCTTCAATCTGTATTTTAATTGAAATTTAATTTTGCCCAAAAAGCTTTCATTTTCCCATAAAAGAAGTAAATCCAACTTGATACCCTAATAAAAATACACTTCATGATTTATTCTAGAAATTATTAATTATTAGCATCATTTTGTGTCAAAACAACAGGATTAAGCTAAAACGCAATCATGTCTTCGCAAAGGCCTTTTAAAAGTTTGCCAACCCAAAACTTCTGCTACTTAAAAGAGTTATTAAAGTAAACTTGTTAGAAAAGTTTCGTCAGAGATTTTTAAGTTGATTTTGTTGCTCGCAAATTGGAAATATAAGTTTCGATAAAATAAATAATAAAACTCCGCACATAATTCACCGAAAACAATTTAAACCCGGAAGTTTAAACAGGTAACAAAACACAATCAAACTTTTGTTTAGTAGAGGAATTGTCCCGCAGGCTTGGAATGGTTTTAAACCACTAAAATAAAACGTCGGCAAAAGTTTTTGCTTTGATGCGATTTGGGTCAGATTTTACACAAAATGTATCGGTTTATATGTGGAAAAACAATCATCTAAAAGCTGGCTTTTAAATTATTTCTAAAGTCTGTTTTTTTTTTAAAGATAATTCCCCAAGTCAAAAATTTAGTAACTATGTTGGCAACACAAGCCTTTTCTACATAAAAAATTTGAAAGCATTGACAATTTTACATTGTATTGCCAACATAATGTCATTTTGACTTTTATCTTTAAAAAAAAAAACACATTTTATTGGATTTTGTTCTCTAGCGGTTTTAGGAACATGGAAAAAAAATATTTTGTTGATATTTCTAGCCAAAAATTATCAACGAAAAGAGGGTCAAGCATAATTATTTTTTCCTCCAAAGCTCATTAAGGGCTAGATATTTTTATCAGATTACAGAAATAGCTTCCTGAGAACCCAAAAAATAATCTTGCGGCAATTTCTAGCCTGAAAAATGGATGTTACATTTGAGGAAAGAGAAACTTTGAGGTGTAGATATTAGAACAAAATCGTACCAATCTAGAATTTCTGGAAACTTGAATACCCTCCTAAGCGTTTGATAGTGGGTCAAAAGAACATATTTAGGGCCTCAATATTAATAAAGATCCTTTCTAAAAGAATAATTAATTCCTTAACGTTTTCTGAAAAAAAGTGTATATTTGGTTGTGTAGATAATTCTTACAAAAATTTACATTAAAAAAGGAATAAATTCGTAATACTCTCAAAACATTTATACCTTTACAATTTCTCAAGTTAGGAACCAGCATCTACCTTTTCATCTTGAAAAGTTCTATTACAATATAGAAAACACGACTCCTCTCGTACGATACTGTCGATGAAAAGCTCTCGAAAACGCTATAAAAAGAAGACTTAACAATTTTCGCTTAAAGGTTTCCATATTAAAAGGTTTTTCTTGATGGGGATTTTGAATTTTCAACAGCTTCTTTGGCTTTTGTGCGTGAAAGGAAACCTGCTTAAAGCTAAGTAGGTACATGTAATATAAATATACGGAGTTATTTCAATATTTGAGTACTATTTTAGTTTGTTTGTTTGTTTGTAACTATGCGATTAACTTCACCATTACACACGCTGTTTGTAAAGTAACATTGATGAGGCATCATGATTTTAACTATTCGTCGTAGGTAAAAAATTGAATCAGGAATTTCTCATAAATACATTTAACTTATTTACACAGTGTTTTGAAACATAGGAAACAATCACGGTAAAAGCCAAAAATTAATTGAAAAAAGTTCCCTTCAAACCCTTATCCATCCGAAGAAATTTCCGGTAAACTTTGGCTTTGACTATTAATGACTTTCAGCCCGCAAAGTCTACTTTAAGTGGTCCTGATACCACCTTTCACCCCAAAACAATCCACCCGAGGGCCGGCAGTGCATCTGGTTCGAGCTCAGAGGGAGACAAATTCGATTTCGCTTAGTTTCCTTTATCGGGGGCCCGTTTCGCTTTAAGCATCCAGTCCTGTGGGAGTTTCGGGAGGAGTTTGTTGACATCCAGGCGATCGTCAGTCGAGCCGGGAAATTTCATTTGACTTTTCCGCAAACAAATTATCCAGTTGTAACTGTTTTTAGTTTTCTTGTTGATGCTTATTTTTGAATTATGTTTTATGTTTGCAGTTGCAATGTACTTAATATACAAATTAAAATATTTTTTCTATAACTATTGACGAAAATGACTTTTCCGATGCATAGTTTTTGAAAGCTCTATTCCATCACTATTGACATTATCATGCTTAATTCACTTTATAAGTAGTCTCTTTCCATAGTCTATACAATATTCAAAAATAAATGTAATTGACAGACAGGTAATGAAATACCTTGGTGTAGTAATATCTTACATCCAAGAACTTATTGCATTTTCATATTGGCAGCTGCAAAATAAATCTCAGCAGTAAAAGCAATGAAAACTTCCTGATCGACAAGCATGAAACATACTTGAACTTAGAATTTATTTAGTTGTAGAATGTTATATTTTTGCTACAAATACTTTAAGAAGTAATAAGTTTTCCTTTCAAGTAAGTACCAAACCCGGAAATGCTTTCGCAAATTTAAAATCTCCATCAAGAAAAAGCCCTTTGAAGAAGTTCAAAAAGGGCAAAAATGGTTAAAGTTTCGCTCTACATCGTTTTTCTTCCAGAACATTCCGTCGTCAATATCCTGTAAAAGAAATATATTTTGAATAAACTTATTTGAATTTAAAATATAAATGAAGGTTCCCAACTAAAGAGATTATGAAAAATAATTAAGCTTTTACATAAGATTTTTTTCCTAGTTCAGGTGAAAAGTCGTGTGGGAGACGCTGTATTTTGATACCGTAGAAAATTACTTCTACTTGACTCATCTGTTATCTGCCTCTTTGGAAACAGGATTAAGTATTTGCCAATCCCCAAAATTAAATAACCCCTCCCCACAGGAACAAAATAAAGAAAATAGTGCTTGTTATATATTTAGAAACTTTGAAAATGTCATGTATTTTATATTTTGTTACCTTTATTATTTGTCAACCGTGACAGTTTGTCAATGTTAGTTATATGCTCTATAGGGTAATAGTCTGAGTTCTTTTACTTCAATTTAATAAACTCAAAATTGAATAGATAAATTACCAAACCAGAAAGATTGGATATAAACATCAAATCCAGCAATGCCGCTCATTAATGGACTCATTGGAATCGAACTTTTAAGATTTTTTTGGAAGCTGCTAAAGTGGAGGAAGATAAAGTTAAACTTAATCTGCTAATCAATTACTTTAGTCCTACTATTTTTGAATATATGTATAAATGAATGCGTCATTTAGGAAGATGCGATTAATATTTTAAAAAACATTGTATGTATAAAGTCAGAATTTGTAAGATTATCCACTTTTTGTATACCGGGTGGGGCACGAAAAACTTTCCACCCAGGTTTTCTCAGGTGTTAGGTGTTTAATCAAAAATCGCTCAGACACGTCAATTTTTGTTTTTTGGGGGACACATTTTATTGGTATTTTCACCCCCTACCTGTGAACCCCTAAGTGGGGGTGACAGGTACCCACAAAATTTCAAATGAAAAGGGGGGTCGAGTGATACTTCATTTGATAGCTATTTTCATTAAGATTATATCCCCGAAGTTTCAAGTTGCTACTATTTACGCTGTCGAAATGGCGGCTTGTCAAAGTTAGGAAAAATCAATGGAAAAATGCTGTGTGGTTTTTACCTGTTACCTACGCATAGGTGTGACAGGTAAAAACTATACAGTTTAGATTATCGAAAAAAAGCATTTATCCTAACTTTGACATGCCGCCATTTCGGCAGGGTTAATAGTAGCAACTTAAAACTTCGGGGATATAATCTCAATGAAAATAGCTACCAAATGACATATCACTCGACCCCTCTTTCCATTTGAAATTTTGGGGGTACCTCTACCCCCACTTAGGGGTTCACGGGTAGGGGGTGAAAATAGCAATAAAATGTGTCCCCCAAAAAACAAAAATTGACGTGTCTGAGGGATTTTTGATTAAACACCTAACACCTGAGAAAACCTGGGTGGAAATTTTTTCGTGCCCCACCCGGTATTTGCCTTTTAACAGGAATTAGTAATGTTACTTTACCAAATTAGTAAAATAATGTGACAAGTTATTCAACTACAAGCGAGTGAATTGTTGCGGAACCTATGGGTGGACCTCTGCGGGACGAGCGCAGCGAGTTCCGCAGCCATCTATTCATCAATATGTTGTTTAATTACGATACTAACCTGACTTACTCAAATGTGAGTTATTCTCATTAGTTTAAAAACTACACGTTTCAGGTGAATGTCTTACTTGAACAGTTCAACAGTATATTGATGAGTAGATAGCTGCGGAACTCGCTGCGCTCGTCCCGCAGATGTCCACCCATAAGTTCCGCAATAATACACTTATTTGTACTTGTTGTTGTTGTTGCGGAACTTATGGATGGACTCAGCCATCTTTTCATCAATATGTTGTTCAAGTACAATACTTACCTGATTCATACAGTTGTGAATTTTTCTCATTAGTTCAAAAACACACATTTCAGATGAGTGTCTTATTTGAACAGTTCAACAGTATATTGGTGAGTAGATGGCTGCGGAACTCGCTGCGCTCGTCCCGCAGGGGTCCACCCATAAGTTCCGCAATAATCCACTTATTTGTAATGCTTCCAGCTTTTTTCAAATGGAATGCCCTATATTTCATTCTATATTCTTGAAGAGCACAATGCCCTGATCTATATTTGATTGACCAATCTCTCATATATTCGGTACCAAAAATTGTAAAAATACTATCCTTCTACTGATTTTGTGAACCATTCTACCTATACAGGTGAAAGCTATAGGTAAAATTTGAGGTATGTACTTGGTTTCTCTGATAGTATTTTCAAAATTTTTAGAACCAAATATGTTGGAGACGGCTCAACCAAATACAGATAAACTATATAAGTTTTGGAATCGGGAAATTGTGCTCTTCAAGAATATAGAACCAAATATAGGGCATCCCATTTGAAAAAAGCTGAAAGCATGCAACATTTCACATTTCTGACATTCAATTTTTGTTTTTGACCATGGATTCTAAAAATTTAGCCAATACTGTACAACTTTTGTATTTACTCCTTTTATCTACTTGTAAAGGTAAAGGCTATAGATGGGGTGTCAATATATGAAAAAACACCCTGTACATGACATTAGAAACTAATGAATTCAGAAGCAGTAATGTTTTAAATCACTTTCAGGATTTGAATAATATAAGCATTATGAAAGAAAATACCTAATGGAAGTATTATTTTTGAAAATAAATGGGACGTCAACAGCTATTCAGGACATCATTCACAATATATTTGGTTGTGACAAACATTTTGTTTGAAATATATGGCAAATTATCCAGATTTTCAAAGCTCGCATTCTATCATTAACAACTGGTTGTATATTCCGGGCAACACATTAATTAATGTCAACATGCCCATCTATCTCACCCTCATATTCATCATTATTACCCTTGACAATCACATAATTATTGTTCCAAGTTAATCCCTGAAACTTGGTGCAAAATCATTATTTAATTTTTCATGAATCGATAGGCCAAAAAGTAAAGGAAACTCATAACAGTAGCAATAGAATCGGATCCCCGACAGAGCCGTGTAATACTCTGTGCTTTACTTTTACCCTGAAGAACAAACACGTGACTGGAATAATAAAAAGGGCCGTTGTTTTGCAAGTTGGAGCAGCGGGCCTAAAATTACTTTTTGACCCTTCAAACATAAAATATTTTAAGCATGCTTCCAGATGTTAATTCAAAAAACAAATTATTTTGTGATGCGTGCCTTCGAGTAAAACATTTTAATTTAAACAAGCAAACACAACTTTCCATAAGGAAGGAGGAGTTCTAGCCATGTTTAACTTTGATAAACAATAATAAGATTCTAATCTATTGAAGAAATTAAGATGGCCAAATTTGTGAAATGAAATTTGTATTCAGAAAAAGGTAGAAATGTTACACCAGACATAGAATCAAGTTTTAAACAGAAAACCAATAAATAATAAATTTGCTTCAAGATTTTCAGATAGATGTCAGTTAAACTTCCAATTGTGCAGAGAGAGGAAAAGACTTTTTATTTTCAACTAATAATAAAACGTCTGCTCAAAAAGGAAAAACAAAATTTTCCCATAAATAGGAAAGTATCTTTTTAAGAAAAGCCAGCAAATAAAAACAGAAACTAAAACTGCAATTCTATAAGTAAAAAGTTGTTTATGGAGTGGAATGGGAGTGGATATAAGTTGATAATTGAACAAAAGAGATTTAAAAAACATCTTCCAAGGATCAACAACGATACTTGTTTATTGAATTATTGTCGATATCGAAGCTGCTTTAATTGATTTGTAAATGAATCTAGTAATAAAACATCTTCAATATCCATTTGAAATGTAAGGAGGGCTTTTCTCGTTGAAATAATTCAATACTAGCAAGATTAATCATTCACTTCAACAAGTTCACACGTCTGAAATATCAAATTCGAGGCCCAACTGACCTGTTGCCAGATGGAATCTAATCTCTAAATCAATTTAGTTTGATGACCAAATGTCCCCTACATAAATTTCCAACGATCCTCTTGTAATGTAACAGCTGTTTAACTTGGAACATGTGTTACCGTTCCGACCTAATAAGAAAAATGGACAAAAACTTTTCCAAAGCGAGCACAATTAGAGGTATTACGTTCAATTACTGGACATAAATGGACTCTTGATTGTGATTAATCGTTTTATATGTTTAGGACTGGATAATTTGTTTTCTCAATTATTGTTGAGTCATATTATTATGAGTATATTCTAGTTTAGGTTGAAACTTACATCTAATGTAACATAATTTTTCTGTATACGATTGTTAGAGGTATTTAATTTGGTTTCAAAGTCTTGAACCCAGAGCAACAGTTTTTATTGGCAAGTGAAATGATTCTTGGGCAATTTAACGCTTATACAGGCCTGCCTCGACGAAATTACGATTTAGGCAAAGGTGGTTTTCAGGCATTAGGTACCGGTTTTTGAGTTCAGTAGTAATTCATAATGTGATTATTACCAGCGCTCAATTTGTTGGATAATTTCTCTAGAGCCAATCAAGAGCCGCTAATAGCTCAAATTTTGATTAAAACTGGCTCTTGATTCGCCGAAACACTTTTCCAGGGGAATCAAGAGCTCTGCAGGGGGACTATGTAACGAATAGAGATATTTTTTCTATATTTCTATTGATTTCGAAAAGAGAGAAGAAGACAGCAAGGGCCATAGAGATAACTATCTCTATTCGTTACATAGTCCCCCAGCTGAAATCTCAAATTGTGAATGTTACCGGCTCTTGATTCATTGTATAATTTTTCTATAGGGCCAATCAAGAGCTGGTAATAGTTCAAATTTTAATCATTATCGGCTCTCAACCAATCATTACCGGCTCTCAAATTGTGGGATAATTTCTCTAGAGCCAATCAGGAACCGCTAATAGCTCAAATTTTGATTATTACTGGCTCTTGATTCGCCGAAAAAAATTTCCAGGGGAATCGACAGCTCTGAAACTTCAAATTTTGAATATTATTGGCTCTCGATTCGTTGAATAATTTTTCTAGAGCCAATCAAGAACCGGTAATAGTTCAAATTTTGATCATTACCAGAGGCTTAGGGATAGCCGCACCTTTCGTTAATCGGAATTACCAAAAAACGGCTGTCACCAAAAGGGCCTGTCAGGGTCGGAAATAAACCTTAATTTTATCCCTCGTCGATAAATTCGAACTGAAATTTGCATACAGGACAAGACTTGCAGGAGGTACACGTTAGAACCGGAAACCAAACAGTGTCTTCGAGCCAGAACAGTACGATAAAATTCATGGTTACACAATCCTCAATAATCAAAACAGCAAACTCTCCTTTATAATCGAATAATTTCCTTTCTATCTCTCGAATCCAAAACCAATCTCCTTAAATATTATCGATTGCAAGAATAAGTAATTGGATAGGTATCATTATTTTTTATTTGTCGTTTGAAATAAATCAATTCTCAATTATTAACCAACCTAATCGTCGATAATGGGCTGTATATCTTTTCTCGTTTCCCTCCAGACAAAAGTAATCATCTACCTTTGCAGCGCAATGCTTTTATTTTCCCTTCCCGGCGAGATAATACATCATAGGTAAGGTAATAGGTACTCTTTTGCTGGAGTGAAAAATGTTCAAGTTTGAGATAAAGGAAAGACATTTTCGAACCGTTGCAATTGTTGTGTCAGGAAAGACGTTTGTGTGTCGCCCTAGCTATTCTTTATCATCGGCTGGAGAAAAGAGACAAATTTAAACCCTTTAAGGTTTGTGTCGTGACCTGAGAAATGTTTCATTTCTTTTTCTTCAAGGGACGATGCGACAGCTACTATCGATCATGAGGATAATCTTGTTTTTGGATTTTGAGTCTCTTATTTGGTGAGAGTATTAAAATGACATGCCTTAACTTTATTAGAAATTAAGGAAGTTATTTTAAACTAAATTGAAACGCTGATATCCACCAATAAACCAATATTACTGCGTAAGTAAATATCCATTTCCCTCAGAAAATTACTTCTAGCTGGAAAAGCAAATATTTTTTTCCTAATATCAATCTAACTAATCGTTCCTAAGCAATTTAAAAAATAATTATTTAACTTTTTCAATATCTTCTTTACCCAGATCTTTCTCCAGAGTCGGTCCCTTGCTGAGCGAGAATAAATTGCAAAACGAAGAATTAATTATTATTAGTCTCTGGTGTTTTCCCTTTGTCGGCGTTAAAGTGAATTTAATTTTTGAAGTCCAAACAAATGCCAGATACACAAGGTCAAGATGAAAACAACATAATATGGCTCATTAATTATTGGACACACTTTTATGAGAAGTTTGTCATAGTACAGAAATTACAAAAATACCAGTAGGTAGTTGTTAGCCTTCGATTTTTCTTGGTTTTATGTTACAGCACTGAAGTAAAAGAAAACCTCTAGAATACAGGCTTTAATAAAATTAGAATATTACTATACAGAGTATATAACTAACATTGACACACGGTCAAGGTTGACAAATAATAAAGGTAACAAGATATAAAATACAAGACATTTTAAAAGTTTCTAAAGAATAACGCACACCTAACACGGGATTCTTGGGCTCTATGGATTTTGCCCATTTTTTGATATGTTGTAGAGGATTTAATTCTGAACAACCTTTAAATGGGACGAAATCTTGTAGGTAAAGTGCGTTTTTTTTTTAAAGATAATTCCTCAAGTCAAAAATTTAGTAACTATGTTGGCAACACAAGCCTTTTCTACATGAAAAATTTGAAAGCATTGACAATTTTACATTGTATTGCCAACATAATGTCAGTTTGACTTTTATCTTTAAAAAAAAAACGCACTTTATTACGGTCTTTGAGATATGAGCGTTGAAAGATGAACTTTTTTGCGACTTTCTGTGTGGAGAGTATACGAGATACTGGTGCAACTGGTGTTTATCAGTCAATATATTGACAAGTTCACATATTTTACGTCACTTTCAAATTAATGTCAACATAGGTTAAGGCTGGGACCGCACTGGGGTCAATGTTGGCGCCAGTGCGGTCCCGGCCTTAGCCTATGTTGACATTTGTTAGTGACGTGAAATATGTTGACCTGTCAATATTTTGATTGATAAACACCAGTTTTTTGTATACTCTCCACATAAAAAGTCGCAAAAAAGTTCATCTTTCAACGTTCATATCTCATAGACCGTAATACCTACAAGATTTTGTCCCATTTAAAGGTTGTTAGGAATTAAATCCTCTACAACATACCAAAAAATGGGCAAAATCCATAGAGCCCAAAAATCCCATGTTAGGTGTGCGTTATCCTTTACAGTGTGTCCACTTAAGTTCGCAGCATATGGGAAACTTTTTTATTAGCAATTTTAAGAAAAAAAGTTTATTCCTTATAAAAGATTCTACTTCTTGAAAAAATAATATTAAAGTATTAAAACTTGAAATAGCATGTACAGGGTGGTCAAAAAATAGATAAATATACAGGGTACTTCCTAAGTACGGTTCGTAACTTCAGGATGTGATTCCTTATATAGTTTTAAGAAAAAAAGTTCCCATAAACATGTGTCCGGAAATGCGTAGTTTTTGAGATACAGGGTGTCAAAGTTTTAGAAAAAATCGTTTTTTCAGCTCAAAAATACCTTTTCCAATTTTTTTTTTCAAATTTGGTAGGTTTATTTGTGATAACGAAAGGTATCTTTTGACTGTAATCTGACTTGCTTAATCTGAAAAAAATATCAAAGGTTTAAAAAAATAGTGACGTGTCATTTTCTGACCACCCTGTACATGCTATTTCAAGTTTTAATAGATTATTACTATTTTTCCAAGAAGCAGAAACTTTTATAAAGAATAACTTTTTTTCGTAAAATTGATAATAAAAAAGTTTCCCATATGCTGCGAACTTAAGTGGACACACTGTATAATAAGTTATTGTTCAAGTACAAATAAGTGGATTATTGCGGAACTTATGGGTGGACCTCTGCGGGACGAGCGCAGCGAGTTCCACAGCCATCTACTCACCAGTTTACTGTTGAACTATTCAAATAAGACACTCACCTAAAACATGTAGTTTTTGAACTAATGAGAATAACTAACATTTGAGTGAGTCAGGTTAGTATCGTAACTAAACAACATATTGATGGATAGATGACTGCGGAACTCACTGCGCTTGTCCCGCAGAGGTCCACCCATAAGTTCCGCAACAATTCACTCGTTTGTACTTGAATAACTTGTCACATTATATTACTAGTTAAGTAAAGTAACATTACTAATTCCTGTTGAAAGGCAAATTGACAAAAAGTGGATAATCTCACAAATTTTAACTTTATATAATAAGTTATTGTTCAAGTACAAATAAGTGGATTATTGAGGAACTTATGGGTGGACCTCTACCCACCAATATTCTGTTGAACTGTTCAAGTAAGACATTCACCTGAAACATGTACTTTTTAAACTAATGAGAATAACTCAAATTTGAGTGAGGCAGGTTAGTATCGTAATTAAACAACATATTAATGGATAGAAGGCTGCGGAACTCGCTGCACTAGTCCTGCAGAGGTCCACCCATAAGTTCCGCAACAATTCACTCGTTTGTACTTGAATAACTTGTCACATTATATTATTAGTTTGGTAAAGTAACATTACTAATTCCTGTTAAAAGGCAAATTGACAAAAAGTAGATAATATTACAAATTCTGACTTTATATAATAAGTTATTGTTCAAGTACAGGGTGTTTTTTTATATATTGACACCTCACCTACAGTCTTTACCTTTACAAGTAGATGATCCATGGTCAGAAACAAAAATTAAATGCCAGAAATGTGAAATGTTGCATGCTTTCAGCTTTTTTCAAATGGGATGCCCTATATTTGGTTCTATATTCTTGAGCACATTTTCCCGATTCCAAAACTATATAGTTTATCTATATTTGGTTGAGCCCTCTCTAACATATTTGGTTCTAAACATTTTAAAAATGTGATACTATCAGAGAAACCAACAAGTACGTCAAATTTTACTTATAGCTTCCACCTGTACAGGTAGAATGGTTCACAAAATCAATAGTAGGATAGTATTTTTTTCTACTACCGTGCGTAAAGTACTCACTTTACGCACTATTCAGAAGACGTAAAATTTCTCTTCACGCACTAGTGCGTAAAGTAGTTCACTTCACACACTAGTGCGTAAAGTAATGTCAATGACAGATGTCAACTTGTCAAATTACTATTTTTCTGGTAAATTACTTCACGCACTAGTGCGTAAAGTGAAAATACTTTACGCACTAGTGCGTGAAGAATTTGTCTAAATTTATTTTTTTACACATATTTGATTGGTAGTAGAAAAAAATTTGTATGCAATACGTGCGTAAAGCACCTTTTTTCACTCATGTGATTGTCGCACTCGCCTTCGGCTCGTGCGTCAAAATTCCCATTCGTGAAAAAAGGTTCACTTTACACACTTATTGCATAAATAACTATTACAATTTTTGGAGCTGAATATATGAGAGACTGTTCAATCAAATATAGACAAACTATATATTTTTGGGATTGGGGCATTGTGCTCTTCAAGAATATAGAATGAAATATAGGGCATCCTATTTTGAAAAAAGCTAGAAGCATGCAAAATTTCACATTTCTGACATTCAAATTTTCTTTCTGACCATGGTTTCTAAAAATTCAGCCAAAACTGTACAACTTTTGTATTTAAACCTTTCTTCTACCTGTAAAGGTAAAAGGCTGTAGGTGGGGTGTCAAAATATAAAAAAACACCCTACTTGCCTACCTTCTCTACATTAGTGACTCTGAATTTAAAAATACTGAATATCGTCTATTGTTTCGAAACCTCAAACTAATGCCCGTTCAGAATTTTCCAATTTATATATTGTGCTTTGTGAAATAAGTAATACTTCAAAAGTCTCAATCACCATCGAAAATATATAGCACTTCTGTTCGAAATGTTAGTATTTTAATAACACAAAATAGACTTCTTTGAACAAGTGCAATTGTAGATTAGCGAACAGAACTAATTTCCTTTTTCTCTTTCCGAAAAGCATGTAAAAGCGACGATACGCTCAGGCATGCACTTTTACAAAATATAGAGAACTAGGAGGGCGTCCCAGTTTCACTGAATGGATTTTCTGTTTTCAAGTGATGCCCTGTTACCTGTTAAATATGTACGGAAAAGGGGGAACGTTGGAAACCGAGTCGTGAAAGGATATTTTTTTCGCTTTATGAAAGGACATATTAAATTTATTTTTTAATAATATTATTTTGTAGATGGTGTGTTGTGAATTCAAGCTTTGAATACATTCTAGTTCAAAATTAGATTAAATAGACTCATAATCAATAAACCATATGCATTTTCCAGTAATCAACTGACTTAATTTTTCTATAATTCAAGCCATAATATTTATCAAAGAGTATCAATAAACTGAAATTCACACAAATTGTAGATTCCTTTTCTAGTTCTGAATAAAAATTTTGATAAAATTGGATAAAAAAATATGTCACAGTTTTTGTCGCAATTGTGTCACAATTCTTTTCCCTATACTCTATTCTGAGTTTAGCTAATCAAGGGCCTGGAATAATGAAATAATAAAGGAACGATATTATAAATTCAATGGGTGAAAGAGAGACACAAGTAATAAAATAGTAGAATAGAAAATTGTATTTATTTTTTTCTACTCTCCTTTCTGCTTGTGTCACTTTCTCACTCATTTAGTTTATTGCTATCTTTGCTTCAGGCTCTTAAAATTGTCAGACATAAAAATTAAAAATCCACTCAAGCGCCAAGAATAATCAAAATTCGTGTCACAATTTTTTATCCCATTTCATCTGTGTCCCTTTCTTACTCATTAAATTTATCACATCATTATTTGTCATTTCATTATTCCAGGCTTTCGAAAATATTTATGTGAAAAATTCAATCAATCAAAGATTAGGAATCAACATCTGAGGATTCATAAAAGCAATTAACTCTATGGGACTAAATAGAGATGAGCTTTGGATCATCTACTGTATTCCTTTTACCCGTTGAGTTACTCGGAGCTGCTCAATGTCAAAAGCTTGAACGTTCCTTTTAAAAGTGCGTTAAGCACTGGAGTCGCTCATAGTGCATCCCTCTTTCCCCTGATGCACCAAATTTACGGGGGGTGCAAGAAGCCCTTTTAGGTAATGACGGTATGTTATTATTAAAAAATAATGGTAAAATCTGCATTGTGTGTTTTTGAGTGACTCCGAGGAGCTCGTTCGGTGTAACTCGATGTATAAAAGGAATACAGTAATTGCCAGAAGCTTCAGAAGAAGAAATCTGAGAAGGTTCTAGAGTCAATGCCTTAAAAACTTGAATAGGACGAATTTGAAAAAGAAGAGCCTCAAGAATAATTACCTGAAGCTTCAGAAGAACCTCCACGAATGATTATCAGAAACTTTAAATTAATTATTTCCAGAGAATAAGATCATCAAATGCCTCAAAAAATTAATTAATTAACTCTTATACAAGGTTAATTGGATTTGTTTGAAGAAAAAAATCAAAGACAGTCTTTGGAGGATCTCAGTCAATGACGAAAAATTACCTCTAATCTGGTAAAATTGAGTTTAGTGTTTGTATTTGAAAGCTAGAAATTGCTTTGAAAGTTCCTTTGAAAAGCAAAAAAAAAAGCTTTTAACCTTCAGAGAGGCTAGAAACAAAAACCTTTTTAAATCAAATCAACTCAACAGCAAAGAGAATAAAACTTATTAAATTTGTCATACAAAGGGCCACTCACCTTATATATCAACTTTTTTCTTCTCGACCTTTAGTAAACCAATACAAATCTTAAAATCCAATTACAATATCTCACTCACATACAAAGTTTGAAATTAGTTTTATACAGAACCATCAAAGTTTATATGGCCAAAAACAACAACTCTCCTAAAGGTAGATATATCATGTTTCCACCAAACATTAAACTTCTGCTACTAACAGAACGGACCTCAAATATCTAAAATTCATTAACACGAGAAGGTCAAATTCTTTTAAAAATCCTGTAATTTGCCGATGAAACTCTGGTTAAATTCAACAAATTCCTGTGCATACTTTAGCCCAAAACTATTCACAACCCTAAACGTAATTAAATTTACCTTCGCCGCATTATGATGGATATCTCGAGACTTTTCACGAGTTCCAACAATAAGCAAAATTCTAATATTTCATTTTGAATTTAAAAAGAAAATATTCTTTACCTGTTTTCAAGGAAAAAGCTTCGCGTAATTTATGCGCATTTTAATAATTCTTTTTTTTAAAGGAGCCTGTTGAACAGAATTTAGAATTTTTCTGTTTGTAGTTATTTATTTTTCAAAACAAACACGTACAATAGCGTGCTACCCGGAAACAAATAACATAACATTCTCCATTAATGTCAGCTTATTTACGCCCCTTCTCGTCCATCCAAAGCGTTAAAATCGTATTTTTTTTCTTCTATTTTTAGGTGACCTGTTTGTAATAGTCTTCAGCATGGACAGTCGAGAGACCTTCGAGGAGGCAATTAGGCTACGAGAGCAAATAATAGAGACTAAAGTCAATGCGGGGGCTGCGGGAAGTAGTGGAGGCTTGACAAGGAAAAAGGTCCAGCCTAGGATACCGATGATATTTGCTGGCAATAAAAGCGATAAAGAGATGAAGTAAGTGGATTTCTTTTCATACAATACCTTACTTAATAATAAAACTCACAGTTTTTCTGTTACTTGTTTCTACATTATCAATTTGGTTATGATATACATTTAACGTTTTACATTAAAATTAACTATAGCGGTATGTGCAGGGTAGGAGATCAATTATTGGCAACATGTACATTTATCTCGCCCGGTTATCTGTGCAGTATGGGTTGCGTAATGTTATAATTGCCCTTGACGTTCGCATAATTATTATTACAGGTTAATTGAGCATAAACTCGATTCGGTAGTAAGCCCCTATTAACAGCGGAAATTGCTACAGGAATCCCATAAATTCTATCTTCATTTTACGATATTGCAATAAACTATTATTTATGTCAGTGGTTGGAAACATGATTTCTTTAGTTAATGTTTTGAAATTGTATATTGTGGCACTTTTGAAGTTTTGGATTGGTTGTCCAAAGACGAATCCACATATTCACCTTCAAAAAAATCCTTTTTTTGAAATCCAGAAAAATTTGGAATAAAAATAGAAATAGGCTACCCTTGAGTACCCTGCTGTAAGTAGGAGTAGGAATTTTCGAAATTTTAGCATTCGAATACCTACTTGATTTACCTATTCTATATCTGAATATTCTCAGTTATTATACAAATATTCAAATATTCTGAATAAATTTTGGAATATTTACTATAGATTTTCATGAACTAAACACAACATGGAAGACTAAAGAATTTGAAGCCTTGGCTGATACTTCTGAGGCTTTTGATTAAAGTCTTTGAAAATTCTGAAGGTTTCCTGTTCAGTCTCATACAGATGCAGATACTCAAACTTAAAATCTCTTTATTTTTCAATTCAAACATTACAATATACAAGAAAGAAGGTGAGGCTCCCCTCGAACAATATACATATAACAATTACTTAATCTAAGGACATGACTTACAACTAAACATTCAGTGTGCGCAGCACACTGCGTGCCACATGCGCGCCTAGCGTGCTGTGTGACACTATCGTTAGCTTGGCCGATGTTCTGGCCGACAAACCACTGTCCTGTTCCTATTGGATCTTTTTTCAACATTCCCTGGTTGCTGGTAAATACCACGGATGGCGCACATTGAGCCACTATATCGGCCCGCTCAAAAAATAGGGGTTGATGCATGGTATGGAGTGTCGAGCGCGCAGCGCTCCCTTTGTGGGGAAAAGTTCCAAAAAACTCCACTTCCAATTAACTTAATCATATAACGAAAAAAAAAACAAAAAGTCGTGCCCCGTAGGGCGGTTTGGTTCATTGGACGCTTCCTCAACAACAAAGTGTGAGCTAAGGGCATGTTCGCGTGAGTGCGGGCTTGGTTTAAATAGGGTCAACACCCTGGCCAATTCTGAGACCTGATGAGTCTTTAGGTAGTGGTTTTGGTGCAGGTGCAGGAGGTTTGTGAGGGATATCAGAGAATGAGGGTTGGGTGCAAGAATCTACCAGGATTGGGATATGCATTTGCAGCTAAATTGGGCAGTTTTCGCCTAAGTATAGTGGTCAGGTTGGGGTTGTCCGATGAAAAATTAGACAAGTGCATTTCCTCATAGCATAGCCAGCGATAAAGGAGATGTTTACACACTAAATCGCTGGCTGGTTGGAATTTTCTGAAGAACGGAGGGTAGAAATTGGACCTTTGATGGGATTGCCAGAGCCTCCTGCTTTAGGCTAAGGCTGTTGGTGCCAGCGCCAAAATTTTTGTCTAATTTTGTTTTGAAGATAGGATTTTAGCTGTGCATTGGTGTGGGTTTTTTACTTGGGTTTATGATTAGCAGGTTCGGGATAGGGAGGTGTTCATGGGGGTTCAAAATAGATAGGTAGATTCTTGTATGGCGGACCGTGAACTATGGGGTTGTCTGGATCATATCTTTGTGCAGTTATTCTGCCAGTTAGAGGGGAGCCGTGAATTTGGTGTCGATAGAATTTGTCACTGATTTCATCCAGGTAGTCAGATATAAAAGGAATGAATGTTTGCTCATGCATATCCCTTATTTTGGCGTACCTGGATTCCGACAGCACTCTCCTCAGTATTCGATTTTGAAATCGCTGGAGGCGGTTCCTCTGCGTTCTGGAGATTATGTTTCAGACAGGGGCCTCATAGGTGAGCATAGGTCTTATAACCTGTTTATAAATTAAAAGTTTGTTACCTGGCGATAGGGGGGAGTTGGGACCGATTCTTGTGGAAGCATATGAGCTCCGTCTTTTGACCATTAAAACCAAGCTTCCACCTATCGTAATAAGGTTGAAGGATTGCAAGGTGATGGGCTAGCTGAAATTTTGTTGCTTGTGTGTAAAAGGATTGAGCTTAAACAGCGGTGACATCTGCGTACAGCGCCAGATTTATATACTGAATTTTGGAATGTTTGCTGTGTACAGAGAGTACAGCAGCGGACTGAGTGCCGACCACTGCGGCACTCCGGCCTGAATTAGCTTGGAATTTGAGAGGGCATCGTCTTGTTTGACGAAGAAAGTGCGGCCGCAGATGAAAGACTGAATCAAGGAGATGATGTGCAATGGGAAATCGAATTGTGCGAGTAATTTGTAGATAAGGCCTGCATGCCAGACCCTATCGTAGGCGCGCTCCATGTCTAGAAGCAGAAGTGTCGCGTTCATGCGCCTGTTGAACGCTTGGAAGGTGTCGCAGCAGATTTTGGCTGCAAAAAAAGTCGTGTTGTGACGGGGGCGGAATCCGAACTGCTCGTTTGGGAGTATGGAGAAGTTTTCGACGATCCTGTTGACCCTGAACAGGATTAACTTCTCCACGAGCTTGGTAAAGGAGCTCAGAAGGTAAGAGGATGGGAATGTTGTAATATTTAAGTATTATCAAAAATTATATTAAAGAATGAGAAAAACAGCAATTGATTTCCACAAATCAAGGATTATAAGCGCAAAGAGGATTATTGTCAAGCGCCGATACCCTTGTGACGTCATTACAGATGCGCGTTTCTATTCGTCTTTATCCTGACGTCTAAAAGTTGTATGAGAGGGGATAGTTGGGATAGTTTTTAAGAAGTTCCACTTCTACCACGTGTTCGACGCTGCACATGATTTTTGTTTTATTGGGGCAAATATTCACAAATCATTTGAATCTTGGGGCTCTCAAGGGGAACCTTATGTCCTCTATCTCCTGCTGCGTTTTACCAAAAAATAAGCATGATTCCTGGGAATCTTCAATCGTATATTTTATGGTGGTTGGTTTTTCCAATTACACAAATCACCAATAAAACTAAAGCGAATTTTCCATCTGAAAAAAAAACGAAGATAATTAGGTGCCTAAATCTAAACCCAAAATTAAAAAAATTAAAATAATAATAATAATAATAATAATAAATGGCCTTTATTTTTCACTCGGCGAAGGGCAGCATAGCTGTTCACTTAACCGAGCATTCAAATTCAAATTACAATAACATTGTTATAATTATTTACCTTATTCATTAGTATTTACAGTAAAATCAAAACAGAGAGGAAGAAATAAGAAAAGAGAAAAAACACAGTCATGTCAATATCGACTTAGCAACGTCCTCCTAAAAGCAAGTCGAAATCCTTGAAAAGAGGACATTTCGTCAAACCTACCACATGTGTCACCATTAAACAGCCTTGGAACCGAGCAAGAAAATGAACGCTGAAATAGTGCTGTCTTATGTTTGGGAACACTGAAACATGTAGATTACCTTTTACCGCGATTTTGCACCTCATTTCTGAAGCACAATTTCTAAGATAGATGTAACACCTTTGAGACAATTTGCTAATTTTAGACCATTGCTTTTCGAATATTCGAAAATACGTTCTAGACTGTTGCTCAGCCTCACACTTGCTTCAGCGCAACTGTATTTGTCGAAACTAGCGTACACCTGCGTATCATCAGCGTACTGATGTATGCTGCTATCAGTGACGTGATCACACATGTCCATTATAAATATGACGAATAGCAAAGGCCCGAGTATCGACCCCTGCGGAACACCACTTGCAAGAGTCAAAGGCGTGGATATATCATTGTCAACCCGTACACTTTGCACACGGTTAGACAAGTAACTCTTAAAAAAGTTGACAGCGTTCTCACCCAAACCATAGTAGGAAAGCTTGGCACAAAGCAGTTTGTGATCAAGCACGTCAAACGCCTTACTGTAATCAAGGAAAATAAGGGCAGATGTATTTCCTTTGTCAGCTTCAGTCACTATGTCATCCAGAACTTTTATTAGAGCAGAGGCCAGTGCTATTATCTTTTCTGAAGCCAGACTGGAAACGAGGCAATAATTTGCTTGCATTCAAATACGCATTAAGCTGACCAAAAAGAAGTTTTTCAAGGACTTTTGAAAGAACTGACAATAAACTAATAGGCCGTATGTCTTTGAAATCTAGCGGTTGATTATTTTTTGATGTGTTAGTACAATTGCCTGCTTCCACTGAGTGGGAAAAACGAATTTTTGAATACAGACATTGAAAATATGGACAAGAAAAGGAACAATAACAGGATAGCACAGCCTGAGCATATCGAGTGTTAAACCATCCGGATCCGATGCATTCGACTTTATCTGTTGGATAGCTATAAGGACGTCATTTTCCGTAAATTCAAGGAATGAAAACCGTTGTGCACTTGTGCATAAAGTATGAATACTATTCTGATACGACAAAAAAAAATTCAATGTTTATAGGAAATGATATCTGCCGAACCGAGTCAATAAAAAAATTATTAATTGTATTTGGTTCCTTCAAATGCGACGGCAGTTCAGGACTAACACGCTTTTTGCTTTTATATAGGTACATTCATTTGATCTACATAGTGCGCACCATAACTTTTTACTAGACATGAACTCGAGTGCTTTTTTTTCATTTTATCATTTCCCACGGCCTGCGTAAAACAAATCCTAACATCTTTATACGCTTCCCAGTCTCGGACACTTTTTGTTTTCTTGTACCTAGACATTAATCGATTTCGATACTGTTTTTGTAGTTTAAGATTGTCCGTGAACCAGGGAGCTTTTGGTTTGGTTACTCGCACCTTGCGTAAGGGAGCATGCTTTTCAAAGAGGCTCAAGATTATGTTAATTAACAATTCAACCTTTTGGTCAACATGCTCACAATCAAATATCATTCCCCATCACGCGTTTACCAAGTCTGATTGAAAAGTTTCTATAATGAAAAATTTATAATCCCTAAGACGAATAATTTTTGGAGTTATGGGGGGTATCTTTATATTAAGTTTACAGTGTACAGGGTCATGATCAGTCACATCAGGCATTTCACAGTGATTAACACTGCCATCTAAAAGCTTATCATCAGATAGAAAAATAACGTCAAACTGCTTTTTCCACCTAGGCAGCGAGTGGGGTTTACTATAATTTTATGAAATCCGAAGGAGTCCAAAAACCCATCAAGGTGATTTGTTACAGTATTTTGACTCAAAAGATCAATATTAAGATCACCCAATACAATTATTTCATCACATTGAAGAACGATTTCGGCAACGAAACCTTCCAAAACATTAATAGCTTCCAGAGCATTACACCGCAGTGGTCTGTAAAAAACTCCAACACCCAAAACTAGTGATTTAACTTGCACCACAGCCCATAAATGCTCAAGTACTGTACTTTGATCATTGTTTTCGACTATGCTCACCTTGAGACTATTTCTGATGAAGATCCCTACACCCCCACCTCTCCCCCCTCTATCCAACCTGTAAAAATCAAATCTCTGCACAGAAACCTGAGCAGTTGGAACATCAGCACTAAGCCAGGTCTCAGAAATTCCCAAAATATCCAGCCCTAAATCAGCACAAATGTTACGAATGTGATCCATGCTCGGAAGAAGCGATCGAATATTGACATGACCAATGCACAAATTGCCTATAGATCTTGTTACAGCCATTGCTTTAGATAAACACAATCAAATAATACAAACAAATATATTACAACATTAACAGGAAAAAAAAAATTACATTACTTTGAATAATTATAGTTCCTCCAGGATCTCTTCATTCTTGACAATAACGTAACGATCGTCCTCATTTTTTCGTGCTAGGATTCTACCATTTCTATGCCATATGAACTTGTAGTTTTTGCTTCTGAGCTGCTGCTTAGCTTTTTTAAACAATTCATAGGTTTCCTTTGTAAGCTCCTCCTCAATGAAAATGCACTGCGCAGAGTCACCCAGGCCAGAGTTTGAAAGCGTGATTTTGCCTTCCTTTGAACGGGCCCTCAAGATTTCTTGTTTACATCAGCTGATTGTAGTGTTATAACAGCTTATACATCGGTTTTTATTGGAATCTGTCTGACATTTTGCAGAGAGCGTTCATTCGTTTTCACATCTAAGCTATCGGACAGCTGGATTAATTTATCCTTGCAAGCCTGCGCATTTCCCTCATCCTGTCTTGTCAGTAGACCAGTGACGCATATGTTGTTCATTAATTTAGATTGCTCCTTTGATCCCAAGGCAGATTAATTATTTAACTTCATTTCGTAAATCGTGGTTATCCTTAGATACCTCAGAAACCATATGCGACAATACCTTTGTCTGCTCAGACTCCTCCTCGTACTTTTCATTAAAGAATTCCATTGCTCTCCTCATCTCTCTATAATCTCCTCCTGAAGCTCATGCATCAAAGCCCTTACATCAGCATCATAACCAGTCTTCGCCTCAGCGTGAGCTGTAAAGAGGGCTGACTCCCTTCTACTGTTTTCTCCAATTGAAAGCCGACCGCTGGGACCACCTGCCACCATTGAGCATCCTGCGCAGTTCCAGGGAGTTTTTTCATTACGCATTTTTCGAGCATGAACCTCAGTAACATTGCCACATAAAAGCTGAAAGTAGCACCCACACTGACCTCACTGCAGCTTCAACTTCCTACCGATAGCCTTATCGCATTTTTTAAATTTTTTGTTGAAGTCATTTTGCAGAATAGAGGTGAAGATACAAAAGCCTTATGTTAAGCCGTAAAAGATTCAACAGACGGCTATACAGCGCAACACCTGGTGTCGACGTTGCAGATTTTCCGTTGCACGAATAGAGTGCTAGAGTCCAAAGTCCAAAATATTTGCTGATAACGCAGGGAATACGCCAATATTCTCAAGGATTTTTTGTTTTAGAAGGAATAAAATCCTCAACTCACCAGATATAGTTGGATTTCCTCTGCACACAGTACGACTTTCTTAATTTTTATTCGAGGCTTAGCGTTCAAAAATAAAGATTCTTAGCGAGCAAAAATCAAACAAACCATATTCAATAATTGCAACGTTGAGTATAACAACTGCAGTCAATAGCTCTAAGACATGAATGAACAGTAAAAATTTGCAAAAACTTATTCGATAGAATAAAATAGTTATCCCTTACAAATCTACAAAGAAGGTACATTTGTAAAAATCCGCGACAAAGCAAAATACACAATATTTTTTTCACTGTTCACTGTTGTTGACGACTGTAACCTCGTCCGCGTAGGCGTAGACAGACTGAACTAAAAAGAAGTTAGAAATGTCAGCGTCATGGCATCCACAGGCTTTTCAGTAAAAATGGGTGCAAATATCCCAAGTCTATGATAGCTATTCATTGTTTTACGCGGTGATCGATCCATGATTGGTGTGCATTGATTTTCGATTTTGGCCCGTTTTTTTTTTCAGAAATATAGAAATATCTTTAGCTATTCGTTATATTAATATACGTGGTGATTGAGCGATGGTCGGTGTACACTAATTGTGACGCGTTTTTTAGAAATAGGGAAATCTATGTCAGCTTTTCGTGATATATTAATGTGCCTCGTAATAAATCATTGATGTATTTTTTACAATTTAATGGTTGAGTTTGTAAAATCAACGTTTGGTGTACGTTCAAACAACGAATACCCATTATAATTTTCTCAAGGTTGCTGTTTATGGTTCTATGATAAAAATACATTGTCTTAAAGATGAGGAACATGGGTGTATATTCGGAAAGCGTTAACTCAATGAATTTATATTAATGAAAAATATAATCAATTTTTGATGTTTTGCGTTTATTGTTCAATGTTGGCTCTTTCACTATAGAACATCCCTAGACAAGTACAACCGCGAATTAAGAAAATAAAAAAGGAAATCATGGAGACAATTATGCGAGGGGATAGACGAATTAGCCCCAGCTCAACGTCTCCAAAAAGTTCTTTCAAAAAACCACTCAAACGGAATTGGTCTGCTAAAAAAGCCAAACGGACCTAAGAACACTGTACCGACCATATAGAAAGTCTAGAGCAGTGGTTCCCAAACTTTTTTCTTTTGCGCCCCCTTTCTGAAATCAAGAAGTGGTTGCGCCCTCCTTCCTTCCCCCATTATACAAAAACATTTTTTTTTACTTACTCTAACTCCTCTGAACTGGACTTTGGCAGAGGAAGAATGGACATGACAGTGGGCAGCGAGCGTGCGCTGTAGCAATTACTGTATTCCTTTTATACATCGAGTTACACCGAACGTGTCGCTCTAGAGCTCCTCGGAGTCACTCCAAAACACACAATTCAGAATAATTCAGATATTAGAGAGTTCTCGTGCTGTCCAAATTTCAAATACCGTAACGTTATTTGACAAGTATGACAGTTCTTACTGTATTAGCGTTAGCGGAGCCGCCCGCTACCTAACGGGAGTTAGCGGATGCCTTACCGTAACGCTATGCTATGTCAAAATTAGTTTACGCACCATTTACGTCTGTAAGAACAGCAACTTCTAATATTTCCTCGATAAAAAACACCAAGGAAAAATTATTGAAACTCGGGAATCTTCAGGATAAATAAAAGTTGGCAAACAAGCAAAAAAAAGTTGGGTTAGATCACTCAATTCAGCTGTCAAAATGTAAACAGAATAAGGAATTAGAGGATTTTTGTGACTTCGTGTCCGAGACACTAAGCAGCTCCGAGTAACTCAACGGGTAAAAGTAATACAGTAACAGATCGCATGGCAAAGCTGCTTTGGCTTATGTATGCGCTGTTGTAGGATTGTAGACATCTTTTTTAAAATTTCACCTGATTTTTTATTTTAAAGCTTAAAATTTGTATTAATTGTTTAGAAGACTTATGCCCCCCTCAATGTTGCTTCACGCCCCCCCAGAGGGGCGCGCCCCCCAGTTTGGGAACCGCTGGTCTAGAGGTACTGCTACAAACTCACTTTCCAGGTTCGGTAATCGTTGAAGCTCTGAACCAGGTCACTCCGCCTATCGAAGGGTCACAAAGCCCCAACGGCAGGAGCAAAAGGCTGGCTGGGAAAATCTTCACAATGAACAGAATAAAATAGGCGATTGATAGCTCCAGACCCTACAAATCTCAGGCAAAGACAGGATCTTTCCCGCACAACTGCAAAAAGGCTACGAGTACTTAAAGGTACACCTACAAAAGCTTTTTGAGGCAAGCCTACTTCTAGGGCACATACCGCTATCTTGGAGGAGAGCTAATGTGATATTTATACCAAGAACGGGTCGTCGACCTGAGGATGAACCAAAATCATATCGTCCCATTAGCCTAACCTCCTTTCTCCTTAAGACAATGAAGACCGCTCTACTCAAAGCAATTTGCTTATCAGCCAGGCAAATCCACAAAAAGTACTTAACACTGCCCGGTTAAAGACATTGAAAAAACAATCGAGTGCAAAGAGATCGCTCTCACAGCATTCATCGATATAGAAGGTGCCTTTGACAACACCTCACATCAATCATTCGCTAGAGCATTACAAGAATGGGATGTTGAAGTCACAATTGTAAAATGGATAGAGTCGATGCTGAAACACCGTTACGTTACGGCTGAAATAAACGGAGCATTAGCTACCGCTACCACGGTCAGAGGGTGTCCTCAAGGGGGTGTTCTTTTTCCACTACTATGGACTCTGGTGGTAGACAAAATTCTTACCAGACTGAATAATGCTGGATACCAAGTCATAGGCTATGCAGATGACCTGGCCATTATAATCAAGGGCAAACATGAAGGCGTAATGACAATCCGAATGCAAAGTGCCTAAACATCGTTAAAAATTAGAGCGAAGGCGAGGGATTATCCCTAAACGCAAACAAAACAATCCTTGTCCCGTTCACAAGAAGAAGGAAGCTAAATTTGAAAGTCCCCACCCTTAACGGTACACAACTAACATTTTCCAACGAAGTGACGTACTAAGAGGTCACCCTGGACCGAACATCTGGTCATGGTCATGCCGAAAACTTGTTGGCAAAACATGGGGACTAAAGCCAAAGATGGTATTCTGGATTTACCAAACTATAATAAAGCCCATGATCACATATGCCTCATTGGTGTGGTGGCCTAAAACCCAGCAAGTCACCGCTCAGATCAAGCTAAGAAAGGTACAAAGGCTGATATGTCTAGGAATAACGGAAGCAATGTCAACTTGCCCCACCGCAGCCCTAGAGACGCTACTCAATATGCCCCCACTCCACCTATGTGTGACAAAAGAGGCAATAACCAGCGTTCACAGGCTATTCCAAACAGACAAGTTCAAGTCTGGTGATCTGAGGGGACATCTGCGCATCCTTAATTTCATAAAACTGGAGAATGCCAGCAAACCAAGTGACCACATGATGGTCAGATTGGACTTAGAGATCCCATTCGCAGTGGTAATAAACGACCGCCAATCATGGGAGAACAAAGAATTACCACAAGCAGACAATGCATCTCTGTGGTACACAGATGGATCCAAGCTAATGGAAGGAGCTGGACTGGGCATTTCCGGCCTTAACTTCAAGCTCTCCAAGGCATTGGGTAAACATCTTACAATATTTCAAGCCGAATTGCTTGCCATAGATAGCCTTAGCCTTAAGGGCTTTCAAATGCACGTCAAAACTAGTCTGGGAATGTAAACAGACCTTTAAAACACTAGCGACACACAACCAGGTAACGTTGATGTGGCTGCCTGATGGTCATCGAGGCATAGAAGGAAACGAAGAATCAGATGGCTTTGCAAAAGAAGGGGCCTCAACAATATACCATGGACCAGAGCCCTACTGTGGCGTAATGAAAAGCCACATCATGAAAGAACTCAACAAATGAGAAAAAGATCAACTGTCATCATATTGAAGGAACACTCCGGAACTCAGACAGTCAAAAAGGTTTATTACCCTTTCAGCAAAAAGAGCTGAACAGCTCCTAAACATGAGCAGATCAGACATCAGATTGGTGGTAGGACTGCTCACAGGACACTGCCTGGTAAAATACCATTTAAGGTTAATGGGCAGAGTAGAAGACGATTTCTGCAGATTCTGCTCAGACGCAATAGAGACCGCAGAGCACCTGTTCTGCGAATGTCCAGCCCAATTCTGCAAGAGGCTTAAATTTCTCGAGAAGGCAACACTGTTACCAGAAGAAGTGGGCCAACTGACACCCTGGATAATAGCTTTCTTCGGCAGAAGTCTACGCTTCCTGGAGACAACTTAAGATGTAGAGTCACGTACAAAATATCTGCAAAGGTAGCAGTGCTGAGCGGCTGAAAAGCCGAAACGACTCCCCCACAATCTACAATCTACAATCTGGCTCTTTCATTAGTTCTAGTTCAATGTACCAAGCGAATATTCTATTATCAGAAATAATTATAACAATCACAAATTCGTAATATTGATGTTCGAAAAATTGACGACCAGTTTCCATTAATTTTACGTACTGACAATTTTTTTTTCTGTGAATAATTGCGAATTATCGAAAAACGGGCTTTTGTGAAAATATGGACCTTTCCTCCCAATAGTCTAGGGTTGAAATGGCACTGTAAGTTAGGAGCTCTACATTTGATATTTCAGCAGCAAAATACTGGTATTTTGTGAACCTTTTCCTGGTATGCTTGTGTGTTTCTAAAATTCCTTCAATATTGAGATCGCACCCCCAAAGTAATTTGCAATTCTAGTGAAGTTCCCCAAGCGGTGTATATTGTTACTGCCCAACCAGTACCATTTTTACCCGAGACTAGGATGGAAATGTCCATATTTTCACAAAAACCCTTTTCTCGATGAATCGCAATTATTAGTTTCAACCCCTTAAACCACCCCCAAAGTAATTTGCAAGTCAAGTGACGTTCCCTAAACGGTGTATATTGGTACTGCCTATAATTTCCAGTTCCATTTGTGCCCAAGACTATCATTGGTTTTGAGGCACCAGAAGCTCATAAAATCTAAAATAAAAAATCAGGGTCCGTATTTAAAAAATAAAGTTGATGATGGTGGCCCAAAGACGAAACATAAGATTTTAAATTTGATGGTGGCATCTTGTAGAGAAACACTGATGAAGTGACATTTATTTTGGGATTTCTCTTTAAATAAGCTCAGAAAAAACCCTGTATCTCTTACCGTTTCCAATATCCCAATGATATTGGTCGAATTTGGAACACCCTCTACATGACTCAAGATACAACACTAAAGACCTTAGATTTTCTGATGGCTCTGAAAATTCAGTTTTTCAAGACCTAAAATTCTGCTGATTGAAAACTTATTGGGACTCCAAGGATTCGAAATACCTACCTACTCCAAAGATTCAGAGGACCTTGACTGACATACCCTTGATGTGAAGACTCCAAAGATCTTACTTATAAGCTTCAAAAATATCCTGGAGTCTTTATTTAGACTAAATATTTTTAAGAAACAATATCAAAGAATTTGAAGATTCTTAAAACTTTGAAGCTTCATTATTCAACATTTTATAATGATCACTTTGGGTCCTCCGCTGATTAAGGACCTAAAACTAAAGATTCTAGATTTAAAAGCTTAGTCTTGAAGATTCTAAGGCTCTTGATTGGGAAACAAAATGTATAATTCATTTAACATGCTAAAAAATTTATTATCAGACTTGCTCTTCAAGTTGCCAGTGGCATGAAGAATAATTTTTTCACTTTGAAAGCTAGCAATTGCTGAGAGGGCCTTTCCGCTCGTTAACAAGCCATATAAATCTCACATACCGTTTTCGTATGAGGAATTGTACTAAAATATTAGAAAATTGGATAGTTTTATTTGAATTTCCCTCTATATAGACAATCTTTAATTAAAAAATATTGACATTGCATGTATTTTAATAGCATCCAAAAGCAGTAACTAATGTTTATAGCTCAATAACAATAATGTTTTATTCAATACCAATAAAATGCTAGACGAAAAGAGCAGTTTAATTTGCATCCGTTTCGGAACCTAAAAAAGGTCTTTTATAGCTCCCCCTAGCAAACGGCAATAATTTTTCTTTAATAGTTTGGGATCTGTTTCATGCGGTACGATGAGCGTTTTAAGGGTGAGTTATTACTCCGTAGCGAGTCACTAAATTAAGCTAGTCAATTAAAATCTTTTCTTTTTCAATCCAACACCTTTTGAGACTTTTCAAATGAAACGACTTTATAACGAGATATTCTCTAGCCTTTTCCAGAAAGAAAAAACCCCCAATGCCATGATTATTATTTACAACACACTTATCGCTTAACACACTTCTATATCACGGCAGCTATAAAGATAAGTTTTCATTACGCTCTCGTGTAGATTACAAAAAAGCCCTTAAAACGCCGTTTTATATCATATAGGGAGGAAGTGTTTGACGTTTTATGTGTGCTTTTCACAGAGTTTTTCCTTTTTTTCAGAACAGTGACTCCTGATGAGGTCCAGGCTTATTGCGATACTCAAGATTCGTGTTGCACTTTTGTGGAAACTTCGGCAAAAAAGAATTTTCAAGTGGACGAGGTGTTTTATCAGCTTTTCGCTGTTGCTAATTTGCCAGGAGAAATGGCCCCTAACCATCATAAGAGGGTGAGTAGATAAAATTTCTTTATAATGAACTTTTTTCCTAAATCACTCTATAAATTATTTCCTCCATTCAATTTTTACTAATAAATATTTTGAATATTTTTTGGTGCAGAAGAACATAATGTTTCATGGTGAGTAACGGGAACGCGTCTATAGTGTTTGTATATGTTTTTCTAGGTGTTTTTTTCTCCTAAGTGTCCTTCTTTCGTATAATATAAGTACAAAATATAAAACACATAATACAATTTACGACTCGACACGAAAATAGTTTTACACTTTGAAATAAAATAATATGGAAATGTGTCTGGTTCCGCAAGTCTACATTTGTGTAAGCATGTAATGGAAAATGTTATCTTCAACTATTTTGTGTAAAAGGGCTGTAAGGACTGTAGTAAGGTACATAGAAACTGGCTGTAGTCACTTTAAATTTGACTGTAACTTTTAATTGTGACTATGAATCTGATGACTTAAAAAGCGGGAAACCGAGTCCTCGGACCATCACATTAAAATCCAACTCTCTAGGCAAGGCACTAGACCATTAAGTAATTATTGATAAAAAATGTTGAAATAATGTTTGTAAGTAAATAAAACGCTATAAATATACAGGTCCAGAGACAATTGAGTGTGTAGACAGCTATACAGGTCCAGAGACAGGTCCGAAACAGCTTTTCGAGACAGGTCTGTCTACACAGACAGCTTTTCGAGATAGGTCTGTCTACACAGGCAGCTTTTCGAGACAGGTTAGTAGTAACGGAGGCACCTGAGCCTAAGAAATTTTTCGATACCGTGGGTAAATTTCTAGATTGGCGGCGCCTTTGATCTGAAATTTCGTTGATTTGACCTGTGCCAACCGGTTAACCGTGAAACATTGGCTACGTTCACCAGAACCAAAACGGATTGTATACGGTTTACAAATATCAACAGAATAAGTTGGGTAAACTCTTGGTTCTGCTGAACGATCCAACTTTTCAATGATAGAACGTCACCCTCTGAATGACAGGCCACCACACAAAACACAGTGTTGAAAATTATTAACATTCTCAAATTATGCTTGCAAAAATGGCGACCGATTGCAAAACATGTTTGGTTTCAACACTAATTCAACGTAGCGTTCAGCAGAACAATCGCAAACCGTTTACCAACGTTTGTATCTGGTGAACGCGGCCATTGATACTCCTGTTTGTTCCCACATTGAACGTCGGCAGCGTGTTGATTCACGAATTTTTCTTATTTACCACTACGACATCCTGTAAAAGGACACAACGAACTTCACACTATGTACGCTAGATAGCGCCACCGATAACATCATGACTTCGAGAAATTTGGGGTTGGACAAGGTCAAATCAACGAAATTTCAGATCAAAGGCGCCGCCGATCTAGAGATTTTCCCACGGTATCGAAAAAACTGTAGACAGGCTTATCTCGAAAAGCTGTATCGGACCTGTCTCTGGACCTGTATAGCTGTCTATGGTCTATTTTTTCCCAAGATAGATTTTGACATTGTCAACTTTGAAACATAAACAATACTTCTTGGCCCTGAATGGTCGCGAAATGATGTGTCCCTGCAGGCTGACATCAGTTTTACAATGCGTGCCGTGCAAATGGAATCTTGCGACCAATAAGCGGCATCGTTTTTGTTTATGTTTCACCGCACTCTCGACAGATGGCGCCATGACGTTTGACAGATGACAAGATGGCGCCGACGCCTTCGTGTCCAGGACGGCGCATCCACCTTCGTGTCAAGAATGCAAGATTGAGGTTATGGTCGGATTTTGATGCTAGAACCCGCTTTGACTATCTACTGCTGCCAGTATTTCACCACTTTAGATTTAGCTAGCGGCTTCCACCAGATCCAGATGCATGAAAACGACATCGAAAAAACCGCATTCAGCACAGAAAACGAGCATTATGAATTCTTACTCATGCCCTTTGGTTTGAAGAACGCGCCTGCTACATTCCAGAGAGTTATGGATGATATTCAATATCCCAATATATTGAGCAACTTTAACACCGAAAGATATAACATCCCAATAGTTATTCATTATGGAAGGGAAAAAAGTATTAAGATTTTAGAGCGAGATGTGGTTTGCCTCCCGTCGTGAAGCAGAGGGAGACAACAACAATGTGACCAAAGAGCGCTGGGAATGCTGGAGGTGGGACAGGGGAAATCGTTATCTTTCGTTCTCTATTCAACCTTAGAGTGTTTCTAGACATTTCATTCTATTGCATAAAAATTGGCCTGTTGTTGACCTGTCAAACCTGTATATAGGTAGTTCATTTTAGGGCCATGCCATTAGGTTACTTATAAGTTTGTTTCATGCCATAAGTTGAGTTTTTTCAATTTGTTTTGAATAAAAGCGACGCATCATAGCGGGGGAGTGTGTTGAATTCAGTCCATTTGCTGAGGAGATCTCATAAGCGCAACTAGGCTCCAAATTTGAGGGGTGCTGCAGCACCTTTTTTTTTATTTTTTTTGATGATGAGACGCGTAAAAAAAAAGTTTGTTTCACAAGGTTTTGTACTTACGTCATCATTTGCCTTTTTTTTTGAAAAATAGGTTTTACATATAGTTCGTTGCACGGCACGAAAGTTTTTACTTACGCCATCGATGACGTCATAACTTAGAGAAAAAGTTAAGTCATAGATTAATTATTTTTATTTATTTATTTATTTAGCAACAGAGTAATGAAAAAATGTTAAAATTTACAATGGAGCACCTTCGGAATTATTGTTTTGTCATACATTTTTTAACTTAGAATAGAGTTTATTCAGTTATCCGAAAATATATAAATAAATTTCTCCTGGAGTGATTTTTCACTGGAAAATTTTCCTCTAATGAGCTCCTCACATTCCTCTTTCTCCTGTAAAAATTTCAAAATTTTCCCGTTGCCAGTTTTCCAAAAAAAAAATTTAAGAGGTAAATTTTCCTTAATTTTGCCTAAATAAGTCAATTTTCCAAAATTTTTCCTGGAGTAATTTTTCACTGGTAAATTTCGAAATTTCGCTATAATGAGCTCCTCACTTTTCTCTTTTTCCTGGAAAATTTTCAAAATTTTCCCTTTGCCAATTTTTTAGAAAAAAAATAAAATGTAAGAGGGTAAATTTTCCTTAACTAAGTCAATTTTCCAAAATTTTTCCTGGAGTAATTTTTCACTGGAAAATTTTGAAATTTTGCTATAATGAACTCCTCGCTTTCTTTTTTTTTTCTGGAAAATTTTCACAATTTTCCTTTTGCCAGTTATCCGAAAAAAATTAAAATGTCAGAGGGTGAATTTTCCTTAATTTTACCTAAATAAAGCAATTTTCCAGAACTTTTTCTGGAGTGATTTTTCACTAGAAAATTTTGAAATTATGTTATTATGAGCTCCCCATTTTCTTCTTTCTCCTGGAAAAATTTCACAATCTTTTCTTTCCAGTTTTCTAAAAAAAAAATTGAAATTGAAAAGATGAATTTTTCTTAATTTTACTTCAAAAAGTAAATTCTCCAGAATTTTCCCTGGAGTGATTTCTCACTGGAAAATTTCGAAATTTCCCTATAATGAGCTCCTTACTTTCCTCTTTTTCCTGGAAAATTTTCAAAATTTTCCCTCTGTCAGTTTTCCAGAAAAAAAATAAAATGTAAGAGGGTGAATTTTGCTTAAATAAGTCAGTTTACCAAAATTTTTCCTGGAGTGATTTTTCCAGTAGAAAATTTTGAAATTTTTATGTATTAAGCTACTCACTTTTTTCTGGAAATTTTTCAAAATTTTCTCTTTGCCAGTTTTCCAAAAAAAAAAATTGAATGCGAGAGAATCAATCTTCCTTAATTTTACTTAAAAAAATCAATTATCCAGAACTTAGAACTTTTCCTGGAATGATTTTTCAGTGAAGAATTTTGAAATTTTCCTATAATGAGCTCCTCATTTTCCTCTTTTTCCTGAAAAATTTTCAAAATTTTCCCTTTGCCAATTTTCCAAAAGAAAATTAATATGTGGAAGGGTGAATTTTCCTTAATTTTGCTTAGATAATTCAATTTTCCTGAATTTTTCCTGAAGTGATTTTTCACTGAAGAATTTTGAAATTTTCCTATAATGAGCTCCCCACTTTTATCTTTTTCCTGGGAAATTTTGAAAATTTTCCCTTTGCTAGTTTTCCAGAAAAAAATTAAAATGTAAGATAATGAATTTTCCTCAATTTTGCTTAAATAAGTCAGTTTTCCAGAATTTCTCCTGGAGTGATTTTTCACTGGAAAATTTTAAAATTTTCATATAATGAACACATCACTTTCTTCTTTTTCCTAGAAAATTTTCGAAATTTTTCCTTTGCCACTTTTTGCCAGAAAAAAATTAAAATATAAAAGGATAAATTTTCCTTAATTTTACTTCAAAAAGTCAATGGTCGGGTCCATCAGGACGTAGCGCTACAACAGCAATCATCAGCAGTGTTGCCAAATTATTAAAGTTGTGGCAAATTTTATCCCTGTTCTTCTCACCAAAAGGAAAAAAAGATGGAAAATGGTCGGAGCGCTCAGTGTTTCAAGCGGAACTCATTAATTTTAATAATTTTTGGTTAAATAAGTGATAATAATAGATTTATTGGAAATGTAATGATGTAAATAATTAACCTTTAATAAATGTAATAGATTTGCTACATTTGTAATAAACTGGCAACACTGTTGATGATCGCTACTGTAGCGCTATGTTCTGATGAACCCGACCAATTTTCCAGAATTTTTTAATGGGAAATTTTGAAATTTTCCCCTAATGTGCTCCTCACTTTCCTTTTTCTTTTGGAAAAATTTCACAATTTTTGCTTTGCCAATTTTCCAGAAAAAAATTGGAACATGAAAGGATGAATTTTGCTTAAAAAAGTCAATTTTCCAGAATTTTCCTTGGAGTGATTTTTCACTAGAAAATTTTGAAATTTTCCTATAATGAGCTTCTCATTTTCTTCTTACTTCTGGAAAAATTTCACAAGTTTTGCTTTATTAGTTTTCCAGAAATAAATTGAAATGTGAGAGGATAAGTTTTTCTTAATTTGATTTGAATAAGTCATTTTTTCAGAGTTTTTCTTGGAGCGATTTCCCATTGGAAAACTTTGAAATTTTCTTATAATGAGCTCCTGATTTTCCTCTTTTACCAGTTTTCCAGAAAAAATTGAAATGTGAGCAGTTTTCCCTGGCGTGAATTCTCACTGGAAAATTTTGAAATTTCCCTGTAATGAGCTTCTCACTTTCCTCTTTTTCCTGGAAAATTTTCAAAATTTTCTCTCTGCCAGTTTTCCAGAAAAAAATTGAAATGTAAGAGGGTGAATTTTCCTTAATTTTGCTTAAATAAGTCAATTTTCCAGAATTTTTTATGGAGTGATTTTCCACTAGAAAATTTTGAAATTTTCCTATAATGAGCTCCTCACTTTTCTTTTTCTCCTGGAAAAATTTCACAATTTTCTTTTTGCCAGATTTCTAGAAAAAAATTAAAATGTAAGAGGGTGAATTTTTTTAAATTTTGCTTAAATAAGTCAATTTTCTAGAACATATTTGAGATTTTAGTCATGAAAAAAAAAACAAAGAATCACCCTTTGCCGTTTGTACAGGATATTTAGGAACGCCCTGTATAATACGCAGTTAATTAATTTATATGTATATTTGGGACTCCAATTATTTTTTAGGGGCCGGTATTTCAATATCACCTTAAGATATAGAATTAACATAGACATTGACAACATTGTCTGACCTTGTTCGATGACGTCATCCTAGATATAACTATGAAAACCCTATATTTTAGGGTAAGTCTTGATTTTAAGGTAATATTGTAATACCGGCCCCGGTTGAAAATTTTTATTCCATAACAATAATAATTGCGAACGTGTTCTATGAATTAATCAACGACAAATACTTTTTTCTAAATTATGACGTCATCGATGACGTAAGTAAGTATAAAAAGTGCAAAAAAAAAATAATAATTTGGTTGCACTAATTTTTTATATTAGTGTTAGGTAGTGCTATGGTTGGATGCCGATTGCCGAATGGGAGTGCTAATTTTTGCTTTACGGGTGCTTAGCACCCCCAAGCACCCCCCTAGTTGCGCCTATGGGAGATCTGTACATCAAAATTGTCCGCTACCGTTTGAATCAGACAACCAGGCTTCAAGCTATTTGCTCCCCGTATAGTTCGAAGTTTGCTGATTGCATGTTACGGCAAACTGTAGTTGCTATCGAAGATTTGTACCTCATTACTTCGTCATAGCTACAACAAATTCCAAATAAGCCATACAGAAAATCAATAAGTTGTCTTGATGAATAAGCGTGATGAAGTGTTACACCAAGAGACACTTGTAGGCATATACGTTTTTTCAATAAGTCGTTGGATTATTTCCTTTCCGTTTGCATCATGTACCAATATACTGGCATTTTCTACCTAGTTTATCATGGAAAATGTATATACAGACCGGACAAACTTACTAGACACATAGGGAGTAATAAGTCGAATTGGCTTGTAGCCGGTTAAGGCAAAGGCCTTTAAATTTTATTAATAATTCAAAATGGAAAATAATCGAATACATACATTATAATATAAGTAACGTTCTACTATAAATTCTCATCAAAATTTGTTGAAATAGCCGCATTTCCCCTTACCCATCATTAGAAATTTTAAAAAAACCGTAAAAAGCCCCAAAAATTTCGCGGCTGCAGCGCTTTTCTTCCTGCAGCTACTACTGCTGCAAGCATCACTTACTGCTAATTTGCCTCTTCCCCCACCTCCCCCTCAAGACAAAATCCTGACTACGCCAATGATGCTGTCGAAGCCGAGTATAGCCGAGCTGCCGAAGATGCACGAATTTCAATAATATGAAGGAACCTGCAGGGATGATCAATGATCCAGCGTGGCGATCCTGCAGTGAAATGGGTATCTGTCAACTGGTCCCATTTAAGTCTAGGTGTCTAGTAGCCTAGTCCTGTCTGTCTAATTATTTCTACTTATGTTAATTTTTGAAGTCCGAGCAGTAATTTTGAAATTCCGGCGCCTATGGGTTTCCTCCTGGTCAACTGAGCTACTACTGCCATCAGAGCGATTAGAAGAAGGACTACTTTTTTGACGTGTTCTGGTTAAACTGCGGTTGATCTCACTTTTGCATGTTGTGCATAAGTATGAGGTTTTTTTCACTTTTTATATTTTCCATGTCGCTCTTCTCCAGCCCAGTGCATTTCAGATGCACCACATTCACCACTGCATTTTACTTTATACCCACTTTTTCCGATATTATGGCTAAAAACTTTGCAACACAAAGGCGTCATATCCGCTCGTCTCCGTACAAACTCCAAACTTGTAGTGTAGTGCAACCACCGGTTGTTATTGTTATTGAACGGCACAATAGGAACGAATTCCTGACGGTATAATGTACCATGTATCTATCTCGTTGTTGTTAGTGCGATATGGCCCTTTTGGGTATCTTAGAGACGTCGACCCAAGTGTCTAAAACGTGCAGACTTGCGGAAATGTAAAAATGTTCTAGGGGTAAACATGGTCATTATCAAAAGAACTATAGAAAAACATATAAACACAAAGCACATCATCGACTCTAAAATTTGAAAAAATAATTATAAATGTTCTTTTTTTTTATCTGACATCGTTGTTTGTTGTGTGTCTACCTTATTCTTCTTTCTGTCGGTATGATTCTCTATATCTTCTTCCCTTCCGAACAATAACGACTACTTACAGTTGGATTTTTGCTACTTATGTGGTTTGATTATGTTATTTTGAATAAAAATATTACGGATTTTGATCGAAATATTATCTACTTTTGTGTCCTAAAATCAAAAATAACTCATCAGGATAGGGTGTAAACCAAAGAATCTCTCTCACAAAGACAAGACCAATATAATTTTCTAAACTTAAGTATAAATCTTCTACAAAGCTTTTAAGTTAAGGCGTATACGTAAGTGGTTTCTTGTCAAAACTTGATGCAAATAGTTTTATAATGGCAAAATGTAGAGTGCCACGATATTCTGTCGTGTCTTAACTCGACACAGGTGCTTCTACTTTAATGTATATTATCTTGTTAAATTTATCTAAAACAGTTTAATGGAATTTATTGCCCAAAATCCGTTTTATTTTATGATAATGGTACTGAAAAACTTTATTTTTGTGGTCAAGGGTTTGTAAGCATGGAAATATTGTACGTACCATCTTTAAGTGAAAATTAATTACAGACTAATAGCAAAAACCTTTGACCGCAAACAAAATCCAGTATTCCTCAGTCAGTGTTACTTTTCTTGCAATTTCTTCATACATCAACCATCTACCCTGTTATTTTTCTGTTGTAGATCAGCGCCAGCTTCGGGGCACCGTGTCCACTGCCGCCGCCCAATCCCTCTCACCTGTCCAAGAAGTACCATCTGTCAGTGAAACGTCGTTTGAGCGATGCGTGCGGGGTGGTAGCGCCAAACGTACGAAGACCAAGCATAAGAACTGATTTGATGATAATGAGAACTAAAACCTACAATTGTGGCGAAGGGGGTAGTGCGCACAGTTCGCCCCTAAATTGGCGGAGAAACAATAGCGGCAATAATGGTTCGTGTGTGTTGCAGTGAATTCTCGTTAAATTTAATTGTTAAATGTTTTGGATGTTGTTAGCTTTAAATGCGTTGGTGTAAACGTACCTTCGTACCTACCAGCACATTTTTATTGAAGTGTCTAAATCATACTCATACGTACGTTTACACTGTTAATTTAAAACGAAAGCTGACTTTTGTCTTTAGATGTTAAGAAAGCCTATTTATATAATATTATATGAATGTTATTATCGCGACCAATCAAATTTTAAATAATAATAATTATTTTCTTCATTATTTCATGGCTTTAATATGAGTTTTAAAAAATATGTACATATCCTCTAAAAATAAAATTGATTTTTTATAGAGATGGGTTTTTTATATAAAATTTTTACAAAATGGGGCAATAATAATTTAATATGTATTTATTAATTAATTTTTTGATATTTTTATTGTTATAAAAATAATGTTTTAGATGATAAGCTGCCGAGAATTTAATTCAAAATCAATTATTGTTGACCATCTTTTAAGTAGAATATAGAAATTGTTTCGACAGAAAAATGTGACGATTGTAACCTTTTTTCAAATCCAACTCTATAACCCAACCATATATCATATCTATAATAAACCCCTTAAAAAATGGATTATCTACCGCACAAAGGTTTACGTCACATACCTATTCCATATTTACTGTACTTCACTATTCATAGAAACAATACAATTTAAATGTAAATGTGAATCGTGATTGGAATCAAACAGAAAAAAAATCTACTGATTGCACAATAAAAAATATATTTGTATCCCGAAAAAGGAAACAGAAAAAATAAAAGTTGATGTTGATAACAAGATGTTTTTATTTATTTGTTGAATAGTCTGTGAAAAGTAGGTGTAAGTAAAACACTACACTGGAGTGTAAATGGAGTAGAAAATATCGAATTCAAAAATTCTTTATTGTTGTCGAATGTCGAATATATTTTTTCATTTTTTGGACGAAGTTGCATAAATGACAAGAATATTTTATTGTCCAGAGTTTTTTTCTCAATAAGTTTAAGATCCAGAAAAATTGGTAGCAAAAACAAATCTCTTGCAATCATTCAACAGCTCAAGTAAGCCTAAAGTCCCTGACAAACTTCCAAACCGACTGTAGATGTGTCAATCAAAACTTTGAACCAAAATAAAGTTATGACTCTCAGAGTCCCAAAATTGCCTTGACCTGTAAGATCTTGAATACAGAGTCGGTATACTAGAAAATCAATTCTGAAAAAAATTTAAGTTATGTGATCTAAAATGCAAGAATTTAATGACATCATAGGTTTATAAAAGATCACCTTGTAGTCTTCTATATTACAATGGTAACAGGTTTTAATAGTCTTTCCTTGTATTTTCAAAAGGGGTTTCATGTTGGTTGTGTTCATAAAACACTTGTGTTGACATATCAAAACGTGCTCTCGTACATATCACAAAGTTGTTTTTTTTTTACTATTTCAACTGCATGAGAGATAGAGTTTTTGAGATCATAAATATCTGTTAGATGATCAATTAATGTTAATTCTTAGTCACTACTAGTCTTATCAGGATTTTTGTTAGTTCGTTTCGAAGTTTGGTCTTCAGATTATATGGTTGATTCGAGAAGTAAGTATTTCACTGAAGTTCTTTTTTGTACATATATTGTACAATAATACTCAGGTATTGCAGAGTATTGTGAGAGTATTGTGGAATATTGCAACCTATTGCCCAATGTTTCTAGATACTGCAAACCATTGTGATTATTGTGAACTATTGTAAGTTATTGCAGTACATAGGTATTCCCTATTTCTTCAAACTTTTATATTTTTCTTTCATATTATTTAAATCTTTATGATCTAAATCAAATGGATGAGATCATCAATTCATCTTTTTCAGGCCATCTTAAATGGCATACGTTCAATTTTAGAAACTTCACTTTGCTTTCCTTGTTGTTTGTATGCAATACTTTTGCGATGTACCACGCAGTATCATAACATAATATACTGCTGCACTGCATAGTAATATTTAGGTCGAATATATAGTCTTTCTCCTTCATCATTCCTTACTCCTACAATTATGAAATTTCCATTTTTGAATTTATTTTAATTTGTGTGAATATCAGAGTTGTCTGTTTTTTCAGCAAAAAAACAACATTTCTTACTGTCTTTGACTTTCTGTTTTTCAAATGTATTTTTAAAAACCTTCCATTGTTCATATCTGTTACCTACGCATTGTAATCTTTAACATTAAAAGCTACCCATTCATATAATTTTTAAGAGAGTTGAGCTCCTCTGGTTCTTTGTCTGCCATCACAACGTCATTATCAGATTTCTCCTGAATAGCCTCAGATGAGTACCGTCAGTCGAATTGAGTTCATCTTTGTTGAAATTGGCGTCAAGTTCAGAGTTAATTATTGTTTATGGGATAGTATGTCCGTCAAAACAGTTAACTGTATAATCTTGGATATTGTCTATTTCTAACATCTGAAGAAGTGCGATGTAAATTCGAGAGCAAAAAGAGGGACCGTAGGAAAGAACGATAGAACAGGGTCCTCATTCTTGAAACAGGAAAGCAACGTTGTCAGGAGAACGAGTGTTCCGTCTTTCTCAATGATATGCAAATGATAATAAAAGTAACAAAGACGGAACACTTATTCTCCTGGAAATGCTGCAACCCTGTTTCAAGAATAAAGGCCCAAAGAAAAAGACGCTCCCGCCCTCATATTTAACAGTTGTTCTATTTTCCTACACTCGTAAGTTAAAGTTATAATGAAAGTGCAACAAAAATTATAAACGAGCTGATGTATAGTTTTTGGTATAGAGTATTGTGGAACAACATACCCCTCGAGTTGATCACGGTGGATTTTTGTTTTTTTGTTTGGTTGTTGAAAAAAGACAACAGATTCCATTGATTGGATAGATCAGATCGAGGAGTTAACCGTTAGCCAAATTTGTAAACTGAATACATATGGAATACAAAAGGAATTCATGAGAATACATATGAATACATAGAAGTACATATGAATACATATGACTATACAACAAAATCTTCGGAGTCTGTCTGTACTTTACTTTACCCAAGAACCCATTTCAGAAGCCAACAAAATAAGGACTTTTTAATTATAGGATATTTTTCCTTTAGCTTTACCCTAACATAATATAAGGAGTAGGTAAGTTTGTTGGAGAAATCTTTCAAATCTAATGAACTAAGAAGTAATGAGTCTATTTCCTTTTCAGAGTTAAACCCAACCCGGAGGTGACTCGCTATTGAGAAACCGACCCTTTAGCCAAATCCAGACTATGTAACAAAACATGTTGAATAACAAAGGTTTATAACTTGTTAGAGAATTTTGAATAACAAAAGTTATACAATACAGTGTTGTACAAGATTTTGTTGGTTGTATAGCATGTTTTATGTTATCCATCAGATGTCGGTAAAGATATCAGAGGAAGTTATAAAACATTATAACAAGTTACACAACAAATTTGTTGCATATACTTTGTGAGATTCCGACAGTTTGCAACCTGTCAGAAGAAGCAATCGCTCGCAAAACAATAGGTCTGTTTCTGCAGAAATCACAAACCAGTCAGAGTGAATTTCATTGGTTGAAACTAGTTTTCTGACTGTTTCTGACTGTTTTCAACCAATGAAATTCGCTCTGACTGGTTTGCGATTTTCGCAGAAACAGACCTTATAGAAGAATCGGCCATTTTGACTGGTGCTCGACACTCAAAATTTGTAACAATGGGTACATTCAGGCGGTGTCAGCGGCTAAGTTCACAGTTCAGCCACTCAGCACAGGGACTTTATTCTCGAAACAGGGAAGCAGCGTTCTTATGAGAACGAAGTTTCTATCTTTGTCGTTTTCCATAACACTGACAATGACAGAGCAATCGTTCTTATGAGAACGCCTATTCCTAGGTTTCGAGAATAAGTCCCTGCTAAGTGGCTGAGCTTAGCAGCTGGCACCGCCTGAATGTACCCAATGTTATTTATAAATATGTCATTTTTGAAATTCCCGCTAAAAATATAGTTGCTCGTAGGTACACGTAATTTGATTGTGTGAGTGTTTGAAACCGTTTCAGCACTAACTTAACCCGCTAGGGAGGATGGGACCAACCCTTACCATTCCAAATTGAACAGGGGGTCGAGTGATACCTGTTTTGAAAGAGCGTTCAATTTTCTTTCAAATGGCATCAAATGAAAGAGATGAACGCTTTTTTAAAAGAGGTATTACTCGACCCCTTGTTCCATTTGAAACAGTAAGGGTTGGTCCAACTCCGCCGAGAGGGTTAAAGTTGAAGTGCTAGAAGTGGTTGCAGAAAACTTCCCTCTTTGAAAATCAAATTACGTGTACGAACGATTTTTAAAAAAAAAAATGTGACATCAGATATTTAAGTTGTTTCGTTTTAAATGGTAGACCCTGTATGAGTAAAGTTTTTCGATTTTAGGGCGGGTATTATAAAACTATTTCGACAAAATAACAAAAAGCTAACTTCTGGAATGACATAGTAATTCCAGAAGTTAGCTTTTAGTTATCTGGCAAAATAGTTTTACAATAACCGCCCTTAATCTGATACTCCATAGGAATGTGAACTGGTGGCACCCTACATTAGAACGCCAATGGTCACCTGACGTCACACCTGTTTTTGCCGTATGCTTCACCCCCTCGCTCCTCATACGGAAAGTGTCAGATTATAAACGACAGACAGACAATAGGACTTTTCGGAAACACTGATCCCATTAGCCGGATCACCAGCTGTAGTTTTTTGTACTTTTCTCAATCGTATTCATCAAAAAGAGATAAAACACAAACAGTTGATGATCGGGTTAATCGGATTAGCGTTTCCGAAAAGGCCATACCTGGTTTAAGCTTATTTCCAAATAAAATCCCAATAATTGTTTCGACGTGTGATAAATAGATGGCGCGCGATTCCAAAAGATTGTACAGTGGCTAAATAAACCTTTACATACTGTAGCGACTATAGAGGTCCCGCCGCCATCTTGTTCCCAACCTCTAGTTACTTTTAAATATTAATATATTGGATTTAAATGGACATCTATCATAAAAAATTGAAGTCGACGTATTTGATGACCATTATTAAGTCCATCAAGTACGTTGTTCTCCATGATTTATGATGGATGTTCACCTAAATCCCGTACATTCATATTCAAAAGTAACAAGAGGTTGGGAACAAGATGGCGGCGTTTTCAATATAAATATATGGGATTTTAGAATCAATAAAAAATAAGACAGCAATTGTCGCCACTGTGGTAATAGAGTCACTATATGTAAATAATTATTGTGTATTCTATTACAGAGATCTTTTACAACACATTTAGGTAAATATGTATAGTTGTATTCCTTTCAAGAGTTTAGAACACTAGTGCTACTCGCCCCGGTGTTAGTCGAATAGTCGACCCCGATTTGAAAGGAACAGATGCGCTGGCTTTCGTGCATTTAAACGGTTTGACTAGGACTTGAGTACAGTGGCTAAATAAACCTTTACATACAGTGCCGACAATAGAAGTCCCGCCGCCATTTTGTGCCCAACTTTTAAATATGAATATAGGATTTAAATGGACATCCATCATGGAAAATTGAAAATAACGTATTTCATATGTGCCTAAGTATAGTAATCGGATAGGTACGCTGTTTTTGTACGCTGTGTCTAGCCTCCCGGCACCGGTATTCATACGAATCCCGGTTACGACGCGTTTTCAATGATGTCATCAACGACCGCCGGGATTTATCGTGGATACCGGCTATTGGATTCAAAATTCAAAGAAGTGTTTCGATCTCTTGCTGCTTGAGGCTTTAAATAATTCCGGAATAGCTTTTGTGTATTATTGTTTCTTGTTGTGATATTGATATTAGATTAGAGTGGTAATAGTACTTCGTTAATCCACTTTTCGTAGTAGTGGTTTAAAAAGGGAATAGTATGGTTTATTTTCATTCATTATTCGGGACTCTGGGACTATAGCTTTTTCAACACCGTATCTCTGAAATAGGGTACTTTCGGACCCATGTTTATAAGAACTTTTGCTCTTAATTTTAGATGTAGAATCCGCAGTTAAAATATTAACTTCTAATTTTGGGGCACCCTGTGTGATGTTGCTGAACAATAACGGCGTTGCTGAACAGACTTCCAAAATGCTGTACAATTCAGCGAAATCACAGAATTACCCGTGGCGATATGCTGTGTGTATGATCTTTTATGGTTTCTGTACAACGTTAAAAAAACTACCAAAATTTTCTAAAAATTGGATTTGTTTGGAATGTAAGCTGTGCATGATTGCATATGAACAATTGATGCGAAAAAGTTGTAGTGATTACATCAGAATTTATACTTATGTTCGAATTATACCTATGTATTCTATGTATATAAATATAATAAAAGTCATAATTTTATTTCCCATAAATAAAAGCCTATCGCGCCTGACTTCGGTTACTTTTTTTACCCTACATAATAATTTTGCCCCAATACCAATGAACATAATAATCATTAACATCTTGTATTGCAATAGCCGGTATCCACGACAGTTACAGGTGGTTGTTGATGACGTCATTGAAAACGCGTCATAACCGGGATTCATATGAATACCGGTGCCGGGAGGCTAGACACAGCCCTAATAACACAGTAACATCGCAGAAACGTTCCAGAAACATCCATCAGGGATAATAAAGACATCCCTGGGAGATCCCTATTTTCCTGGGGACATCCCTGGGATGTTGCTGGCAACAGCCATGTCATCATTTGCGATGTCCTGGAAACATCCCTCAGGGATGTTTCTAAGATGACTTGGGATGTACTTAATACATCCAGGGCAGGTATATGAAACATCCCCAATAAGTTTCTTGTATGACTTTGGGGATGTTTCTAAGATGACTTGGGATGTACTTAATACATCCGGGGCAGGTATATGAAACATCCCCAATAAGTTTTTTGTATGACTTTGATAGGAAAATGAATTTTAGGATTATGGATTAAAAATTACCTAATTCGATAATTTTCAATTTTTGTTATACTTTTTTTGAAAGTCAGATGGGATTTTTTTTTTCAAAAAAATAACAAAAATTAAAAATTATAAAATTAAGTAGATACATCAGTTCCGAATAATGTTTTATTGAAGACATATAACTTACAATAATTGTAATACAGAAATAAGTATTCACCTCAACTAATAAACTTTATACTCTTAAAGGCGGGTATTATAAAACTACTTTGAAAGTTAACTTAAAGTTAACTTCTGAAAACACATGTAATTCAAAAAATTAACTGCAAGTTAACTGTCAAAGCAGTTTTATAATACCCGCCCTAAGTCTAACTTCTCGCGTAAAATGTTGCTGATGGACAATTTCTTGCTCAAACAATGTAGTATTATATCATGCCCCGTGATCGAAAACCATAGTTTAGCAGCAGGAAGTGGAGAAGTTTGGCGTTTTCATAAATAAAAAATTCACAAAATTTGAACTACTTGCCAATGGTAAATTTTTGCGGTTTATTATCCAAAAATGTGCCATTAATACAAGGCTAGACCTTGCAAAAGGGCTTTAAACCCGTGAAAATCTTCTAGCATTATTACAGCCTTGTTAATGGCACATTTTTGAATGACACATGATATGCTACAAAAATTGACCATCGGTACTAATTAATTATGCCTACAACAAACTTCCCCACCACATGCTGCCAGACTATGGTTTTTGGTCACTGGGTGTAATACTACATCGCTTAAGCAAGAAAGTGTCAATCAGCAACTTTTTACAGCAAAAAAAATCACTGGCTCTTTAGACTATCATGTATTATGACTAAACAACAGAAAAATAAAAATCAAAAACTTAACTTCTAAATCTGCTTATGAAGAAGAAACTAAAATTTGAAACTATAAAAAAGGTTCCGAGTTCTTTTTTAATTTTTCTTAGTCTCTGCTCTGACCCTTCGCTCTTTTGCCCTCCTCAACCAGTCACCGATCCTCAGTTCTATTTCTTTTTGATTGTTGGAAATACCTGATTTTTGGGCAGCATCTGCAATTATTATTTTGCTTTTAATTGTTACATATGTGTCCTGATGCCCGCAACATAAGCAAAGAGTTATTGTCCGTCGATTTTTATCCGATACTCGGACGGAATGTGAGCTGGTGGCTCCCTACATTAGAACGCCAATGGTTACCTGACATCACACCTGTTTTTGCCATATGAAACACCCCTTCGCTCCTCATACCGCAAGTATCAGTTAAAAATCGACGAACAATACTTGGGAAAGATAATGAAAATAACTGCTAATTTTGAAAGTAAAAGATTAAATTATGGAAATGTAGCAATACCCAGAGAAATCACGGCGTATTTTAAATTTGTACTCAGAAGTGATATTAAAAAAAAGCTAATTGAATTCATACAAAATAGTTATTTATGCAACAAGTGTGTAAAGTGAACCTTTTTTAACAAATGTGAATTTAAGGCGAGTGCGACAATCACATGAGTGAAAAAAGGTGCTTTACGCACGTATTGCATACAACATTTTTTCTACTACCAATCAAATATGTGTAAAAAAATTGATTTAGACAAATACTTTACGCACTAGTGCGTAAGTATTTTCACTTTACGCACTAGGGGGTGAAGTAATTTACCAGAAAAATACTAAATTGACAGCGTCGACCTTTGTCATTGACATTACTTTACGCACTAGTGTGTGAAGTGAATTACTTTACGCACTAGTGCGTGAAGTGTAATTTTACGTCTTCTAAATAGTGCGTAAAGTAAGCACTTTACGCACGGTAGTAGAAAAATATTATTGCTAATAGTTTCAACAGGTATTTTCATGATATCGGGTCTTCAAAAAAAAAACAATTAGAGATTGTTTTGATTACGAAAACGTATGTCTAATTATTATTTGTTTATTGGTCCCGATTTTTGACATGACTTTTTGACATTGAAGTTCATTGACAAAATTGAAGAAAAATATTGCTAAGAAATTATAATACGTTTAAAAATCCATAGTAATCTTTGATTATTATTGTTTTTTTTTGAAGACCCGATACCATTCCCTATGTTGCGCTTGCTTAGACACTTACTACATAAAATATGTTGCGATTTTTCATCCTTATAATTTGGAAAAACATATTTAAATTAAACTTTTCACAAATATAAGAACGATTAACAAAAAAATTTCTATATTTACCAATTATTGCTTTTGCCAAACTGCTGGAGCCAAAAACACTTTTTCCTTTTTTCCCAAGGAAAGAGAACTGTTCTGCTAGGGTATCACTCACCAATGGAGCAATACAACGTCTCACGAACTCGTAAAGATTTGAACCACCCATTTTTGTAAACAGTTGCACCTACAAACCAAAAAATAGATTATTAAAAGCTTCATCAAAAGATCTAAATATAATGATAATATGTAGCTAAATTAATGAATACGGGATGTTTACCAATGCTGAATAGTTTTCCGATACAGAAAAAAATTTGTTGAATTGCACAAAAGTCTCTTTTGTTTCAATTGGAAAATCCAAATTGGACTTTTCCAAGATATTTTTTATTTCTTGATCATCATGGGTGGTACACTTATGATTGGTCACTTTTTCATTAATTTCTACTAAAAGTGCCTGTATGTTATACAGGATTTTTGAGTTGCAACATCCTGGCCGGTTTTCTGACTCTGTTAGCTTATTACCTAAAATACAATAATTGAACACAAAACATCTAGTTTTGAAATCAGTTTACCAGTTGAGTTTTCTCTTATTTGTTGAAGTTGACCGCTCTTTTTTGCTGAAATCAGTTCATTAGCCAAGTTTTCCTCAATTTGTTGAAGTGGACCGCTCTTTTTTGCTACAGGTGTAGCAGAGCTGCGGCTTTGAATTTTACGATTTTCTACATATTCTATATCATCTGAAACAGCACAGGAATAATAAGACACTTTATAAAATAATTGATTAGGTACTTTTTGTTGAACTTGGTACATATTTTACCTTTTGAATTATTATTTTCATTTTCAGAATTCATCATCATGTCCTTGTGTGTGGTTTTATCTTCCCAAGTTGGGGGGGCAGGAATTTTTTTAAATTTTATAGGTAACTCATCAGAATCTGATCTATCAGAATCTGATGAAGAAAAAACTTTTTTTTTTCTCAACCTCTTTGAAGGTGTCACAGTGGCGTCACAGTCCTCAGTGTTGAGGTCACTTGTTGTTTCAGCCTTGGCTGCCTTTTTTCGAGCAAGTGCGTAATTATCTAAAAATAGCATAGTAAAGGATAGTGCAAAAATGACGCTATTATACAGGGTGTCCCACAATCAGCGTTACAGGCCATAACTTTCTTATTTTTAGATTTTTTCAAATGGCACCCTTAATTTTTTTTTTTATTTTTAAGAAGTTCATGAAATTGCAAATTCAATAATGTATGAAAAGTTTGTTTCTTCATGTTTCCTTGGGAAAAAAATTCAAAAATGAAAATAATAATAATGGGGTTCTATTTGAAAAAAAAGGCAAGAGTTGTTTTTAGGGGATGAGTTTGTTAGGGAAGATTTTTTTAATATTCTTGAAAAGGGGTTAATTTGCACACAATTAATTTTTTTTTGTCATATTTTTATTTTTGTAGACAAAAATGTGATTGCCTGTTGCCTGTACATATAAGACTAAGGGTGGGACACCCATTTTTTTTCCCCCAAGAGACATGGAAAAACAAACTTTTTATACACCATACAAATTTGTAATTTCATAAGCTTCTCAAAAATTTAAAAAAATAATAGGGGTGCCATTTGAAAAAAAAAGTCAAGGGTTGTAAATAGGGGATGATTTTTTCAGGGGATGATTTTTTTATATTTTTGAAGAGAGCTTAATTAGCCGTTAATAATTTTTTTGTTTCAAATTTTTATTTTTGAAAATAAGAAAGTTATGGCCTGTAACGCTGATTGTGAGACACCCTGTATATTTGTTGTACAATGCATGCATTTTGCAGCTCAAGACGAGAAGTCAAGAGCTGCAGTAAATTACTTTCAATACGGTGGATTAAAAGTAAATTAAAATGGGGTTGAATGCTGTGTGCACATTAAGCAATTAAGCAAAAGAAGGTTTGTATATCGTGCAAAAATCTTTATTTAGAAATATCAGTGCATAGCGCTTTCGGCCTTTCTGATGCGATTTTGTTTTTTCTGATAGCATTAAAAGAAAATATAGAAAAAAACTGTCAAGTTTTGTATTTAATTTTTTTTTTCTATTTTAAATAGTAAAAGCTGTAAGTATGGGTCCAAGTATAATCAAATACCCAGTATATGAGAATAGAAACCATTTTTTTTTGGATTAATCCTTGGACAGATTCAGGAAAGCTATTGGTGGCTTTGGTTTATGTGATTTTTGTAGAAAACTAGTGTATTATGTATATGTATGATTATGACAAACAAAAAATGGATAGATAAAGCTTTACCATATGTTGCATTCCTAAAGGACCGCACTTTATGTAAGGGCCAACAGGAATTAAATTCACATCTTTTAATAAGGGCATGCAGTTTTTCCCTAGTTACTGCAGGCCACAAACATTCGTCACCATTTATCCACCGGGTAGGGACTGCTTCCACACTGTCATCTGCTGTAAAGCACACAACAGTCCATGTTTTATTTGGTGATGCCATTATGGCCTGAAAAAAAAAAAAAAAAAAACACCGAAAAGTGATGCAAAAAAAGGTTACATTGTGTGTGAAAATTTGGCCACTTAATAGGAAAATCAATTATCTATAGCGGGATATGGACAAAATAAATGGCATGTACAGGGTCTTCGATTATATTTGAGCCCCTACCTACAGCCTTTACTTATACCATAACCTGGGACCCGGATCACGAACCCTCGACTCGATAGTATCGTCCATATGAATTACATGGACGATACTATCGAATTGTGGGTTCGTGATCCGGGGGACAGCCAGTTCAGAAAGGGCAGTCTATCATAAGCGGTTAATTCAAATTGCCTTCAATTATTTGCACAGTTGCATAAAGAATGCGGGTAGTCTGCAAATTTTCAAAAATAGATTGAAGTGTTGCTTGCTGGGTGAATGATATAGTTGACTTTTTTGTTTCTATTTTAGTTTTGAGTTTTGTAATTATTGTCTGTTGGTGATACTGTATACCTATATTGTTTAATTTTATTTTCTTTTTTTCTTTTTTTTAGGTTTGTAAGAATTTATACCTAATTGTATTTTGTTTTATGTATTAGCCAGGTGCTAAATAAAGGATTATTATATTATTTTTTGCATTTATAATACTACAATACGTCAGAAAATGATCAGATATTCCCACATCCCTGACTCCCACTTCAAAATTAGTTTCCTCATTTGGTATTAAAATTATATCTAAGAGGGAGGCTGATGTCTTTGTAACCCTAGTAGGTTCCTCAATGACCTGTTTCAAATTCAGAGACTGCACATAGTCACAAAAATCAGAAACATTTTGGTCACCTAAGTTCAAAAGGTTCAAATTTATATCACCTCCGCAGACTATTTCACTGTATTGTGAATTTTGTATAGATAAATAAATAAAGAAAAAGAAAATAGAAATAATGTTTTGAGGCGTCACAAACAGAATAGTTTCAATTAAATTGTGTGAATTAAAGGAAATACAACAAATTTGTTTTCGAACCTTAACCTGACACATTTATAAGCAATTTGGCTTATATTCCAAGCTTGAAGCTGATGGTCTTTAGATTCACGTACTAAAAATATGTTTAGTTTGGATGACTCACACGGCGAGGTATAGAAGTTTCTTAAGCATGAAAAAGTCTGTCCAATTATTTTAGTTTGGGTATTATGGCATATAATATTTTTTATGACAACTATAGTTCCATCATCAAGTGCACAACAATTGTCAGCTTCGTCTAAAGATAACAAAAAGGTTTTAAAAATAATTTTTTTGAATTGCTTCATGATTGACGTATTGGCATCTCCAATAAGTGGGCCTCTAGAATGCTCTATTTCAAGTTTGGGAAATATACTATTACTTTTGTTTTCTGTTGAAATTTTGTTTGTCCTCTCAGAAATTCTATTAACAATTTGTTGTAAAGGTTTGTCACCTTTGCGTACAAGGTTTTTGATGAACATCATATGATTCTCAAAAGGGAAAGCACTAAAATTTTCAATGCTTCCAAATGTTTTTACGTCATCAGTCAGATGTAACAAGTTATGAACATTATGGGAAACATTTTCCTTCCCATAAATTAAAGAAAATGCTTCCACAAAATGATTCAATAATTGTTGAGCATATTCTAAATTTTGATATTTGGACAACAAGGTCATTGATACATGAAGGCTTAAAAAGTTTTCATAAATTTCTTCTCGAACATAGTGTTTCAAAACCACAGGACCCGTATAAAATAGAAATAGTCGAAACTCTGTAGCTTTCCATCGTTTGACTTCCAACAATGATCTTGGCTTTCGTAAAAATTCGTTCGGTATCTGCTTATTAAAGGCAATATATTCTTCGGAAATATTTTTGGTTTGTTGGAAAGAAAAACGATACGGTGGTCTTCCAGAAAGCCACAGGTTATTGAGGAGTTTCTTCATGATGCCCAGGCACACTAAGTGCATATAATCAAGCGGAAAACTTTTTACCATATCAAGACCCGGAATATTTTCTAGAATGGTTGTTTCAATATGGTGGTTTTCTTGCTCTTTTGTTCGGAAACCTAAGTCTGTTCTTAAATGGAACCCCTGTAGACCTGGAAAACATGTTCTATTTTTGATATAATCCCCTTCAATATCACATTTTGTACATGATGTATAACCAGTGTGCCCCTTAATGCATTTTAAAAATGATTTTGCTGGAACATCACAAATAAAAGCAACTATTTTGACATTATACTTTATATCATTAAACAAAAATCCAGAATTTATAAGTTCGACAGCTTCTACAACAAAATCTGACATAAAATCATTGCAACTTTTTGGCTTTTCATTGCCTTGGTAAATTCCACAAATTTCAACAAAGTTTTTATTTTTTAAAAGGTTAACCATTAAAGGCCAAACTTGGTTTCCAGAACTTTTGGAAAGTGGCAAGCCATCTATATTTACACAAATTTCTAGAACATTACTGTCAAAAGTATTTTCTTTTAAAAATTCCAATGTCAAATTTTTTAGACATTGTGCCAACCCAAAATGATAATAGAAACCTGGATTTACAATTTTAATTTGGGAACCAGTGTGCCTAGGTGTTTTTAACAGGGTCCTGGGGTCTTTAGGTAGATCTGGAATATTGTGACGTAAAATACCTAGAAGATCGGATAATGCAGAGTGGTTTATATTGTGGTTTACAGCCCAATTTGCTAAAGAGTTTTTCAAACTTTGTGACTCGCCCTCGGACTCGCCTTGTGATGCATCTTCATATTTTTGATCATTTCGATTAAAGAGAAAGGGTTTCAACCTGTTTTCAGCAAGGTTTTCAGCTAAGGAATCATTTTCATCAGAGGTAGAGTCTGAGACTTGGGATATACTGTCTGTGTCTGAATTGTGATTTGAATAATTGCGCTGAGGATCAGATGTTGACATATGTGCTTTAGGAATGAAGCAGTCACTATTTAAGGCATCATAAGAAGGACCTTGCCCAAAAGTTAAAGCCTGCGAAGTTGATGCCTCAGACTCGGCTTCAGAAATAGCTGTTTCCTTTTGCTTGAGGCGTTTAAAACGTTGATTAAATTTGTTGAAAAGCTTTCTTTTTTCTTGGGGCTCCATGATAATAAATATAAAAAAAGAAAATAAAAAAATAAGTACTTAGGTACCAAATCAATAACAAAACCAAAATCTGGAGCAAAATCCTAAAGTCTGTTACCCAAGTTGAAGTTATTCAACGCCTTGCCTCGAGAATTAAGGACAATAAGGGCATCAAGGACAAAAAACGATTAAGGAAATACTTTGTGAAATTAGAACCTTATAGCTTAAAAGATTTTTGTTGTAATTTGTAAAATTGAAGCAGCATTTGTTTTGTGACGCCGCTTCACTTTGTGTCCATGTTCCATGTAAATATAATTTGAAGTATAGCTATTTATTATTAAACCACTATCCAAAGGTCTTCAAGTGGGTGAACTTTAGTTTTACTCAACTTGAACACCTAGAATTAATACAAACTATAAAAACGAAAAATAAATATTGGTAATTTTTTTCTTACCTAATGAATAAGGGTTATAAACCAGACAAGTTGAGTAAGTTTGGTGTAAGTGGGTGTGGGGTAGTTGAAACGAGGTTGAAACAGTTGTTCGAAGTTTCTAAAACACAACAAAGTTTTAACTTATTTCAAATTAATTTCAGTTCCAGCTCCAACAAATAAAATGACAAAAAAGGTTATGTTACTGACGCCCGTGCATGCCGCCCTTTTTTTAATTTTTTTGAGGTTATGTTTTTCTCTTTTGCATAAAAATATCAAATAGGAATAAATTGTCAAAAAAGCAACTCACACTCTAAACAAACAATAAGCAGCAAATATATGGTCATGGTCTGTCGACTATCAACAGGAACACGATTGAAAAAAGAAAAAACTCAACGCGTACCTACCCGGGAACGTGTCCGTGGCGTCAGAGTGGGAAAAACCTGTTGACCAATTGAATGGTCGATTTCTATTGGTTAACTGACGACTGACGCCATAATTGAATTTGAATAACCGGATTAACAATAACCTATTAATAATAATTATGCAACTTTATCTTACAACAATAGTTTTTCTTACCAACTAATAAACACTGCAGAGATCCTTTCGAACAAAAAATGCACTGTAGCGAAAAACAAGCTGTGGAAAAAGCACGAAATCTCGCCACAGCACCAAGCACAGAGGCACAGAGACGTACCGCCAGCGTAGGACCCGACCGACTCTACTCATACTCAACCTCACACTGCCCGATGCCCGACTCCGACCCGCTGGCCGCTGCTCATTGGCTCGTCACCGCTGCCACGCCACACACGAGCCCGTGATCGGCCAACATCGTTGGGGCCGAAGTGTGCATGCTCCTTCCATAATTTTTTTTGCGCGGCATTTTTGAAAATTTAAATTTGAATAGGTACATAATTCTTAGGCTTTTCACCACTGATCAATATTTTATTATTTTATAAGTCAAATTATTATTTTTTTGTTGCTATTATTCTAAATAAATATTATTAAATACCTAAAAATCTATACCTATATAGGTATATATTTATACATACTATGTAAATTTGAAATTAGTTTATTAGTGCGTGTATGAGAGAATCGTTTTTAGGAACCACACAAAATTTACTACCTAGTTTTGTAAAATGATGTTATTAGCAATCTTTTATATCTAATTTTGAGAACAAAAAATCTTTTGTCAATATTTTCAAAAGGATGTTTCTAAAACATTTTGGGACAATCATCCTAGAGATGTTGCATTGGAAACATCGCAGCGATGTACCATTTATGTCGGAAACATAAGGACCTTTATGGCACATAAATGGGATGTTTCTGGCAGATCGGTGTTATTAGGGAGTAGCGTTCTTTTTTATGATGGATTTCCATTTAAATCCTATATACTCATATTTAAAAGTAGCAAGAGGTTGGGCACAAAATGGCGGCGTTTTCCATATGAATATATAGGATTTTGAAAAACCAGTCAAAAAGAAGACGGCAATTGTCGCCACTGTGGTAATAGAGTCCCTGTAGGCTTGAGCACTTCAGGTGCAACAAACACTTTTCGAAAGGAATAAGCGCGTATCACCCTGGAGCTGTTCCGGAGCTCCTCCTAGGTGTGAAATGTGAAATGAAAGGAATACAACTTATAATGTTATATTGCCGTTATGACAAAAATTAATACAATATGGTGATTTTATTGGATAAAACCTTAGAACCACCTGCTTCCCGCCAGCAGACCTAAAAATTCAATGCCCAAACTTTTGATTGATTATGAAAAAAAAAAAAAAAAATTGTCAACACTGGTTCATCATTATTTACACCCGGTTTATTCGTCTTCAGATAAACTTGCTGGTAAGTATCTGCAAGATAAATTGACCGCTCTATAATCCTATTGGTCGAAACTCGAAACTAACACAAAATGATATAATGAATGAGTTAAAAAAAGTTGAGCGCCGCCACTGATATTTGAACCAGAGTATTTTGCCACAACTTTTTTTGACCAATTACCTTCGAGGAATATGACAGCAACAGTTTGTGCGACGATGCCGAATCTATAACAATTTCAGCATTATTAATAAAAATATTATTTTTTCGTTAGGATAACAATAATGATAACATGAAATTTGGCAACTAGGTACACCTTGATTAATTTTACAGTTTTTCTAAACTTTAATGTCCAAAAAAGGATCAATTTGCAATTAGAAAGCAATTATTCACATTATCACTAATCGAAACCACTTCCTCAAGAATCCTATAAAATCTGACAACGTCGCTTCGTTCATTCAACAAATCAACAAAACAAAACTGTCAAATTCAATTCAAACTAAAGTCAGTTCATTAATGAGACCGACGTAGTGCGCAAACACCGCGATATGAAACGTAGAGAGAGAGAAACCAGAAAATCCACGTAAATCGACGGTAAATTGCGCCTATTGCGCAAAGTACCTCCGATCTAAGCTAATCAAACGGTATTTTCTATTTACTTCGGACTGTTATTATTATGTTCGTGCACTGAAACCAGGAAAAATCGACGCGGAAAGTGCCGAAAAGTCGTTTTCTTCCAAGTGATGTAAAGTTTTTCCACGACCAAGATGGCCGACACGTACTTTCAGGTGAGTTTTGGAAATTCCTTTTTAGGACGTTTTTCTCATTGAACCAATCAAATAAAATAACGTTAAACCAAAGGAAAAACTTCGAAAATCCATTAAAAACCCGTTGTATACCAATTAAAAACGAATTTCTCTGAAGAATCTTCAAATGTTTATATGCCTGTAAATGGTATTTAGGTTAGATTTAATAACATGGGTAATTATGGTGTTGTTACCTTGCCATTTTACCATCAGGCAAATCATGTTTTATTTGTACTTGTTTCCGCCAAATTAGTAGTTTTCAGCTTGGCGTGATTATGGTGGAAATTGAAAATTATCTTTCCTGTCAAAACATTCCCATAAATAAATCTCGTATAGTAGGTATATCCAAGAAGACAACATTATACTAATTTGTGTAGGTAGGTTATATCTATTTGATTTGGGAAAAGATAGAATTTAATATCCTTGGTAAAAATTTGACAGAAAAAGTTTCCCACATCTACTCAGCTAAGAAATTTTACAAAGATAAGAATAGTAGTACCTATATAAAACACACTGTGTGAGGTATAAGAATATTCAGAAACAAATAATGAAAAATAAAGAAATTCATCATCATCATTATTCTATTAATATTATTATTCTTATTAGAGGAGATTGTATTATTGTTGTCTTTTCTTTATCACTCACAACTACACAAGAGGATTGTCGGAGGGATTGTCTATTTCAGAAGAAAAAGACATCATGAAAATCTGCATCTGCAGAGTGGTAAAAGTGGAATAAACTCAGAAATTGAATTGGAAATCATACACATTAGTCTTAGAAGATACCTAGTTGTTGGAAAATATAGATAAATAATTATTTTATTATAGTTAGTGACCTCAGTAGATATTCAGGTTGGTTTTTTGGAAAAGGTTGGATTTAGGTCAAAAATAAACAGCTTTGAAGAAGATAGTGTGTATTTGCCGACGTTTCGGCCTAAATACAGTTCTGCTTTGACAACAGTTATTTTTGATTTGATAGTACCTTCTATAAGCAGATTTTTGGTCTGGGCATGGGGAATTGTTTGTCTCCAAGCTGCTCAGACGTGGTTATGTCGGAACTACAGACACAATGCATTGATAAATTAGATTTCCAGTTACCGTTTTTCAAAAGATATGTAGACAACATAGTCACGTGTGTTCCCATCGATAAAATTCCGACCATTCTGGATGTTTTCAATAGCTTCCACCCAAGGTTGCAATTTACAATAGAAGAAGAAAGTAACAACTCCATTTCATTTCTAGATCTCTTATTAATAAGAACCGATGATAACAAAATTAAAACCGACTGGTATCATAAGCCTACCTTCTCTGAAAGATTCCTTAATTTTCGATCGGAACACTCTTTTAAACAAAAAATTAACATTATCAATAACTTGAAGGATAGAGCAGTACGACTCTCACATCCAGATTTTCATCAAAAGAACATAAAAGCATATCTAACCAAAAATAACTATCCTAATAAATTGGTTAATAAACTTCTATTTTGTTGCTCCCTACACAATAATAAGACACATATACCAAAAAACGACCAAACAAGATATTTTAAAATTCCTTATGTACAAGATCTATCAGAAAAAATAGCTAGACAACTCAACAACGATACCATTAAAGTTGCCTTCAAGAATGAAAATAAAATCAAAAAATTATTTTCTAAACAAAAAACAGAAACTCCAAAAAACTTGGAAAGCAATATAATATATAAAATACCATGTAACGAGTGCAATGGAGTGTACATAGGACAAACAGGAAGATATTTAAAAACACGAATAGCAGAGCACCAACGGAGCATAAGACCGTCCAACCTCATCAAAACAAAAAACAAAACAGCATTAGCTGAGCATTTTGAAGAGAGACTTCATAACTTCGATTTTAATAACGTAGCTATTTTAGGAAAACATAACAACTATAAAAAAAGACTTGTCGGAGAAATGATGAGATTAAAAAGCATCCTAATAACATTAATAAAAGACAGGACGTTGAAAAATTAAGCATCACATATAATAACATTTTAAAGTCCATCCAAAATCCATCATAATGCAATGTTTTTCTTTTAATGGTTGTGTTTGCGATTGTGCTAAATACCAAAACCCCTTTTTTTTTTTGTTCCTTATTGATACGATACTAACCAAGACCCATATAAGAAACAAATGGTTTAGTGTAACGTTAGAAATAATAAAGCCAGTACCTACCAAAGATTTTTAATTTTATTTGTGTTTGTAACTGTTTTATATTAATGTCCTGTTTCCTGTTTGTTAACAAAGCTAAACCAAAGAACGAAGTCAAGCAACATTATGTTCCTTATGTATATAACATTCTATTTAATAACACTGGAGAAGTAACTTGGATGTAAGTAATACCTGTTGTAATTTAATTTACCTTGTTTTATGTTATTTATATGTTATTTATTTATTTGATTTTTAATTGTTAATGTTATTTACGTAACCCAACGATCATTTTTTCATTTTTAATTCGTGGGAAATTGCTCGCTATCAAAGCATAAGGATAACTGAGTAAATTTATATAAAATTCCTGTTCAATTTTTAAATTTTTAAATGTATCATTGTTGTATTAACACAGTTTTACTACTTTACAATTACACTGTTCACTATGTAATAATCCATGATGTTAGACTCATGAATATCCTGTTTTTAGTGCCCTGAGGATGGCCTAATTTAGGCCGAAACGTCGGCAAATACACACTATCTTCTTCAACGCGGTTTATTTTTGACCTAAATCCAACCTTTTCCAAAAAACCAACCTGAATAAATAATTATTCTTGTAATTATTCGTGGATTAGTTATATTAGTTAAGATCCAGGATTGTTTATTCTTTCATTTCCCACAATTTGCTTCAAACATAGGTACTCAGTGAGCTCACAAAGTTTGGAATAAATTCATTGAAAAATTCGGTAACTAGTTTCCAGATAATGGCTCACAGGTGCACAGTTTCTGGAACAGTTTTCACATATATACAGGGTGGTGTAACAAAAATATAGGTATTACATGACCGAGGGGTGATTCACAATCCCAAGTACACCGTGCAGGAGATATCCAAAACTCTTCAGGGAGCTTCAGAGTTGGCAAAAACCCAGATTTTTGAAAATTACTATTGGGTTTTTGTGTTTTTGTAGGATTTTGTGTTGTTACATTCTCGACAAAATTGTATATTTATTTATTACCTAGTTCATTAGCACAAATTCTTTTTTTAGTAAGGTTTGTTATTGTCTGGGTTACTACTTACTTATTTCAAGAAAAGTTGCTTCTGATTTTTACTTCTGTGTCTAAGAATACTTAACTGTTTGACGAGGGGTAAACCATTAAGGTGAAAATGTGACAGTATTGCGCAAAATTAGGGATTTCGCAAAATTTCGTAGTGATTGCACGGGATTTCGCAGAATTGTACAAGATTTCGCGGGATTTCTCGAATTTGCCTAGGATTTCGCGTGACTGTGCAGGATTTCTCGTGATTGCGCAGGTTTTCTCGGGATTGCGCAGGTTTTCTCCTAATTTAAAGTTTTTTATTTGGGACTTCTTTCAGTGAATATTATACCTATATCAAGTAAAAACACTCTAGGTACAAAAAAAAAAACATAAGTAATTCTTTTATTGAAATCAAATCACAAATATCCTTCTAATTTTTTCTTGGCCATTCCACTACAGTCTATTTTATCCGGGATAGATTTTGACATTGAAAACTTTGAAATGTTTATGTTTGGCCTTGATTGGTCACAAAATGAGGTGTCCCTGCAGGTTGACATCAGTTTTACAATGCATGTCGTGCAAATGGCATTTTGCGACCAATAAGCGGCATTAACGGCATTGTTTATGTTTGAAAGTTGACAATGTCATAATCTATCTTGGGAAGAAATAAACTGTATAGTCTTTTTTTTTAAAGATAAAAGTCAAAATGACATTATGTTGGCAATACAATGTAAAATTGTCAATGCATTCAAAATTTTTATGTAGAAAAGGTTTGTGATGCTAACATAGTTACTAAATTTTTTACTTGGGGAATTATATTTAAAAAAAAAAAAATTAGAGTATTTTACACTGACTATTTTAATAGAGTGTTTTACACTGGTAAAATATCATAGGAATGGCCGGTTTCCTACTGACAAAACTCCTACCTGGACAAAACCAACATGATGGTTTTTCAGCAACAAAATTTTGTGTGGTTAGAGTAAAAAACTATTAGACTATCCCAATCATTGAGGTAGAATAATAAGGAGACGACATAAGGAGAAAAAAAGCGTATCCACTTCCGCCATATTGTTACGACACTTCTGTCTGAGATTCTGTCACTTTTGTCATAGCAACGCGTCAAAATTGCATCAGGGCCGCATTGTCCATCCGAAGATTTTTTAAATGCGAAAAATTTTTGAAGCCCAGAATTCCTATTTTGGGTCTTGGAAGGATCTCCTGTTTAAGTATGTTGAAGTTTCTGTAGCAACTTTTTCTTTCTTGGTGTAATCTCGATTTTTTTACGTTTTTATATAAAAATTATAAAGAATCCATTTAGTTCGGCTCTGTTTAAGTAGCCATATTGTTCCGACACTTAACCACGCCTACCGATGTCGTTTTCTATTGCACTATTCAAATGATGACAGCGTTTCCTTATTATTCTACCTCAATGATCCCAATGAACTATAGTCAAAAACTGGAATGCGCACACATTGCCATATCTGCCAAAAAAATGTAGCCATGAAAAGGCGGTTACACACGGCGCGTGGATGGCTTGATACATATACGTGCATACATCAACGTGCAAACAAAAACGTGCATGACGCCTTTGTACAGATGCTCGAACAAATCTATCAAAACTGTAATCTTGCTATTCTGGCTACATTGTTCCGAGTGTGCATACAAAATTTCTAGCGATTGCACATTCAAAAACGCGACAGTATTTTGCATACACATTGATGTTTTTGTTTGTGCGTTCATGTATGTGCGTACATGTTTTCAGACATCCACGTCCGTGTGTAACCGCGTCAAGACAGATGCCACAAAGGGGAATGTTGTTTTTTTCTGTTGCTCGCTGACATATGACGTTTTGGAAAGTTTTGTCATATTTACCTTCACAGGTTTCATCAATTGGAATACGCGTTGGAAGCAATTTCCGCCATTTAACATAATGAGTGCGACAAAAACAGGTATCCCCTCAGCAGCACTAGGCTTCACGTTCGTCAATATGTGTTCGCATTCCAGTTTTTGGTTATAGTTCATTGGACTATCCAAGATGCTGTCAAACTTGAATAAAAATGTCCACTTATGGCCGTTTGCACCGACCATTTTAAGGGAGACTTAACGATAAGGTACGCCGCATGCCAATGGTAAATAATAGTTATTTACCTAACAAATGCGGAAAGTGATACTTTACCGCACGCAGCGGCAGTTGACCGGACGACGCGAAGCGGAGTTCGGTCAAGCCGTTAAGGGCGGTAAAGGCACTTTCCGCATGTGTTAGGTACAAAATTTTACCTATGAGCATCTACATCTCCAAAAAAGGGCATTGATAAAATTAATTATTGAATCAGATTAATGAATGAAATTAGATTAGATTTAGAAATTATCAAAAATCCATTTTCTGGAAAAAAAAAGGATTTTTGATTATAAATATCAAATTCTACTTAACCGCACACTATGCGGTAAAGTGCACTTTACCGCACACTTTGTAGTCCACTTTACCGCATTGTGTGCGGTAAAGTGCTACTTTCCATTTGCAAATACGTGTGGTAAAGTGCACTTTACCGCACGCTTGTAGGTAAAAATATTTACTATGTCGAAAAGTTAATTAACATAAAATCACCACCAAAATTTGAATAAAATCGCATTATTAATAACTGGGCCTGACGGCTCGTGGTTTTGTCAAAAATGTCATTTGAGCCAAGCAACAAACTTTCATACAAGTCGAAAATTTTGCCAATAAAATTTTTTCTCTTGTGTTATCACTTATACAGTGTGTCCCGCTTTTCAAGAATACACCCCGATATCTCAGTTATTAATAATGCTATTTTATTCAAATTTTGGTGGTGATTTTTTGTTAATTAACTTTTCGACATAGTAAATATTTTTATTTACCATTGGCGTGCAGTGTTGGGGGTAGGGATGACAATTTTTATTAAAACACCGGTTTTTCCATTAACCGGTTAATTTAGTAACAGTTTTAACTGCCCGGTTATAACTGATATAAAACACCGGTTATTCAGATTAACTGGTTCTTCGGTTATTTTTACGAATTTTATCAGAATAATTGCATTATTTATACTATAATGTAAAATTAGTTGAACAACACAACAACATATCTTTATTGTAATAAAAAATCGGGAACTGTTACATGTTAAGAAAAATCATCAAAGAATACCTACACTTTTCGTCTCTTCTGTTATGTACCCATTGGGAAAACATCCCGCTGCTGAACGAATCAACCAAAACTGAAATGAAATACTACAGATAGGCACTACTATCGGTTAAAGACTGTGGAAATAGATATTCGACTGTTGTCGCTTATTCAATATTTTACAATTTATTTAATAAGACAAGAGAAAAGTCTACATGTTTCATTTTCACCGGTTATTAGCTATGAAACCCGGTTATCCGGTTATAACTGAAAGCAAAAAATAACTGGTTTTAACCGGTTAACCGAAAAGAAAACACCGGTTTTTCGGTTTTAACCACCGGTTATTGACATCCCTAGTTGGGGGTTGTATTTTTGGGAAAAAGATATTAGGGCTTATTCTGGATAATTTTTTGCATCAGTAAAATTCAGCATCCCCAAAAACCCCTCAATTCATGTATTTTCAAATTCTCAAGAGCTGATTTTACAAAAAAAAAAAAAATAGATATCAATTCACTTTTTGGAATAAGTTGTTTATTTCTAATGGTGAACCTCAAATTACAGATGACATTATTTTAGGATATTGTATTTTCAACATAGCTACCCTCTAATTAGAAATAAACAGCTTATTAGAAAAATTAAATTATTAGTATATTACATTACGAGTGTAGAAAGTGACAAATTTCACACGAGTGTATGAAAGATGATTTCTCACCAGTGATGTACATCATTTTTCCTACGACCAGAATCCGATTTACACCACTTTTTTTAAATTTTATTTCTCTTCATTTTCAACATATGTGCTGAAAGTACTTTCAATCCACGTATTGAAAGTAAATTATGATGTCAATCACAAATAATGTCAACAGTATTTTCCACACGTGTGCTGAACGTACTTTTAGCAAGCGTATTGAAAGTACTTTCAGCACGTATGTGATATTTCGCACTTTCCAAAGAACCAGCTAGTGCGGATTTTGTTATTTTCATGTGTGGTCGTAGGAAAAATAAATTTATTTATTTTTTTGCTATAATCATCTCTTGAGATTTTGGAAATATGAATTAAGGGGTTTTTAGGGATGCTGATTCTTAATCTGATGCTAAAAATTATCTAAAATAAGCCCTAATATCTTTTTCACAAAAATACAACCACTTTTCACCCCCTAACACCGCACGCCAATGGTAAATGAAAATGTTTACTATGTCAAATAGTTCATTTTTCTAACATACAATCACCACCAAAATTTGAATGAAATCGCATAATTAATAACTGAGATATCGGGGTATATTCATGAAAAGCGGGACACATTGTATATGATAATTTTGAAAATCAATCACTCAATAACTGATACAGACACTGGTGACACACAATAATTATAAAATCGTTTACACAACGATTATTACGACTACAAAAGTCAGAAGCAGAAATTTCCTGCCAATTTCTTTGAATAGTTCTGATTGGTCAGCCTTGAAATTCCGCATTCGAACGAGGCTCCGACTTCGCAAAGTTAGGTGATTTCGCGGGATTGCTGGCGATTTCGCAGGATTTCGCAAGGATTGCGCCCGATTTCGCAACGATTGCGCGCGATTTCGAATGACTGCGCAGGGATTTCGCGCGATTTGTAACAGTATTGCGCAGAGTGGTTCACCCCTCGCTGTTTGATATAGACAAGAAAAATGTGAATAATCCGAGATCTATTGTTATTAATCTTAACCTCGATCCTAACTCAAGTTTTCTTCAAATTTATTTTCAGATTTTATGATTTGTTTAAGTAGATTTCCAAATATCTCAGATTCAGAACAATGTCATGTGTATTTTAAATGGACAAGATTTTCAAGAATATAAAAATGAAATTTTCAAGGAAAAGTTTTAGACTCTATAGGCCTATCTTACTTTTTTACAGCTATTTTGATTTTGTCAAAAGAGCTAAAATTCCGGCTAAAATGCAACTCAGATGATAGAGGTAAGAGTTTTTGAGCACTTGTAACTATCAGATTGTATGATGGTTTCAATCCTTTTTCTTTGCATTTACAAACTTTCAATCCAGCTCCTCCAACATTCTCCTAAAAAAAAAAATGAAAAATGAAAAATGAAATGTCCGTCAATGTAAATTTTTTGGAAATTTTATTTTTCCAAAATGAAAATAACACAAATTTTGCCTCATAATTTTGGTAATTTTTCAATCCTAACGTAATTAGGCCCAAACTAGCAGGGTTAGCTTGGCAAAAACCCAGATTTTTGAAAATTTCCATTGGGTGTTTCTCATTTTTTGGGTTTTTACACTGAGACCGTTTTTGCCCTACAGCTCCGTTAATGCTTATCCGATTTCAATGTAATTAAGCTCTAGTTAAAGCTAATTAAATTATCTACAAACCTGTTAATTAAGATTTTAATTTGGTTTCAACAGCTTTGCACCTGAGAAGCTTCAAAATTAAATTTGTCGAGCTTTGAAGATTTTCCAAAAATGACACTGAGAATGTTTTTGCTTCACAGCTCCTTTAATTCCCATCCCATTTCAATGCGATTAGGCTCTAATTGGAGCCAATTGAATTCTCTACAAAACTGTTAATTGAGATTTTAATTTAGTTTCGATAGTTTTGTAGCTGAGAAGCTCCAAAATTGAAATTATCGAACATTGAAAATTTTCTAAAAATGACACTGAGACAATTTTTGCCTCAGCTCCGTTATTAATTTTCATCAGATTTCAAAGTAATTAAGCTCTAATTGAAGTCAATTGAATTCTCTACAAAACTGTAAATTGAGAATTCAATTTGGTATCAACAATATTGCACCTGAGAAGCTTCAAAATCTAATTTGTCGAACTTTGAAGATTTTCCAAAAATGACACTGAGAAAGTTTTTGCTTCACAGCTCCTTTAATTCCCTTCCGATTTCAACGCGATTAGGCTCTTATTGAAGCCAATTGAATTCTCTACAAACCTGTCAATTGAGATTTTAATCTAGTTTCAACAGTTTTGTTGCTGAGAAGCTCCAAAATTAAAATTATCGAACATTGAAAATTTTCTAAAAATGACACTGAGACAATTTTTACCTCACAGCTCCGTTAATTTTCATCAGATTTCAAAGTAATTAAGCTCTAATTGAAGTCATTTGAATTCTCTACAAACCTGTTAATTGAGAATTCAATTTGATTTCAACAGTTTTGCACCTGAGAAGCTTCAAAATTTAATTTGTCGAACTTTGAAAATTTTCCAAAAATGACACTGAGAAAGTTTTTGCCTCACAGCTCCCTCAATTCTCATCCAATTTCAACGTGATTAGGCTCTAATTGAAGCCAATCAAATTCTCTACAAACCTGTCAATTAAGATTTTAATTTAGTTTCAACAGTTTTGCAGCTGAGAAGCTCCAAAATTGAAATTATCGAACATTGAAAATTTTCCAAAAATTACACTGAGACAGTTTTGGCCTCACAGCTCCATTAATTTTTATCCGATTTCAACGCGATTAGGTTCTAATTAAAGCCAATTAAATTCTCCACAAACCTGTAAATTAAGATTTCAATTTAGTTCTCAAAATAAATTTATTGCATCTTGATTGTGAATAAAATGTTGTGAATAATTATTTTCAGGTGATGTTTGATTTTAAACAATAACAAAAATACCTTTTACGTCTTGGGGATTCCCTAATAAAAACCCTCCTTAAGTGCTACTATTGCAACATTTCCTCTTCACGTAAATCGACTTTCGAATACCGGAATAAAACACTCCATCAGGAACTTTAAATTAAACAAACACAATCACGGCTCTAATGAAGAACAAACAAATCGTTAAATTTTAAGCCAAGTTTGAAACCTCGAAAAAAAAAATTAGATCTGTTACCTACACACATGGTAACTGAACACCTTTGGTATTCCTAAATAGATTTTTTTTTTGGCCTTGTAACACATCTTTTAAAGCAATATCAGATTAGAGAGCAATTAGTACTTTTTAAAAGCTCGTTTAATGTAAAGTACAGTTTTAATAAGACTGAGACACAAGTGAAAATAATACCATGCTCATGGTATATAGAATATCTGACATTGAACATCCATCGACTTGACCTTAAACTTAAAAATACAAAAAAAAAATACATGCACAATTTGTTGAAGGATGAGGTTCAATAGAAATAAATTATTAACGTTAGCCATTTACCTTTTAAACTTGCAGGATGTTGTAGGATATAAAAGTGTTATTTTTAGGATTATATACATTATTTTGCTTTGAAACAATAATTGTATACTTACAAAGAAGATATTGAATTGAATTTAATGAGAATGGGAAATTAAGCTTTTACACTTTTTTGCTTAGTAATAATTGGCAATGGTTTTAAATTTATTTTTATTGATTATTGAATTTTTTCGCTATGGTTACTTATTTTTTAATTTGACTTGCCTTGCCGAGTAGAAAATATTCCCTTCTAGAAGATTTCTATATCTAGACCCAAAATTCCTTACTAATCCCAAAAACATCTATAAAAACAATCGTCGTTTAATAAGCATCATAAATAAAATTATATTTTTAGAAGTTGGCACATTTTGCAGACTCCTCCACTAGATCCAGATACAATCAATTTGATTTTAAACTTAAAGGATTTTTGCAACTAAACCAATTAGATTTTGTTTGAAATTACATAAATAATATTTATTTATATTTATCCTAGTTACAACAAATTATTATAGCATGGTGAGTAATAACTCTTTATCAAGGCAATTATTATTAAAATAAATTAATTCCAGACAATGATAATTTATTATTGTAGGAATGGTTTTTTTGATAAGAACATCTTCTCAGCAGCAATACATATTTACAAATACCAACTATTATGCCTTAATAATTTTCTAATTATGAATTTTGATTGTCAAAAACAAACAATAACAACCACCCATCTAAAAATATTAACAATACTTAAATCGACTATTCATTACCAGCCCTACAAACAAAACATAGATAAGGCTCATATCAATTTGATAATACACCATCATCTATTTATTGCCTAATAGCTTCAGTTTAAATGTGAATGTTGCTGTGAAATTTTATATGGTGCGTGGGTGGGGCATAAGTACCAAAAAGGCAAAAATTGTGTTATTAGTGCAAGAATTGAAGGAAAATATTGTGATAAATCATGACTCATTAGTGGCATTGAGTTTAATGGGATAAAGTCCTTGTCCTGTTGGCAGAATTGTTAGGCTTGAACTTTCTCTATTAAATAAAATCCCTCCGAAATTGGATATCAAACCATATCAGCGATCGCACATATTTCATGTTCGATTACCCATCAATTAATTTTTTTTGAAGTAATGGTTGGTCTACTACTCGCCTTGTTGGTTCTAAGCAAGTGAAAACCAACTGTCCCAGTTTACAAAAATAATAATTAATATCTCTAATTAACATTATTCAAAACTATAATTAATTAGTTCAGTCGAACACGATGAGCATTGAAATGTTGTAGTGCAAATATAATTGGGTGATCATGGAATATGGCACATTGAAGAAACGGCCTAAAGCTAAAGTGCAAAACAGACTGAAAAGTGGAACTTATTATACATGGGCGGGTCAGATTTCAGTGAATTGGGTATGTATTTACACCAAGAAATTTTAATGCAAATCACTTCGGCATATCTAATTCAAGTCAATTGTTCACTTCCCAGATTTCTTCCCGAGTTTAAAGATGTATCATGCCTATTACTTTACAAAATTGATAATAGTCCTTCCTTGCATATTATATTAAGCTGACAGGAAATAGACAATATGGCCGTACCTATTTTGTATTGTACGACACTCAAATGTTCTAGGTGGGATTCTGGTATTTATTAATGAATCGTTTTATAAAGATGGGTCCCTTGTGAAAGGTCTATCTTAAAATTAATTTCAATTGGTCAAGAGTCATGGATTTTTATTTTTATTGACCATTAGGAAATTGTTTTTCCAATGATGCAGTTGTTGACGGTTGAAGTTTTAAAATCATCTTTTAGTTGCTTGATTAAAATTACACCTGTGCTTGAAAAGTTTTATCTTATCAATGGACAAATAAAATATATTGATTGATGATATTGTGCTGGAATTCGATTCAATAAATTACGGATCATTTTTAGTATAATGTTTTCCAGTTACAAGGATTGTGGAACAAATTAAAATTCATGTAGGAATAACATTGCTGCTTTACACATTGTAGATGCAGATGTAGATTGTGGGGGGAGTCGTTTCGGCTATCCTGCGGCATATCAATCCACCAATGACAAGGTCTCGCATCTCCCCGGAGAGAGGCTTTACACATTACAATTTATTTATTTTATTTTCTCAATCAGTACACTACAGAATAACAATAAGTTTTCCGAGGGGTGGTTAACTCCTTAAAATATGTACACAGATTTCAAATCTTTATTGATTTTGTAGGATTTTGAAAATCTTCACATGATTTTACAGGATTTTAAAAGATTTAGGAAATTTTGGAGCATTTTAGGGAAGTTAGAAGAGTTTTTAGAGATCCTAAAGGATTTTTCTCGGGATTTTTAGAGATTTTAACGGATTTTTGGGGATCCCAAAGGATTTTTGGAAATGTCAAAGGAATTTTTTTATTAGTAATTTTATAGGATTTTGCCGGATTTTTTTTGTTTTAATAAAATTTTGTTAGATTTTTAAAGATTTTAAAGATTTTCAGGGATTTTAACTAGATCTTATACGAGTTTTTCTGGGATTTTGACCAACTTGTATACAAATTTTCATGAATTAACCGTTCGAAATTTAGTTAACTCCATAAAATGTTTACATAATTTAATCTTTATTTTATAGGATTTTAAAAGATTTTAGATTTATGAGATTTTAGGTAATTTTGGATCATTTTAGGGAATTTAGAAAGGGTTTTTATGGCGTTTTTACCAACTAATTTAGGGGAGCCTTAACGATAAGTATTTTTTAAACTGACCTTTCTCCATAGAAGACTGTTATTTTAAGGAATACTTATTGTTGAAGCTCCCTTAAGATGGTTGGTGGAAACGGCCATTAGAGATCCTAAGGGACTTTTAGAAATTTTAACAGATTTTTAATGATTCCTTTGTTCTAATAAAATTTTGTGTGATTTTGTGAAATTTTATGCGATTTCAAGGGATTTTGTGAGGTTTTGTTAAAGTTTAAATGATTTTCGGGGATTTTAAATATATATTACAAGTTTTTTTGGACTTGTACACAGATTTTGACCAATCAACCGCTCCGAGGTTTAGTTAACTCCAAGGGGCAAACCACCTAGGAATTCTTTGCCAAAAATTTGGGGAATTTAGAGAAATTTGTGGGAAATTTAGAGGAATTTGTGGAGAATTTGAAGGAATTCATCGGAATTTATGAGACTTTGGGGAATTTATAGGGAATTTGAAGGAATTTATGGGGAATTTGAAAGAATTTGTGAGGAATTTAAAGAAAATTGTAAGGTCATGACATCACTGAGATTCACATTCTTATCATAAGAAATAGTAATAAATGGAAATTTTGAAACAATGTAGTTTTGTGTTGGACGTTGGATATTCATTTTTATTGAAGAAATTCTCCCAAAATTACGCTACGATTTACAGGTCCAAATTTAAAAAATTCAAAAGAATAAGGAATACAGTTTTTGTAGGCTGATTTTCAAGATTTTTCATGTTGTTATTTTCCACTGAAAAAATTTGAAATTTTGGGGAAAATGAGCTTCTCACCGAGCTTCTCACCTTCCTCTTTACATGCAAAAAGTTTCAAAATTTTCCCTTCTTTAGTTTTCCTTTGAAATATGTGAGACTGTTTTTTCAACTAATTCAGTTTTTGTAGGTTGATTTCCAAGATTTTTCATATTGCAGTTTTTCACTGGAAAAATTTGAAATTTTGGGAAAATGAGCTTTTCACCTTTCTTTTTATATGTAAACAGTTCCAAAATTTTCCCTTCATTAGATTTCCAGGAAAACTTTGAAATGTGTGAGACTGTATTTTCAACTAATTCAGTTTTTGTAGGCTGATATTCAAGATTTTTCATGTTGCTGTTTTCCACTAGAAAAATTTGAAATTTTGGGAAAACAAGCTTCTCACCTTCTTCCGAGCCTTCTTCTTTACATGCAAAAAGTTTCAAAATTTTCCCTTCTCTAGTTTTCCAGGAAAATTTTGAAATATGTGAATTTTCAACTAATTCAGTTTGTGTAAGTTGATTTCCAAATTTTTCATGTTGCTGTTTTTCACTGGAAAAATTTGAAATTTTGAGAAAATGAGCTTTTCACCTTTCTTTCTACATGTAAACAATTTCAAAATTTACCCTTCCCTAGATTTCCAGGAAAACTTTGAAATGTGGGAGACTGTATTTTCAACTAATTTAGTTTTTGTAGGTTGATATTCAAGATTTTTCATGTTGCTGTTTTCCACTAGAAAAATTTGAAATTTTGGGAAAACAAGCTTCTCACCTTCTTCCGAGCCTTCTTCTTTACATGCAAAAAGTTTCAAAATTTTCCCTTCTCTAGTTTTCCAGGAAAATTTTGAAATATGTGAATTTTCAACTAATTCAGTTTGTGTAAGTTGATTTCCAAATTTTTCATGTTGCTGTTTTTCACTGGAAAAATTTGAAATTTTGGGAAAATGAGCTTTTCACCTTTCTTTTTACATGTAAACAGTTTCAAAAATTTACCCTTCCCTAGATTTCCAGGAAAACTTTGAAATGTGTGAGACTGTATTTTCCACTAATTTAGTTTTTGTAGGTTGATTTTCAAGATTTTTCATGTTGCTGTTTTCCACTAGAAAAATTTGAAATTTTGAGAAAACGAGCTTCTCACCTTCTTCTTTACATGCAAATAGTTTCAAAATTTTCCCTTCTCTAGTTTTCCAGGAAAACTTTGAAATATGTGAGACTGTATTTCAACTAATTCAGTTTGTGTAAGTTGATTTCCAAGATTTTTCATGTTGCTGTTTTTCACTGGGAAAATTTGAAATTTTGGGAAAATGAGCTTCTCACCTTCCTCTTTACATGCAAAAAGTTTCAAAATTTTCCCATCACTAGTTTTCCAGGAAAACTTTGAAATGTGCAAGACTGTATTTTCAATTAATTCAGTTATTGTAGGTTGATTTCGAAGATTCCGTATGTTGTAATTTTCTACTGGAAAAATTGGAAATTTTGGGAAAATTAGCTTCTCACCTTCTTCTTTACATGCAAAAAGTTTCAAAATTTCCCCTTCAGTAGTTTTCCAGGAAAGCTTTGAAATGTGTGAGACTGTATTTTCAACTAATTCAGTTTTTGTAGGTTGATTTTCAAGATTTTTCATGTTGCTGTTTTCCACTGGAAAAATTTGAAATTTTGGGAAAATGATCTTCTCACCTTCCTCTTTACATGCAAAAAGTTTCAAAATTTTCCCTTTTTTTAAAGGAATTTGTGGGGTATTTGGAGAAGTTCGTAGTGGGCTATTTGGAGAAATTTGTGATGGGGTATCTGAAGGAATTTGGAGGAATTTGCATTAATTTTGAGGAATTAGGCGTAAAAAATTCTCCCTTGAGGAATTGTTTGCACTAATTCTGGGATGGTGGTTTACCCCTTGGTTAACTCCTCGGTTAACTCTATAAAATAATGAACACATATTTTAAATCTTAATCGATTTTGTAGGATTTTGGTAATTTTGAAAATCTTTACATGATTTTACAGGTGTTCAGAAGATTTTAGATTTTCAAAATTTTATGTGATTCTGGAGCATTTTAGGGATTTTTGAAAAGTTTTTAGAAATTCTCAATTCAATTGACAGATTTGAATGGAAAAACGAAAATTCCTAGACATTTTACTATAGGATTTCATAATACTTTTCCGAATTTCATCATATGATTCTATGGAATTTCACCATAAAATTCAATGGAATTTTTGGACAAAAATTCCTCGGAATTACACTACTTATGAGATTTTTCCATGGGAATTCTGCGAAAATTTTTGTTAATTCCATAGAAATTCTTTAGAATTTCACTAGAAGATTTTATGGAATTCCCCGAAATTCCATTCAAATGCAAATTTCAATAGAAAAACAGAATGTCCTAGAAATTTTACTATAAGAATTCATAATACTTTTCCGAATTTCACCATAAGATCCATGGAATTTCATCATAAAATTCAATGAAATTCTTGTACAAAAATTCCTCGGAATTACAGTAAAAGATTTCATGAAATTTCTCGGAATTCCACTAAAATTTTATGTAATTCGACAGAAATTACTCAGAATTTCACTAAAATTTAATTCAATTCTTCGGAATTCCGCCGAAATTTCTTGTGGTTCCATGGAAATTCCACGGAAATTCTGTTTAATTCCAAGGAAATTCTTCGGATTCCATGTAATTTCACTGGAATTCCACAATAAGATTTCAAGGAATTCCATGTATGTAATTCGACGAGAATTCCTTGGAATTTTACTCGACATTTCATCGAAATTTTATGTAAGTCGACACAAAGTGAAATTATATGTATTTTAATTTGATGGAAATTCTGCGAATATTTCACTTTTTTTTTTTTTTTTTTTCGAAATCTCACTGAAATTTTCCAAAATTCCAAAGAATTTCCAAATTTCATAATTTTTTTAAAACTTTACTGAAATTCCCCAAAACTTCACCACTGAAATATCAATTCATTGACGTTTCCTGTAATTTCTTAGAATTTTATGAGAATTTTTTTGAAATTTCACTGAAATTCACGTTATTGGTCGAAAATTTCTTGAAATACCAATAAAACTTCAAATTTTTTTTCAAAATTTTATTTATTTCCATAAGAATTTTTCGGAATTCCACTAAAATTCTCTTTCAATAGTCATGAATTTCTGGGAATATTAATGAAACTTCAAGTAATTTCTTGAAAATTCACTATGGAATTCCACCATAAAATTTAATGCAATTCTTGCACAAAAATTCGTCGGAATTACACTATGAGATTTCATGAAATTCTTCGGAATTCCATTAAAATTTCAAGTTATTCCATGGGAATTCTGTGAAAATCCTTAGAATTTCACCAGAAGATTTTATGGAATTCCTGGAAATTTCATTTAAATGGTAAATTTGAATGGAAAAACGGAAATTCCTAAACATTTTACTATAAGATTTCATAATATTTTCCCAAACTTCACCATAAGATTTCATGGAATTCCACAATAAAATTCAATGGAATTCTTGAACAATCTCGGAATTACACAATGAAATTCTTCGAAATTGACTCAAATTTTAAGTTATTTCATAGGAATTCCGTGAAAATTTTAAGTAATTTCATAGAAATTCCTTAACATTTCACCAGAAGATTTTATGGAATTCTTAGACATAATGTTTTCGGAATTGCAGTATAGCATTTTCTGAAATTCCTCGGAATTCCACTAAAATTTTAATTTCAAAATTCCATATTTTTTTTTTAACTGAAATTCCCCAAAATTTCACCACTGAAATATCCTGGAATTCCACAAAATTTTTCATATAATATATTTTCATGTAATTTCTTAAAAATTCATCGGAATTCACTAAAATTTTATGAGAATATTTTGAAATTCCACCTTCATAGCCGAAGATTTCTCGAAAGTCCAATGAAACTTCAAGGAATTTTTCAAAATTTCATTTATTTTCATAAGAATTTTTCGGAATTTCACTGAAATTCTCTTTTAATAGCCAGAAATTTCTGGGAATATTAATGAAACTTCAAGTAATTTCTTGAAAATCCACCGAAATATATTGAAATTTCATGTCATTACATGGGAATTTTTCGAAATATCACCAAAATTCCATGTTTTTAGCCGGAAATTCTTCAGCATTCCATTTGTGGTATTTTCTGGAATTTTACTAAAATTCAGTAAGAACTGAAATTTTATGTTGGAAATTTCGGTGTAATTTCAGATAATTGTTTAGAATTCCTCTAATTCGATCGGTATTTCACTGAAATTTCATGTAATTCGAGAGGAACTAAAATTTAAGGTGAATTCTATGGAAACTCCGCAAAAATTTCACATGTAATTCCTTTTTCAGAACAACATACTTTTATCGAAATTCCATTATATTATGAAATTTTGAGAGACTTTAACGGATTTTTGGGGATTCCAAAGGATTTTTGGGAATTACCAAAGGAAATATTTTTTAGGAATGTTAATGATTTTATGAGATTTTGCAGGATTTTTTTGGTTTCAATGAAATTTTGTTGCATTTTGTAGGATTTTATGCAATTTCAAGAGATTTTGTTAAATTTTTAAAGATTTTTAGGGATTTTGAGTAGATCTTATGAGATTTTCTTGGATTTTGACCAACTTGTGTACGGATTTTGACCAGTTAACAACCCCTCGAAGTTTTCTAAATGGTACTGGGTGTTTGTTTATAACTGGAACACTCAGTAACTTTCTTGTTATTGAAAATAAAGGGCACGTTTAAGTTGGAAAATTTCTTGGTAAATTGTAACCTTAAGCGATACAATGATATTTTTTTGTCGTCATAGGTTTACAGGATGCGCCAAAAACGTATATTTTTTAAAATGGAACGCCCTGTATATTTTCGTTATCCAAATAATGTTCAATATTTTTGTGAAGCTGATTTTCTAAGAATTTTAAAAATGCAAAAATATCTCGAAAAATGTACAGGGCGTTCCATTTAAAAAAAAAAAAATTACTTTAGGCGCACTGCCTGGCAGTTGAATGCCCTTTAATGGCGTTTTCGGAGCCCCAAAATAATATGACATGGTCGTAAAGTAAGGTTTTTAGAAAGTTGGAGGCAAAGAGAGACGGCATCTTCAAATTCAGGCGGTAATCCAATAATTCCTGACTACTAGGAAATGTGTGTGAAATCAGTCCATCTTGCAATATGATTTTTAGATAATGGGCTCTTTCACTAATTTTTGAAATTGGCATATTTGGATAAAGCAACTAAAGACAGAATTTTCTGTATTTTTACTTTTGAAAAATTCATAGTCCTTCTTGAGAAAACAGAAAAAAAAGAAATACCATTCAAATAAAAACCCAGAATTTATTTCTATGACGTCGCAGCAAGCAATTTGACCGTGTTGCCACTAATTGTCGACATTGAAAATTTGTAATAGATTTAATTCTGAAATGTTCGCAAAATATCATGAAAAGTAGTTAAATTAATCACTTATGGATTCAAGATTTTATAACTTTTTTATTGAAATTATGTTTAAACACAATTTTTTATGTTTAGTTTTATTTTATTTTTTTACGTTGCACTACATCTAGTCACCACCGACAACAGCGCATTCGAACCTTTACCTGCTTTTACTACAGGGTACACAGCCGAGGCGGTAAGCTCCTTTGTAACAACAAGCGAAATGAAAAATATTTATGTGACGTCAGCAAATCGGCGCGTTTTAATTTAATTTGAATTTAGCCAATTTGAAATGCCTGTAAAAAACTTATTTAACCTTGTAGAACTTTTTTTTTTGGTATATATGCCTAAAATAGCCCCTCCTTTGGGATTTTATACTCAAATTACGTATTCAAATTTTAGTGAAAGACCCCATTGCAAGATCAAAACAGTAAACTTCAATTCACTCTAGAGTTCCTTCACAAACACATAAAATAGAGTTTAATTGTTTTCCATCTATAAATACATCCAACAGGAATTCTATAGGATATCTGTTTCCTCTCAAACTTCTTATTGTCTGTGCTCTATTTATAGGAAATGTATCCCTGTTTCAGTTGAATTCAACTAGAGTTTTGTGTGCCAGAGATGAATGTGCTTTTATTTCAACATCAAAAATAAGATTACAGATTCCTGATAAAGGTAAAAGTTAAACAAGAGGTTGGCCAAATGAATGGCCATCGAAGAATTCGCATCACAAGGTTGTTCTGTTTCTAATAGAAGATCAGTTAACGGTGTATGTTCGCCATCACCGTCTGATCGGCGATTCTTTTTTTTTATGCGAAAAATACATGTATACAGTATATGAAAGATAAACAGACTATTACGTTTTGCAAGAATGCACTGGAGGATAAGAATCGCGTAATTTATATCAATAATAAACGGTAATACGGGTTGGAAAACGGTTGATGGTAAAAGCGAGCCAGATGGAAAATTATTCTTTTAATTGTTAACTGTTTAGTCGATATATTTTATGTTGTAATTTTTCAGCAGAAACAAAAAGCCGTCTTTGCGATCAGATAAAATTCAGCAATTTAGATTAGTGAATAATGCAAAAACTTTACTTGATTTCTGTATTTGCAATACAATGGGACAATTGAAAACCGTAAAAAAAATCCCACAATTTATTATGGGAATTTTAAGAAAGTATCGGGCTTTGGGAAATAGACCGCTATTGTTAAAGAAAAACGTTCAATTATCCCATTTTGGTAATGTAGGTGTTTATATAAGAGGAAAACATAATTCGGATTTGTTACATTCACTTTATTTTTAATAAAGGACCATATTGTATACATCAACTAATTATCGTTTTTCATGCATTTTCCGCTCAATAAACAGAGCATCAGGTTTATCATCAACAAACATTGTTATCTATTAATTCTTATCTATGCTTTAATTATCTTTTGTTAGTTTGGTTTTTGGTGTCTTGAGTGACAAAGGTGTGAAACTTGAAGAACAACTATCGATTGTTAAATATTAGAATTAATATCCAAATAACCAATAGTTCAATAAACTGGATGTTTTTTTTTGGCAAAATTTTTCCAAAGTATCTAATATTAGAAACCAGGATTGTATCGGGATGTGGAATCTCGGTTGCACCTCCCACGATTACTTTGAAGTAAGTTACATTTGCACATAAGAAAAATATACCCACGCAAGAAATAAAAATCTCCAATTCAGACAGTTTATTGAGGAGTAAACTGCATTTTTATGAGGATAATAGACCTAAAATTTGGATCGGTTTCAACTCGACAAATGGATAGTTTCCAGTTAAATGTAAATAGTCTCTTGATAATGTTTAGAAGGCGAGGATGGAAAAGATATTTATATTACTTGGAAAGTGTTTATCAATAGTTGTTGTGTGCCAGATTTAAAATTTTAATTGTTTGTTTATTTTTTCCAGGGCGACTACATAAAACACCCTGTAGTTTACGAGCTGTCCCACAAATATGGCCTGCCAATGGATAATCTCAATGACACTCAGTTACCGAACAAATTGGAAGAACTCAAAGATATTATTAGAAGGTAAGGACGATCGATTTGATTTTATTTATTCCTTTTGCACAAAATCTCATCATACAGGAAATTGGCAATATTTTCTCATCATTAAAGCCATCAAGTCTTAATATTATTTGCGGTTAGACGTTTTATCTCAAAGTGGCCATCTGTATAAGGTTTTGATAGTTTAAAATCAGATATTTTGCGGTTGATTCATAAATTTTCTTATTCTATGTAATTGTCGCTTTTGTATCTGAACTTTATGAGTAAATCAAGGAGAAAACCCTATTTGATTACGTCTGTTAATTATTGTTGAGTGATTATTTTTCATTATAAATCTGCAAAACCTTATAAGGTAGTTATCCTAACCGGAGCCAGCAGACATTCATTCAAAGATTTGTAATTGTAATTTAGCTATCTTGTCTTGAGAAATTATTCAATTAACCATAATCGATCAAATTCCTTTCACTTTTTTTTTTCTTTTAGGGAAATTCGCAAAGAACTCAAAATCAAAGAAGGTGCGGAAAAGTTAAGAGGAGTGTCAACGGATCGGAAGTCTTTAAGCCACGTGGCCACAATAGTAAAAAACTCAAATTTCAAACTTACAGAGTTGAAAAATGAACTCAGCGAGCTGGAATCGCAAATCATTTTGTCGCAGGGCCAGACGTCGCCTTCTCCGAGCCTGTTGTCACCTTCGAACGGAGGTAAGAGTCAATTAACCCATTTTTGTAAATTTAAATTGCTTGTAACTTGAAATTCAATATACAGATAATCCTATTAATTCCTAATACATATTCAGCGGCATTAAAACGTTTAGTAGGCTTTATCTATGTATATCGGTTGATCAATTTTCAATGACCTAAAATTTCATCACTTGTGTTATTCTTCTAAGAAAAATTATATCATAAGAATTGCTATGGCCAGAAAAAAAAATCCATATCATCTTGGGTAAAAAACCTGCAAAAATTTTACACACAGACAAAATTGGGTCTGGCAAACCTGTGGCCAGTGGGTCTGCTGGAAGTCATTGAACTGAACTGCTGTCCCTGATGAGGTAACAAGATGGTACCTCTCAGTGCTTATTAACCAGTTGTTATAATTACATATTCATTTTTATTTGTCTGCTAAGGATTATTAATTTTTCTCGGTAGTTTCGGACAATACAACACCAGCAGTGGTTGATAAAATATGTTAATGACAATTTATTTAAAATATGTTTTGGTATTTTTAAAATTCAAGCAACAGGTTGAACGAGAATTTCTTACCTTGATACCATTTTAATAATCAAGTTTTTGAACTTGGATTTAATTGAAATTTAACGATTTTTTCGTTGCTACATTGTAAAAGATGAGAATTTGTATATTAAATTCATTGGGAGTTGGCTGTAAAATGCTTACAACTGAGCAGGGTTGGCAATAACTCGGGTTTTTGAAAATTTCTCTTGGGTTTTTGCGTATTATTGTGATAGTTTTTTGTTTATTTAAATATTTGTTTCAACAGTTTTGTACTGGAGAAGCTTCAAAATTGAATTTATCGAACATTGAAAATTTTCCAAAAATTACGCTGAGATAGTTTTTGTCTCACAACTCCTTTAATTTTCATCCGATTTCAACGCAATTAGTTTATAATTGATGCCAATTAAATTTTTCACAAAACTGTTAATTAAGATTTTAATTTGGTTTCAACAGTTTTGCACCTGAGAGGCTTCCAAATTGAAATTATCGAACATTGAAAATTTTCCAAAAATGACATTATGACAGTTTTTGCCTCACAGCTCCGTTAATTTCCATCCGATTTCAACGTAATTAGGGTTAACTCAAAGCCAATTAATTCCCCTACAAACCTGTTAATTAGGATTTCAATTGGTTCCAACAGTTTTTGCACCTTAGAATCTTCAAAAATCAATTTATCGAACATTGAACATTTTCCAAAAATGACACTGAGACAGTTTTTGCCTCACAGGTCCTTTAATTTTTATTCGATTTCAACGCAATTAGGCTCCTATTGAAGTCAATTAAATTCTCTACAAACCTGTTAATCAAGATTTCAATTTAGTTCCAAAAGTTATGCAGCTGGGCAGCTTCAAAATTGAATTTATCCAACATTGAACATTTTCCAAACATAACACTGCGACAGTTTTTGCCTCACAGCTCCGTTTATTTTCATCCGATTTTGATGTAATTAAGCTCTAATTAAAGCCAAATGAATTCTTCTCTACAAACCTGTTGATTAAGATTTTAATTTGGTTCAAACAGTTTTCCACCTGAAAATTTTCAAAATTGAAATTATCGAACATTAAACTTTTTCCAAAAATCACACATCCGATTTCAGTCTAACTAAGCTCTAATTAAAGTCAATTAAATTCTCTACAAACCTATCAATAATTGAAATTTTGATTTGGTTTCAATTATTCGGAAAGAAAAATGTAAATAACCTTAGATCTTGGATTGGATTGATATTTGGTACCATGGTAGGACTGAGTTCTGTATCACTGGGTTTTTGACACAAAAAGCCCAAAGCCCTTTGGGTTTTTGTCTATATTTGATGGTGGGTTTTTGTGTATGCCAACTCTGCAATTGAGAAATATTTCGATTAATTTACCAGGAACCAGTTTTTCCTAAATATGCCTCAAATTCTGTAATAAACTTCTTAAAACCTATCTAGATTAAAATTATTATTATTTACCATGTATTATTTTAATGAAGTATGTAAAATCTTTGACGATTATCTTTCAACTTCTAACGAGTAATTTTTCCATTAATTTAGATTCTCTTCACCGATTGTCAAACAACGACAGAATCAGCCCGAGTCACCTCAGCCGGATCGAAAATCTGGAAAAGCAACTCAACATTGAGCTAAAAGTAAAACAAGGAGCTGAAAACATGATTCAGAGCATAGGCACGTCCAGGGACAAAAAACTCTTGCTGGAGGCCCAGCAAATGTTGCAAGACTCCAGGAAGAAAATAGAATATTTAAAAATGAAAATAACCAAGGTAATTTGATAAATATACTCTTGAAAGTAGTTCATCCAATTGATCTCATTTATTGGCAATAAAACGCTTAAATAAATCAATAAGAAAGATCAATATGTCCAGTGGATTGGTAATTGTAATAAACACTTCATTTAAAACGGGAATTGCTGCATTAATATGGTATCATTTAAGTTGTAATATGAAATATGATAGCTTTATTGTTGCAAGACGTGAGGGGTTTAGTCATATCTGATTCGGGTTAATTGTGTGTTTCTGGAAATAAAAATTGTTTTGGTTTAAGATGTGATGTTTTGCCATGCCTGCAAAACATTATTAGTCAATTTACAAAAAGTGCAATTTTTTTATGTAAATCTATAACAAAGGAAATTTGCTACTTGACACAATGGTGAATATGTCTTATTATATATCATTTATTTTCAGAATAATTTAATTCATAATGCAAATGGAGTTTTTCCCGATTAAGGTCTGTCCCACAAAATGCTTAGCATTAAATATTGTGATCCTCTGGTTCCCATTGATAATCATCATTCACCCCTTTGCTTTTACCTGCTTATCACGCAATTATGTTACACATCTGTTGGTACCAGATCCAATTGCTATTACCATGATTTTGAATATGCAGACTTGGTATCAATAAATAATGACTTGGGTGCTGGGATAATCTGTTATCCAATCTGGATGTAGATGTTGAACACATTTTATTGCATTGTCTATAGTTACTCTGATCTATTTGTTCCAGTCAAAAATATACTCACTGGAAAGTTTCCTAGGTGGATCAGTCGGGATCGTATAAGTCTTACAATACAAAAGAAGATTGCCCATAAAAATTACAAAAACAGTAAATCCGCTCATGACTATCAAGTTTTTGCCAACCTAACATCACAATGTGCAGTCCTTTCCCGGGAATGTTATAGGAGTTTTGTCCAAAACACTGAAAATTACCTTTCCACTAATTCGAAAACATTTTGGAATTTCTGTTATTCTAAACGCAATATGCCTGAGATACATAATCTTCTCACTCTTGATAATAAAAGTGCTTTCATGGGTCCTGATGCTGCCAACCTATTTGCAGGTGATTTTTCCTCGATCCATTTCCATATGTGACATATACACTGAGCTTATTGGCTTGAATCCACACAAGGGTCCGGGTCCTGATAGTATTCATTCTGTCTTTCTTAAAAACTGCCCGATATTTTCTCGTCGTACAGTTAAAACTAATTTTCATTATCTTATTAATGGAGCAACATTATCATCTTTTGTAAACATAAAGGATCTTAGAATTATTCCTGATGATAAGCTATCATTTTCCTCTCACATAACATCAATCATTGGTAAATCAATGAGAATGTTGGGATTTATTAAATGTAATACTTCTGACTTTAATACTGTATTTTTTTACCTCTGTATAGGACCCTCAGTATGCTTTCCATATCCACAGAATTGAGCGAGTGCAGAAGAAATGTATGCATCATACTCATTTCAAATTCTATAGAGACACTGAAAATAACTACGAAGAAATTTGTCAAAGGCTAAATATGTCATCTCTTGAAGAAAGAAGTATTCATGACCTACTCCTTCTTTTTAAAATTCTCAACTCCCTTGTTGACTGTCCCTATCTCACTTCCAGCATCGGTTTATCTATACCACCTTTTAATACGAGAAACATCCCAACTGCGGTCAAAATTCCTTTTTCTCCATTTTTTCTGTCCACTTCAACCTTTTATAGAGATGCTGTAAAACCTTGGTAGATTGTAACTTATCTGTTAACAAGTCTAGCCTAGCTTAATTCTTAATTCTTAATTTTTAATTTTTTTTATAAGCATAGTTTACTTACAGGTACACTTATGTATTTTGGATTATTATTGTTATCCTTCCTTTTTATTTCTTGCATGCACATGCTAGATTAAGTTTGATTTATAATTTTATCATTGTCAAAAAATGGCACTGTTGGTGGTTGACATACACATTTTATGGTTTAAGTTCTTGTGTTTGGTCAGGTCAGTGAATAATTATCTCAGGTCAAACAACTAGAACCGCCGAGGGGTATCGCACGCGCTTAAATTTTGAAGACCTATTTTCTTTTTGGAAATGTTTTCCTGATATTTCCAGAATATTCAGAATTTTTTCAAGTATTTCCTATAATTTCCTGAATAATTTCCTAGATTCCCGAATATTTACTGATTTCCTATGAAATTCCTGACATTTCTGAAAAAAAAATTGATAATTTTCAAAATTTCTGAGAGATTTTTCATTTCTCTCCAAAATATCCGAACATCTCCACAATATTTACTGTAGTGTTCTAGAATAGTATATTGTGTATTTAGGTGGAAAAATGACACATTCTTGGCCGACGGTGTAAGCTGACGGGCGAGGCGTAGCCGAGGCCGGCAAACACCGAAGGCCGAGAATGTGCTTTTTCACCGAAATACACATAATATTTTTTCTGCGATCGGTTAAATACCTGTTAAATGTTGGTCTTTTGGTTCCAAATATTCAGCAGTACGAGAATCACTTTCCCGGCCTAGGCCGGAATAGTATATTCTATAACAAGTGTGGAATAAGCAAAATTCTACACGAGTGGTTTGTTCCCCGAGCCGAAGGCGAGGGGAACGGCTACACGAGTGTAGAATTTTGAATTCCACACGTGTTATAGACTATACTTTTTCTACGACTAGAATCAAATGAAATAACTAACAACGGACCACAGACACAGATAGGAACGCCTAGGGTGATTTCGAACGCACTCCAAAATTTGATCTTTTAACGATACGTCAAGTATCAACATTGTCAAATAGCGTTTTCTATTTTCCATCCTCTTTTCACCAAAAAGGCTGCAAAGGACAATTATTGTGCTTTATTGTGTTGCACTTCTTGCTCTAGCAATTAATACAAAACGTCGATTTTAGTGATTTACTTGTATTTTATAGTATTTTTGAGGTTTTCCAAGTATTTCTGCAGTTTGCGTATTGCAGCTGGTGTAGAAATAGATAAACTTTCTGTACTCTCCTGTGTTTTCAGCTTATGATATTAGATGGCGCCACAGGTGTTCATTGCATAACAAGTGATGGAATGAATATTCCTGCACTAGTGAGGGAATGAAGCTATTCCGTAATCAAAAACTAAGTCGGAATGGATGAATTCTCCAATAGTCGTAGAAAAAAGTGTTTCCCGTATTGTTATTCATTGATTCCTTAGCAACTATCGAAACATAATTAAAATACCAGAATAATGAGTTTTGCGACCTGTCAACCGGTCAAAAATGCTGACATTTCTTGTCAATCGCAGAAAAATGAACATTTTTTTTTGTTGAAATATGTACATGGTGGTAACATAAGTTGGCTGTTGGCTCCAACTCTTTGAAAGTAAACATTATATATTTTTTGCTTACTTTTTGATGGTCTGTTTCTTAGGCCATACTATCAAGGTTGTTTGAGAGAAATAGGCTGCCTGAAAACTTTTATGACGTCAACTGGGGTGCCCAACGTAATGCAAATCTCTATTTAGGCATCCCAGATGACGTCATCAAATTACCCCTTACCAGACAACCTATTAACTTTAAGAAACTTGAGGCCATATAAAGTTGTCTAAGGCAGGTGACACACTGGAGAAATAAGTTTTTTGAAACTTGTTGCAAGAAACTGGAAATTTGATTCCTTACCATATGACACATAAGTATATTCAAATGTGGCGGAGCACACTGGCGTTTCTGAAACAGGAGAGCAGAAATTATTTCGCCAGTGTGCTATTTTCTGTGAATTCTGTGTCACCTGCTTATGTCTTCTTCAAGGAACTTCATAGTAATGATCCCTATCAATGTCAGTTACACGACCTATATACCATTCATCCTTATGATAGCAAACATAATACTTTTCAACTACATAATGGCAATTTCTCCGATTTTCGAGCCGATTTCCTTTTGGGCTTTTCTTGGGGTTTCCTCTTGACAAGTTTTCATATTCGCTTTCCAAAGTGTGCTGTACACTTGAATCTGTATTTCCTTCGTGTTAGTCGGTGTTTTCCAATTACAATATTAAAATGTTCTACTGGAATTATGTAATCACTGAGTATTCTTATAAATTTGGACCTGTAAATCATGAAGTGAAATTTTAGGAGAATCTCTTTGATAGAAATGAACGTCCAACACAAAACTAGATTTTTTTAAGAATGTGAACCTCAGTGACCTCATGACCCGACAATTTCCTTTAAATTCCTCATAAATTCCTCACAAATTCCTCCAAATTTACTGAAAATTACTCCAAACTCCCCATAAATTTCTTTAAATTCCCTATACCTCAATTCCCCACATTTTTGGCAAAGAATTCCTAGGTGGTTTGCCCCTTAGAAAATACAATCTCACACAATTCAGTTTTCCTGAAAAACTAATCGAGGACAAGATTGAAACTTTTTGCATGTGAAGAGGAAGGTTAAGGGTCATTTTCCCAAAATTTCAAATTTTTCCAGAGGAAAATAACACCACGGAAAATCTTGGAAATCATCATAGAAAAAGTGAATTATTGAAAATACAATTTCACACATTTCAAAGTTTTCCTGAAAAACTAATGGAGAAAAAATGTTGAAACTTTTTGCATGTAAAGAGGAAGGTTAGGAGCTCATTTTCCCATAATTTCAAATTTTTCCAGTGGAAAATAACAACATGAAGAATCTTGGAAATCAGCCTACAAAAACTGAATTATTTGAAAATATAGTCTCACACATCTCAAAGTTTTCCTGGAAAACTAGTGAAGGGAAAAATTTAAAACTTTTTGCATATGAAGAAGAAAATTAGCAGCTCATTTTCCCAAAATTTCAAATTTTTTCATTGGAAAATAACGAGAGGTTATTCACTAAGGGAAAAATGTGACAAGATTTTGAGGGATTTCGGTTGATTCCGAAGGATTTTGGTTGGATTTCGGAAATATTTTGAGGGATTATTCACTGTGACAAGATTTCAGATTTAGAGCGATTTTGAGGGATTTCGGAAATATTTTGAGGGATTTCGGGTAATTTCGAAGGATTTCAGGTGATTTTGAAGGATTTCGGGTGATTTCGGAGAATTTCAGGTGATTTCCGCAAATATTTTAATTTGATTTTAGACTGTTACTTATCTTATAAGTATATTCGAAAGTGTATTAGTATAAACTGAAAAACGGCCGCGTTGACCGATTTATGAATTTTGGGCCAATTGCGAGGGATTTTTGGGTTTGCGGAAAGATTTTTGAGAGATTTCGGAGTGATTTCGGCGGATTTCGGAGTGATTTCGTGGATTTCGGGGATTTCGGACGATTTGTGACACGATTTCGGGGAGTGATTAACCCTTCGAAAAATAACAATATGGCGAATCTTTGAAAACAGCCTACAAAAACTGAATTAATTGAAACACAGTCTCACACAATTCAAAAATTTCTTGGAAAACTAATGAAGGTAAAAATTTGAAACTTTGCATGTGAAGAGGAAGGTTAGGAGCTCATTTTCGTCATCATTTTCCCAAAATATCAATTTTTTCCAGTGGAAAATAACAACATGATGAATCTTGGAAATCAGCCTACAAAAAATTGAAAGACAGTCTCATACAATTTAATTCAAAGTTTTCCTGGAAAACTAGTGAAGGGAAAAATTTGAAATTCTTTGCATGTAAAGAGGAACGTTAGAGGTTCATTTTCCCAAAATTCCAAATATTTTCCAGTGAAAAATAACAACATGAAGAATCTTGGAAATCAGCTCACAAAAACTGAATTAATTAAAAATACTCACACATTTCAAAGTTTTCCCGGAAGACTGATAAAGGGAAAAATTTGAAACTTTTTACATGTAAAGAGGTTGGGAGCTCATTTTTTCCAAAATTTATAAATTTTTCCAGAGGAAAATAACAACATGAGAAATTTTGAAAATTAACTTAAAATAACTGAATTATTTGAAAATACAGACTCACATATTTTAAAGTTTTCCTGGAAAATCAATAGAGGCAAAATTTTGGAACTTTTTGCATGTGAAGAGGAAAGTTAGGAGCTCATTTTCCCAATATTTCAAATTTTTCCAGTGGAAAATAATAACATGCAAAATATTGAAAATCAACTAACAATAATTGAATTAATTGAGAATACAGTCTCACACATTTCAGTTTTTCTGGAAAACTAGTAAAGGGAAAAATTTGAAACTTTCTGCATTTAATGAGGAAGGTTAGAAGCTCATTTTCTCAAAATTTTATTATTTTTTCCATTAGAATATAACATGAAGCTTGACTTCTATAGTATATGAGATGTGTTTATACATACCTACCTCCTTACTTACCTTTATTTTATTAGCAGTTAGGTATTTTTATTCACAAAACACCGTACAGAAACTAAACAATATTTGAAACACAAAAATTCTCAAAGATTTCTGGTGAAAATTTCCTAATTTCCTATAATAATTTCAGTAAATTTTCTATAATTTCGAAAAATTTCCCAATATTTAGAATAATCTCCTAACAGTTCTTGACACTTTCCAAAATTTCCTATAATTTCCGAGAATTAACCTAATTTATGACAATTTACAGGAAATTTCTGTCATTTCTCAACATTTCTGGAAATTATTTTGAGATTTTTACACCTATTTCTGACCGTGAGACACCCCTCGAGAACCGCCCATACCATTAACTGTATAATATCTACTAGAGTTAATTTTCTTTGAAAAAATGTCTTATTTGGGGTTCAATAATTTCCTCAGCTGTTGGTATAGGGAAAACGAATCGAATAGTATTATTTTACTGAGGTTCTATGTCGAACCCCAATAAATAAGTTGCAGGTATTTTAAGTTATGGAAAAGTCCTTCAGATCTTCTCTCAAAGCATTATTGTTACGAGCAACTATCCCATCATTTACAGTATTTTTACTTTCTTTATGTACAAACAATCATCAGTAATTATTAGCAAATCAAGTATTCTAGCATTTAGAAGATAACATTATATTGATGTAGTAATTAGAAGCATTTTTCCAATAAAACCTTTGACTCTTAGTGATGTTTTTCTACTTATAAAAACACTGTTCATCTTTTTTTCCAGATGAAACACGACATAGACTCAAAATCCCGTACGACTGGTTCAATAAACGATCTGTCTACGAATGGCACAGGGGAGTTTACAAACTTGGATTTAGAGCCGGTACTGGATGAAAGAATCGAAGACTTGAAGCACAGACTACGAGTAGAAGCTGCCGTTGTAGAGGGAGCTAAAAATGTGATAAAACTACTACAAAATGGTAGTAAGGAACGTGGAGAGAATAGAAAAGCTTTGCAAGAGGTCAGGTTTGTTTTTTTTTTTTTTTTAATTTGTGTCTTTGGTCAACATCTTTGCTACAATTTCAATGTGCAAATTATCTTCACTGCTAATAAAATGTTTTTACAAACTATATGTTACCACATACTAAATGTTGTCATGTTAAACACATTTGGCCCCCAACATAAAACTGAATTATTTCAGTTGAAATATTTTCAACATTAGCTTGAGAAAAAAATTGCAGGATCAGCGCCAGACGGTAAGTTACATAATTTTATTTTAAAATTTTCAAAAATAATTGTCTATTGTTTTATGTCAATATGTATAATGAGGATATTATGGTATTTGCAAATTCTTAAAATGGATTCCTAGGGTAGTTAATAAAACTAGTAGAACACCAAAAACTACCGAGTTTCTCAATAAACCCCATTAAACTAAAAAGTTAGTTAGTTCCTTGATGGTAATTAATTCTAATTTAATTGATTCCTAGTTGGCACCAACTGCAACTGAAAGCCAATTTTAAAAATCTGACTTCCTTGGATTAAAATAGACTCTTTTCAGTAGAAGGTTAAATTGGCTTGATGGACCATAGGTACATCAATAAATCTAAGGATGATCTTATTAATTTTCAGTTGGAAAAAAATTCAATCTGTTTATCATTCTTAAATCTATCTTGCCAAGACATTAAAATAATGTATGTAGCTCCTCAAGGCTCAAATTTTGGGAATTTAGTCTTTATTATTTTTATGCGTTATTGCTTCACTTTTGTATCATAGAAAGTCCTAAAACCAGAGGGACTTTCAGGTTCTCTATTCCTCATTTGACTCAACACAGTTGCCAATTTGTTAGTTTTAAAACTGAAAATACCTCCCAAACAAGACGATTACTGTGCTAATCCAAATTGGGCTTTGATTTTTGATTTTGTGTTGGAATATCACATCAGTATAATTCAAGTCTTTTTACGAAAAGTTATCTAGGCTGTGACGGTTACAAAAATAGTTTTTTTGTATGTTTAATGCGGACTTTTTTCTCTACAACGCCGTGTGTCGTCGTGTCCTACAACATTTACGTTACGGTCAGTGTTGGCTCGGTTCGCGTAACAGCTTGTGGTCCAAAAATCCCGTTGAAATTTCGAATTCGTTATTGTTTCTCTAGGAAACCATTCCTAAAATACTCTTTCTAAAAGATTAGACGGTTTTTTTTGTTTTGTTCACGCGTAGGTGTAGACATTTTGCTTATAGATTTTGTTTTTTTTTTTCCTCGATCTTGTGGGTGTGATTTGGATAGTGCAGGTGTTGGAATCTGTCCCATTATTGTGTATTATAATCTCGTGTATAGATGACACAAAATTATGATTAACGTTTAGTAGTATTTGAACTTTCATTTAAAATTGATGATATGTGTTCTCAAATATCGTAGAATCTTGCCCAATGGTTTAAAAATAGGTTCTGCAAAATTATTATCCATCAAAGTTGAACAAAATAAATGAATTTTGGCACTTGTCTTGTTAGTCACACTTCTAATTAATTATTTGTGTGGTTCTGTGTACTTTAAGGCCTGACAGTCAGATAAAACAAGAATTATTCACAAAAATCATGAAAAAAATATAAATAGAAATCCTGTTGTGTATAGTTTTTTTGTTTCAAACTAATCACAGGTGTATAAAAGTCGAGAGCTCCCACCGAAATAAACAAAAATGGAGTCTCTGTATCTTAAAATAACCTTCGTGTCGTGTAGGCAGGCACTACCGAATAAATATGAAGTAATTATTTATAGACAGTCTATTTATTTACTTTTCCGATTCAGATAATCTTTTGTTTTAAACTACTAGTAAAGTGGAACGCTCTCTTAGTTCAAGGGGGGATTCCAACACCTGGTTAATTTCAAAAATATATTGCTGCTTCATAGGAACAAATTTCTTAAAACAAAACTAACTGGTTAATTTATTTGGAGCCGAAAAGTTTAAAAATAAATCGGCCGAGTTCTACATTCAAATGACTTTACTCATTTGCGAATTATGTGTGCGTGAAAAAAATTAACAGGCACATAAAATAATGCGCAAACATATCAACTTCCATCCCCCTAAAAAGAAGTCCGAATAGTCATGTTTCGAAGAGACCCCACTTCGCCTCCTGCCCATTTTTCTGTGCACGCGGAATTTACAATTTCGCATCCTGGAGCCGATGATCCGAGAAACAGGCCTAGAACTAGCACTGAAAGGGATGAAGCTACAGGTGAGGTTAAAATGACTTATACGTGGCAACCTGAATGGGCTCCTGAAGCCTCAGACAGTGCTGGAACTAAGCAGGATACATGGACTAGTGCTTCAAATAGCAACAAGTGAGTAAACAAGTTTTATATTTTGTAGATTTAATGTAATTGTTAATTTTGTTTAGGTCGATATTTAGTGATACACCTCCTAAAATAACCCCTCCAAGTGCAATGTTCAATACCGATTACACAAGAGGTTTTCAACAAGGTAACATATTTTTTACTTCGACGCCTCCTCCCCAATCAAAAACCCCTGAAGTTGAGCAAACAGATTTGTCCAGAGACATTCCAAAAGAGCCTAAATTAGCTCATCCAGGAGTGCAAGGGGTGCTAAGGGATTCATCAGGATATGGCAGCGATTTACTTAGTCCCAACTCACAAGGGAGTAGTATACCAAGGAGAGTGGTGCAACCGTATGACAGAAAATGTAGGAGCACTTGTAATATAACTTTGTCTACAAATTTAGGAGGTAAGAAATTGTTTGTAGAAATAAACATATTATGTTTAGGGCGCTTTCTAGGTTCTCCAGAACCCTATATAAATCATTCTCAATGTGGTCGAACTCAAAGTTTAAGGTGTCAAACGCCATCCTGTACACAGAAATATCCTCTAAGGTTTTACGGTTGTGGTGACCCTTGGTGTCACCATTTGCAACAGGGCGAAGATTTTGCCGCTAGTCCTTGCAAAATTTCTCCTGTACTTGAAGGTAGATGAAGCATGGATTTTACAGCATAAACCATAATATAATTTGGTTTAGTTTATTGTGATGTCCTCAAAACAAATTATTTGAAACTGTTTTTTTTTTTGTTTGGATCAATCATCAATCAATCATTACTTACGATGAAAAAACAAAATGTCCACTCAACCTGAACCAAGGGGCAAACCACTTAGGAATTCTTTGCTAAAACTGTGGGGAATTTAGAAGAATTTGTGGAAAATTTGGATTTATTTGTGGGGAATTTGAAGGAATTTATGGGTAATTGGATGAATGTATAAGAAATTGGGGGAATTTATTGGTTTTAACACTGAACGTAAAAAAAATAAAAAAATATATCTTTTATCATGAACAATTTTGGGGATTTTCAGGGAATTTGCGAGCGGTTTGGAGAAATTTACGGAAAGTTTAAGGAATTGTTTGCACAAATTCAGGAGAAGGGGTGGTTTATTCCCATATAAATCAAAGAAAAAAAATCTCGAGAAAAACTTTGAAGCAGCTAAAAACTATCCAAGCTGCATTGGAATTATTTACTGAGGATTTATAGAGGATTCAATTAGCTTCATTTCAAGCCTAATTACGTTAGGATCGGATTGAAATTAACAAAGATGTGAGGTAAAATATGGTTCTATGTCATTTTGGAAAAAATCAAGCTTCAAAAAACTACATTGAAGGACATTTTATTTTTTTTTGAGGAAAGTGTTTGAAGGATTGGCTTGAAATTTTGCAAATGGATGAAGAAAGCATTGAAATTTGAGAAAAATAAATAAAAATTTACTTTTACGTGCTCACCTTGATAAAAATCAAAGTCGAAAGCCTTTAAAGTTTTGCAGCTGCGAAACTATTGAAGCTGCATTGAAAATAATTGATAGAGATTTGTAAAGAATTTAATTAGCTTCATTTCAAGACTAATTACGTTAAAATCGGATTGAAATTAACAAATATGTGAGATAAAATGTGGTACAATGCCATTTTTAAAAAAAATCAAGCTTCAAAAAACGACATTGAAGGAATTTGTAACCGGCATTTGCATGGAATTTGCGAGCAGTTTGGAGGAATTTGCAGGGAATTTAGGGGAATTTGTGGGTTTACTTCTTGGCCTGAACATTTCTAGGAATAAAGCTTGATTATAATTTTGCAAAAAATCAATTAGGAAAACCATTTGAAATATCGTGGAAGATAAATACTTGAAACTCGAAATAAACTAATAGCATGGGTTTTTTTTCTGTGAATATTGCTCATCAAATTCCTTCCCCAATTTCATAATTCAATTGTAAGCATCTAATTATTTTTAGAACACAGTCCTTCTGCAACCAAAATTCCAACAAGATCAAAAACCTATTCACCAGGTGATTATGTTAGTAACAAAAAAGATGCCTCAGTGCAAACTTTTGAAATGGTAGACAAATGTACTTCGCCGTTCCAAAGAATGAACAGTACCGATTCAGTTGATGGCAAAACTGCGCGAAAGTACCAAAGAAGAGGTCTCACTACACCGTTAAACCGAAAAAAATATACTCCTGGAGATGGAAATTTCACTCCTGATAGTTTAGATAGCGTAAAGGTGAGTGAATTATTGTTGTATTAATCGTTTTCTATTATAATAAGTATATTTTTCAGCCTCCAAAAAGACTGGTAAAATCTCCAAAACTCCGTAGAATGCCTGCAGTAGATGTAGATCACCTAACAGAGCCTCTAAAGGAAATAATCTCCTCAAAACAACAAAATAGTGATCCCAACTCAAAAAAACCCAGAACAGTTCATATTGATGTATATTGCACTGGAACTGAAATGGAATCTAGTGCTAGTGACGACGAATGTAGTGATAATGGCAGTAAAAGTGCAAGCACCCCACAGACAGTTTTTGAAAATGAAAAAATGAAAATTAATCATAGGCAAGCTGGTGTACGAGACATTCCTTTTAATCTTAGGCCAAAAATTGAAAACACAAAATCACCTTTAATTCAATCAGTAGAGACGAATACTTCATTGGAAAAAGAAGAATCTGATGACGATAATGCCAGTACTGCTTATCCTTCAAAAATGAGCTCATATTCAAACATGGGTGAGTAAATATAGCTCTAGTTTGGCTGGGCCTTAAATAATTCATAATTTGATTCTAGGAGATTTCTCTAATAGTGTCTCAAGTGTCCCACGCTCCTGGACAACTTACTCAATGTCCAGCTGCGCCATTCCAGAAGATTACGATTCAGTAGCAAACACCAGCTGGAAAGATACTTTTTCAGACATTGAAAGTCTTTTAATGAGTCGTTCAAGCATAGCACCAACAGAAAGTTTAGATTTTGTGCCTAGAAAACGCTATGAAACTGCAGCCAGTATCGATGAAACTCCAGAATTCAGTTATAATAGGAAAGAATTATTAGAAACTCCTAGTAATGCTAGTATACAGCCTAGTGATAGTTTTGAGTATGCTAATTCTGAGGATAGGATTAGGATTAGGCATATGGAGGATCTTTGGAGAAATAAAGGGTAAGGTTTTTTTTTTTTAATTGATTGAAATTATGATGGATCAAAACTGTGTTTTAGATCAATGAAAAGTCCAAATACGCTTCAAATGCAACAAAAACGCATCCAAGAATACATGGACAGAAGAATCAATGCCAGAACCAAATGGAATTCTAAAGATAGTGACAGTAATGATTCTGACGATTCAGGAAAAGCTTGGACGATAGTTAAAAATGCCCACAAAGAAGCTTGTCAGGCTAAAAAAACTGAACCAAGTCCAGTTAATCTGTTACCAAACACTGTTAGAGATGCTTTTGTAAAATCAGTAACGCCTCAATCTCCTAATATCCTGTCTCCAAGCTCTGTCAAAGAGTTTGTGCCTAAAAACCGCCCAGAACCTATCAAAAAACCTCCAGCCAAAGAAGACCAAGGTTCTTTAAGTGACTCAAGCCCAAATCGTTCTCCAAGTAGTGCCTCGTTCAAGCAAAGACTAAGTTTAGACCCTAATTTACGTTCCCCCTTCATGATTGTGCCAGGTGTTTACACCGAGCCACGCTCAATAGCTAGGAAATTCGGCGCGGTAGTTTCCCTGATGAAAAAACCTGGCCATCACATAGGCCCGGCGAAAAATCCGGATTGCCTTTGCGATCATTGCCAAAGCTATCGGAATTCTGTGGGTTGTAGAAATAGAACTAGAAGCGTGGGGGAGCCACCCAATGGGAAATATGTGCAAAACTGGAAAGAGTTTTTGGATGAGAAAGGGCAAAAAACGACTTTTACAGACACATAGTTTAAGTGTTGTGTTCAAAAAAGAAAATCGAAAATAATAATTGTGATAGCGAGCGCTTTTTTTTAATACGAAATTTGTGATTTTTATATGCATTTTGTGATAATAATTTTTTTATGGGGGTACAAGAGTGATTTTGTGAGTATGATGAGGTAAGATTTTGCTTGTAAAAAGGATTTATGTCGACCAAAGACCATTAATTGATTAATTCTAATCTGTGTGTGTGTGTTTTTTTTTGTCACTAAATTAATTGGTTTTCAGGCTCAAGAAAGTTTGCGTGCAAGTAGCATGAAACTAGACCTTCTACGCAAATCATTGGAAAAACGAAAATCTGAACTACCACCGGATTCGCCAGTAGCTATGCAGCTCAAAGAAGAACTAGCCAATGCGCAGACTTCCAGTCCAGTGGCTGTGCACTACACCAGTTTGCAGCCCTTCAGGGTGCGTAATGATAACAATAGGAACCATAGCACTTCAAATACTATCAATCGATGTGCCTCAGTAACAGGTAAGAATTTTGTTTGTAATTTTTGTAACAATGTAGCTCATATATTTTTTTTTTATTATATAGGTACATTGGAAGTTAGATTAATGGGATGTCAAGATCTACTTGAAGATGTTCCCGGTCGGCTCAGAAAGGAATCGGACGGCAGCTCAAGTCCAATGGATCTTAGATTTTTCAAAAAAGGCGTAACTGGCAGAAGTTCCTCAAAAAGTTACAGCGTCAAAGAGGACGTTAGTGACGACATTATGGCAGTGCTAAAGTTAGATAATAATACTGTGGCTCAGACGAGTTGGAGACCTTGTTCGCAGCAGGTAAAAAAATTTCGCATATTGTAGGAATTGTGTTTTAGTTGAAATTCTTTTTCAGGCCTGGGACCAAAGGTTTTCCATAGAATTAGAGAAGTCAAGAGAATTAGAAATAGGAGTCTACTGGAGAGATTGGAGATCGTTATGTGGAGTGATATTTTTGAAATTGGAAGAATTTATTGATAATGATAGAGATGGAATGGTCCTGCACCTTGAGCCTCAAGGTTTGATTTTTGCAGAGGTAATAAATTTTTTTGTTTATTAGTTATTCAAGTAACAAGAAAACTATATTTACATAAAAAATTTATATTTTTTGTTGTTGAAATAACATTTTTAAAATTTCAGATCAAATTCCTAAATCCAATGATATCTCGACGTCCAAAACTGCAAAGACAAGAAAGAATATTCAAACAAGTAACACCGAGAGCCAAACAAATGAACATAAACATAGTGACATGGGGCAGATGGATGAAACAATCTAGTAGGTTACAGCCAAGGCAAAAAAATGTCACTCTCAGCACCCAGGAAATACCCGAAGCCGTTGCCAATGAAACGATAATAGAAGACAAACCTGAAACTCCCGGTGAAACACCGGATCCTCAATCTTTCGGTTTGGGCGGTCAGAGACCCTTGGGATTAGCCTTACCTGTGGCTCCACCCAAAGTACCTCCAACGTTTCAATCGTCACAACCGAGTACACCGTCGCCGCAAGCTGCACCACGTGATTGGTTGCTTAGTTCTTCAGCTGCTGAAGAAACACCTCCACCAATTGCCAAAAAAAGAACTGAAGCTCCTACTGTGCCACCTCCACCTGTACCACCTCGGTTAGATCCAGAGGTAGGTGACAATGATTTGTTTCAAGTCACAATTTTAACTATTAAAGACACAGATTTTCTTTCAGGTATTGGGGATAACACTAATTTTTTTTTACCCACTGACACCCTAAAAACTATGTAATTTCTTTTAGACATTTTTTTTTTTTTTTTCAAGTAGTCCTTATTGACAATCTCAAGGTTTATAAGTTGTAGTTAAATTTTGCACCCCGAATTGCTAGTTGGCACAGGGTTGTGGTGTCCAATCTTGACTAGTTGAAATGATATAAAGAAAAATCAAAAGTTTGTTCCTTTTTGTCCTGAAAAATCTACTCCTTTTTGCAGAGCGCTGCCGCTCTTCGCGAATTCGACTTCCTAGAGGACGAGCAGGAGGTGTTCCTGGTTAGACCGGGGCCCCTGCTAATTCCCTCTACCCCAACTACGCCTATTTTAGCCTTTCTCAATGACGCGCTTCCCAGTCCTCAGCCGGTCATCGAATTTCCTGACGACGAGGTACCTACTAGAATTTATGTTTTGATTTTTTTTTTCTTGTTTGTGCTTTTGATTGTCTTTTGCTTTGATGATTCTTTCATCGCTCTTCTTTTTTTTTTTTTGGTTTAGATTAGTTTTTTCCTTTTCACATCCTGTTCCCAGCCTGCCAATAGGTCTATTTCTGCAGAAATCATAAACCAGTCAGAGCGAATTTCATTAGTTGAAGACAGTCAGAAAACTAGTTTCAACCAATGAAATTTACTCTGACTGATTTGTAATTTCTGCAGAAACAGACCTAATACCTTTCACTGCACGGACATTATTGAAGAATCCATGCATGATTTGTGTATTTGCACAAAATTCTTCAATTGTTTTGTAGGTTGCCTTTTATATCCTTGTAACTAACAATTGCCGTACTAACCTTATTTTAAGAAGGCCTTCTAACAAACAATTTAATATACGAGGTGTGACTACAAATATTTGAACATGTGAATCCATGGAGCATTTCAATCAAATTTATGTCCTGAGTTGCTTATGGCGGTTTTGATTGGTAGATTCAATGCGCACTGAGTGTATTTGCATCCTTTTAATCAACCTGTAGGAAAAAAGACAGGAATAAAAAAAATTGCACTAAAGTTCATTCCACGAAACGAGATAGTAGAGGTAAACAAACAGGCGGAGCTTGAAAATACAGAGAAGGACTGCAAAAATATGAATAACAACCAATAATATTTATTATTGTCAGGTTGTCATATGAGTCTTAGTGTCATATTTCCTAGTATTTTACAATTATTTAAATAGTGTTTGGTAAATTATTGTTAATTATTGAGCAATATAGATTAAAACAATAAGTTCAACAGATTCAGCTGAAGAATTATTTCTATAAGCAAAATTAAAATATAACTTCAATTTCGTTTACAGTTAAATTTGTTTCCTTTTTTGTTTGCCAACCAAAAAGAAATATATTTAGAGAATAGAAATACAAAACAACCTAAGACGGTCCTGCCTAGGGCGGAGTATAATTCTTTTCTAGCCAATAAAATTCGACTTACCTGTCAAAGTTTGTTTACTTTCACTATCTCGTTTCGTGAAATGAACTTTAGCTCCGCACTAGATCTACCAATCGGAAACGCCATTAGTTTTTTCAGCCTGTTTCAGCCTGCTTTCCAAAGTACCGGGCTCGGTATCGGGTGATTGTCTATATTTTGCATCCATACTTATCTCACCTGTTTGAAGAGATACCCAGAAATATCAAGCGTGAAAGTTGTAGGTAATATCAGAAACTTTGCAATGAAGTATATATAGAGGGTGTGTTACAATAGTGTGGCAAAGCAAAATTATACTTTTTGAAATAAAACACCCCATATATTATTGACCTATTGGATTAGCCTTCCAAACCCTTGGCGGCGATATGCATATGCGGATATAAGCGATGCTTAGGGGCCCAGGCACGGAGGGGGCCCAAAAGAGCCCCCTTTAGGTAGTAAAAATAATTTTTTTTAAAATAAAAATGCTTTTAAATAAAATTAAGAAATATAGTGACCGATATTGATCGATATACTTAACTGGTAGATTCCTTCTAGCTGCCACCGCTGAAAGGTCATTTAATAAATTAAAAATATTGAAAAATTACTTGAGAAATTCCATGTCAGCAATGATAGACTGCATGATCTTTCTATTTTCTCTATCAGACATAGCACAGCATCCAATATGGATATTAGGTATTATCCAATGGATAAAGGAGCTATAGATAATCAGAATTTGAATTATTACGGGCTCTTGATTCATTGGAAAACTTTCCTGAAGTCAATCAAGAGCCGGTAATAGTCAAAATTTGAACTTTTATCAAGTCTGCAAGAGAATTTTTCTAGAGACATTCAAAGCTCAAGAGCCGATAATAATCAAAATTTCGAATGATAATTAGCAGCTTTCAAGAAATCAAGTACAAAAAAATCTTATCTTTGGACAATTTGGCATTCGATGTGAGCCCCACGTTGGGCGCCATGTCGTCTAATAAAGGGGGCTATCTGAAGTTAGGTCTCGGTTTGGTTAGACATGAGGCTTTGTTTTTTTAATTTATGTAGGATTTTCGTCGTTGGAACGGTCAGCCTGACAGTAGATTTTGGGGGATGTTTGGATAAAGTTCTCGGGCCATCGGTTGAATATCCTAGGGGCTTAGCCTTATTATTGGTGTTTCTTTTTTGGTAGTTAAAATGAAACAACCCCTACATGGTATTTTAACTGCATAATCAAATTCAGCTCTGCCTTTTTACGTTCCCCCATGGGCCCCATGTTGATTCGGCCAAAAAGAGAGACAAAAACCCGCATTGCACAGCCGCATTGCCGATTTCATATGGGCCAACTAACCAGCCCGAGGTTAGGGGGGTCTAATTGTGATATTTGCTTAGGAATCCAGTGCATGCAAGCGCCGCCACTGTTTCAAACCTGGGGTCGTATTTCCGAATATTTTCGCATATAAAATTTGATACGATTTTGTTGCTCCCCATTTAATTTAGGTACATTGTTGTCAATCAAATTTCGTGTACGAAATATACTCGGTTTTTTAGGTTTATTCCTCATACAGTTCGTTCATAATGTATTAAGACCTTTTCGAGCGCGTGATATGAGATTTCGGACGCTGATTGGCTAGATCTTGGGGCCTCACTAGGGTCTTGGGTTAATCGTTTAAATTGAGCGCTGGTCGCACAAGTCGACCTCCTAATTTTGGCCAATCAGCGTCCAAAATTTCAGATCACGCATTCGAAAAAGTCTATGGACTTTATGAACGGACTTTAGTCCAGCCTCTGAATATCCCATTTTCAAAAAATAATACGGATTTTTTACTTGAATGATTATGATAACTCTTATATTCTGCTGGTGGTTTCTATACTTCACCTATCTTTTTCAATGAAAATGCAAATATTCTTTTACTCCTTTTTTACTCCCGGACTATTAGAAATAAACCTTGAAAACCTGGTATATTTGGAATGTGCTTGTTATTGAAAACCCAGAAAGAGCTGAAAAACGGCAGTTAAATAATGTGCATCGTCGTTAAAGAAATGTGTTATCAGAAAGATAGTTTCTAAATATTTTCGGCTTTCAAAAGCTTTAACGCAATATTTGATGCAGCTGTTGACACCTCACTTGAAATTCTGGCACCCTGGCTATCAATTTTTTTCAACAACTTTTTAGTTTTTTGTAATTTACATAATTTCAGAACAAAACTAGTAACGTCAAAATTGTTAAATTAAATAGAAAATGGTTATGTTTTATGTTATTATTCACCGACAGTGACTGGTACTACGCTGTTGTCATGTCGTACATTTGCTTATACGTGAAGATTCGTAAATTGCTTAGAAGGGTCGTCAAGAATTGAAAATTTCCATAACCTTCGTTAACCGTTCGCTAGAAAGCGTGTTCTGAATTTAGCGAAGAGAGTCAAAAATTGAGCACCTGGTTTGAAAGGCTAATCCAATTGGTCAATATTATATGGGGTGTTCTAAGTAAAAAAATTCAGCTTTGCTTCGCCCCACTACGTGCACTCATGCTCTTTTTCCACTAAAAATGCATTCGGGCAAATTTCCGAAAAATTATCGATAATTTCCTTTGCACTCGTTATATTACTAATATTACTATTGAAAATTTTATGGGATTACTTACAACTTTCACATTTGACATTTCTGTGTATCTCTTGAAACAGGTGAGACAGGTGTGGGTACAAAATATAGACCAGAGATAATATAGACAATCACCCGGTACACAAGTGCAACTTTCCACTTGCAAATAAGTGCAGTAAAGTGCACTTTCTGCACGCTTATAGATAATAATATTTATACATTCAAAAATTTTCAGCCCTCATTTGACCAACCGCCTGTAATACGTAGACCAGTGGCGCGCGAGCTCGGCTACCGAGACAGCGCGTACGAGTCGCGCAGGCAATCGCAAACCAGCACGTCAATGGCAGCCGATCATTTCCGTTTGATCAGCGTTCTCGGCCGAGGGCATTTCGGCAAAGTTATCTTGGCCCAATACAAAAAATCCGGAGACTATTTCGCCATCAAAGCTCTAAAGAAGGGCGACATTATCGCTAGGGACGAAGTGGAGTCGCTGTTATCAGAAAAGAGGATTTTCGAAGTTGCCAATTGTATCAGACATCCGTTCCTTGTTAATTTGTTTGCCTGTTTCCAAACTGAGACTCACGTTTGCTTTGTGATGGAGTACGCTGCTGGCGGTGATTTGATGATGCACATACATGCTGACGTTTTCAGTGAGCCAAGGGCTGTATTTTATGCTGCCTGTGTTGTACTAGGATTGCAGTATTTACATGAAAATAAAATAATTTACAGGTAAAAAATATAATTTCAATAAGCCGGGATTTTTTATTAATTTGATATGTTTTCAGGGATCTCAAGTTGGACAACTTGCTGCTGGACACAGATGGTTACGTAAAAATTGCCGATTTCGGTTTGTGTAAAGAAGGCATGGGTTTTGGTGACAGGACTGGTACTTTTTGCGGTACTCCTGAGTTTTTAGCTCCAGAAGTTCTCACTGAAACTTCGTATACACGCGCAGTGGACTGGTGGGGGTTGGGAGTTCTTATTTTCGAAATGTTAGTAGGAGAGTCGCCGTTCCCTGGAGACGATGAAGAGGAAGTTTTCGATTCTATTGTTAATGATGAAGTGCGCTACCCTAGGTTCCTGTCTTTGGAATCAATTGCAATTATGAGACGGGTAAGTTTGTAGCCAAATTTCAATACAGGACAATTCTTAAAAAAACTTCTTTTTAGTTATTGCGCAAATCTCCGGACAGAAGGCTGGGTTCAAGCGAGCGAGACGCTGAAGACGTGAAAAAACAAGCCTTCTTCAGACACATACAATGGGACGAATTGTTGCACCGGAGAGTACCACCACCATTTGTACCCACAGTGGTAAGTAAAGTTTGTTTTTAGCTGCAAATAAATGCATCAATGAGTGATTGATTGATCCACCATCTTTATGGAATGGTTTATAAATCAAATTTCCAATATCAAAATTATTAAATATGAATAAATTTTAGCATTCAATGGAAGACGTAAGCAATTTCGACGAAGAATTCACATCGGAAAAGGCCCAACTGACACCGCCGAAAGAACCGAGACTTTTGACAGGCCAAGATCAACATCTGTTCAGAGATTTCACCTATATGGCCGACTGGTGCTGACAGTAATTGAATTTGCCATTATTTTAAGTATCTCGACTTGATTCAAAGGATATTTTTAAGCTCCGCATTATAAGCTTATGCTATGCTATAAGCCACTCTTTGTTGAATTTTTCTTTTAAAAACGTTAAATTTGTTATCAATTATGGATTTTAATTAATTATTTTTTTATACGCAGGATGCATTTTTGATTCCTGTATTGATGCTCATTGCTGTAAATATTCAAGAAAATAAAAATGTATAGGCCTTTCCCTATATTTTTTTTTTTGGGGGAATTATGCATTAGACTTATTTGTGACAATATTTTGGATTTAACAAAACAGAGGTTGACTTTACAATCATTGTTATAGTCAACTGACTAATTGCATTGTTAATTGAGACATTTATTGATTGTTAAGATATATTTTTGTCATATGAGTTAGTTTTAGGCTCCTTTTTACACAAAAAAACCTTGTTTTGCTGCGAAGAAAGGGACATTTCTCGAAAGTGCCTATTGGAAAAACGTAAACATGCTCACTTTTTTTTTATTGTAAATATTTATTACTAACTTTTAGACTGTAGAAAATCGGTGGATAAGTGAAAAGTTAATCCAATCAATATCGAAAATATAAATATTTTTCGACTGCTTAATTATACCCAATTTGTAAGTTTTAATTATACATATAAACATTTTCAGATGATATAGGATTTTATTTATATTTAAAATATCAAGCATCACTAAATATTTAAGTAGGTACATAATATTTACATTGTTAAAGATTTAACATAAAAAATTATATATTTATGCGTATATTAATTGTGTTTTATTTGAGAGAAGATAATAATGCACCGACGTGGAGCATTGCGAAAATTGCGTTTACCCTGACGCGACGACCCGCGTATATTTATATTTAATCTCGGGCCAATCAGGAGGGTTTTGCCCGCATTCCTTCCACACAGGTTCACTCACTTGTCGCACTTTACATAACAAAAAAAAATAGCCCGTATTTTTAATGGTCCAGTAAAATCTACACATGTTTGACATATTACCCTCTTACAGTAGTCGCAGGGGTAGCCAAGAACATGATTGCTTCTAGCACAGTTTCTTCTAGTCTTGGGCTCCCTAAAAGTGACTGTTGTATTGCAAGTGCTGCAAGTCTCAGACATATTTTGATGTTATCTGCAAATATTGTTGTGATCGTGGCACCAATTGCCGGTTTTATTAACTACAGGTGATCAAGGACTGTTAACTAAAAGGCCCAAACATTATTTTGCTTTATATTTACTGTAAAAGTGTTAAAAATTACTTTGAAAAGTTTTGAACTTGTTGTAAACAGAACAACATAAATAATGATGAAAATATTACGTTCATCATTCGTGAACGTGTTTTATTTTGCTCCTGCTAAACCGTCGTTTTTGCGTTGAAAAGTATCAAAAAATGCCTGGTTTTCGCGAATTTGGGATGTGTTAGCATTTTCTAAATGAATTTGATATGTTTTTTTAAGCAATATTACGTGAAAGTTGGGAAAATTCGGCTTTAGTTTTGGACTGTCTTATCACCTAAAATATATATAAAAACCAGTCTTGAATAAACAAATACCGTAAATATAAACAATTGTACCCAGTGCCAGTGGACGTTTATTTAAATCAAAACGAAATAATTATTATATTGGGAGCTATTGCAGATCCGGACTGACTCGTATCTGTTTATTATAATTTTAATTATTTGTTCTGTTTGGAAATTTGACATAATGAATAGCCAATTTAAATGTTGCCTCAAACCCTTCAAACACCTTGTTTGCTTGAGATGCCTCAATGCTTTTCACCCAAGCTGTCTAGGAAGAAAGAAGGACTTCTAACAGGACATAGGGTCTATTGCTCCTCAACATGTGAGGCTGGGGATAGCGAAAATGATAATGCAGTAAGTACATATAAGGAACAATTAGAAAAGTTAAAGGTCGATTTAATCCAGAAAGACTCTTACATATGGAAACAAAGAAAATTATCATTGGATCTAGAAAACAGTGCATGTGAAATCGAAAGTGATTATGAAAAAAAGATAAAGGACTATCAGCAAAATGTTTCTCAGCTAAAACAAAAGTTAACTAAACTAAGGGAAGAGAATATGACACTGGAAAAAGCCTTGGAAAAATGCACTAGAGACTTAGAAGTGGCAAGCACTAGTTTAGGATTAGTAAGGATCTGGATGAAACAAAAAAGTCCATGTTAACAACAATTCAAACACTGGATGCAGAAAATAAGGTCAAAACCTCGGTAGAATATTAGCACAAAGATTGAATAACGATGCAAAAATTCAAACAATTATTAAACCTGGTGCAACATTTACTTCTATAGTGGAGGACATTAGCAATTTATCGAAGAACTTGAACTTCGAAGACTTAGTGCTGTAAAAATACAAACATTACATTGGTGTCTGTTCCTTTTTGAAAGTTTGATGAGAGGATCCAAAACAGAATTTTTGATTTCAATTATAACCTGAAAAAAGCTGTTCAAAAAAATGGAAACGTGTTTTTTCTAGAAACTAAACATAAGTAATTCATTTGTATCAAAAAAGTTTATTATAAATCGGTTGATTGGGGAATTTTGGGTGGGACATTAGAGACAGGGATATAAGTTATACACAAATGGCAGATGAGTGTCGGACAGACACAGTTCCTACAAATTTTCACCATCCACCTCTCACACAGATGTAAAGTAGATTCAGGGAAACAAAGTTCTTTTACGATATTTTATTTAAATATTCAATCTATAAGAAAGAAAACTGACGAACTTCTTTTGGTTTTGGAGGCTAATAATTATCCAGATATTGTTTGTATTTGTGAGCATTGGCTAAAGGCTGAGGAACTGTGTTTTGTGTCTGACGAGTATATGAAAAGTCATATATTCAGTTACTTCTTCTCAAAGGTGCTACGGTTTAACTAGCAGAAAAAATAGAAAGTTGGCTTATAGATTTGCCGTCGCACATTAAAATAAATCCAAAAACATGGACGGAAAATGAAATCGCCAGAGAAGAAAGGTTCAAACTTTTTCGAATTCGAAATAAGTTTGGCTACCTACTTAATTTATGTTGCAGTTCTATCATTTTGTAAATAAGCGATCGAATTGTATTTTTATATTTATTTATTCGGGATCAAAAAACATTTTCCCACTATATAAATGCATCGTTCCCAGTATGCAACATGGGGTGGTTGCATAGTGGGAAAGTGGTGTATAGTGGGACATTCAATTTTTTCTATGTTAAAGTGTGAAAGTTGTTGAAATTTTTATGATTGTTAATGAATAAACTACTTTTAAATATATTAGAATGTTCACAATAGTTGAAAATTATTCAACAAATTTTTTATTTCAATTAGAAAAATATTGTCCCAGTATACAACAGTCTCCCCTAACTTGATTTTATTGGGTGATTTTAATATTAATTACGATGAATTAAACGCAGTTGATAGACTTAATTTGTATAATTTGTTTGAGTCTTTTAATCTGTCCATGCACATAGATTCTCCCACTCGCATTACTAGATCTTCTTCCACCACTATTGACTATTTTTGTTCATCTCTTGATTTGTCTAATATTTCTTGTTCGGTTTTTAACTCGGGTCTAGGTGACCATGAAACTATCCTTGGTAAGATTTCATGTTCCATTAATACTAAGAAAAGTAAATACAAAGTTGGTAGACTGTTTAGTAGAACAAACTATGGAAAATTTAATGAAATATGTATGTCTATTCAATGGGAAAGTATATTCGAAAGCGGCAATCCTCTTGAAATCTTTCACACCATTTTGCAGGAATCATTTAATGGAACTTTTCCTATTCAGAAAATTAAGATTCGGTGCAAAAAACCTTAGATGATTGTTGGATTAAGATCTTCTTCTCTTAATATGAGATGTCTCTATACTCTCAGAAAATTTACTGACAATAATGCATTTCTCAATTATTTCCAACATTATAGATCCATATATAGAAGGACAATTAAGGATGCAAAAGAACTATACTATAGCAGTCGTTTAACTACAGCAAGCAATTATCAGAAAGAAAGTTGGAATATTCTAAATTAGTTGAGAGGAGTTAATAATCAATCTAGGATTAATGTTCCTGATATGACTCCAACGGTATTGAATAATTATTATTGTTCAATTGCAACTTCTCTTATGTCAAAATTAACTCCAATTGTTGATCCAATGGATTACTTGAAACATGTTCAAATAGAGCTATCATTTTACTTTTTTCCAACTGACTCTGGAGAAATCACACAAACTATAAAATCTAATAAAAATAAAAACTCATCTGGTGAAGACGGCATATCATTGAAAATATTTCTTGCTCTTCCTCAACCTGCACTTGATGCCCTTTCAGGAGCGATTAATTATTCCTGGGAAATAGGAAAATTTCCAAATACTTTAAAGACTGCAAGTCTTATTCCTCTGCATAAGGGTGGGAATCTGGATGAACCTCAAAACTTCAGGCCAATTTCTCTATTATCAACCCTTTCGAAAATTGTCAAGAAGTTGGTTAAAAAGCGGCTTTTATCATTTTTAAACTATCATCAGATACTACATTTAGATCAGTTTGGATTCCAAACTAAGAAAAGTACTGATGATGCAATATATAAATTTTTAGAGGAAATCTACTTTGGATTTAATGCCGGTGAGGCTCTCGCAGCGGTCTTCTGTGACTTATCAAAAGCTTTTGATTGCGTCAGTCATGGAATTCTGCTGTGCAAGCTTCACAAATATGGTTTCAGAGGGAAGGTTTTGGACTGGTTGCGTTCCTATCTTGAAGGGCACTCTCAGAAAGTCATCTTTGGTTCCCAAATATCTCAGGCCAATAAGGTCAAGCATGGGGTTCCTCAGGGCTCTGTACTAGGCCCTCTTCTCTTTTTAATGTATATAAATGATCTTGCTTTTGTCAATATTGAGGGTCAGTTCACATTTTTTTGCAGATGACACTACTATATAAGCCTTTGACAAGGTCGATCATGTGCTGCTTCTGGATCGACTAGTTTCTATGGGAATATCATACTCCACCTTTATGTTCCTAAAATCATATCTGCTGAATTGGGTTCTGATGGTAAAGATAGGCAAGACTACCTCAAGCAAGTACGTGGCCACCTCAGGAGTGCCTCAGGGTAGCACCTTAGGCCCACTGTTGTTTGCTTTGTTCATTAACCCCCTCCCTGGCTGCCTTACTGAGTCATCGGGACTGCTTTTTGCGGATGATTTCAAATTTTTCAAGGAAATATCTTCACCTCAGGATTGCTTCTTGCTCCAGGGGGATGTGGATGATGTCAATTGTTGGTTTAGGGAGAACAAAATGTCATTAAATGTGAAAAAGTGCTCAGTCATGACTTTCTCACGAAAAAACAACATTATTGGGTATGACTATGCTATAAATGGGGTCAATTTAGAACGAAAGAGTGAAATCAAAGATTTGGGAGTTGTCTTTCGGAGCGATGTGAGATTCAATTCCCATTTTATTGGAATGGTCAATAGGGCTTATAAATCTTTGGGATTCATTATCAGAAATGGAAAGTCCTTTGAGTTGGGAACGATTGTTAAACTTTATCATGCTCTAGTGAGACCACATCTAGAATATGCTGCCCAGGTTTGGATGCCCACAGCCCACACGCATGTGGACCATATAGAAAAAGTTCAAAAGAGGTTCTTGAGATACCTTTATGTCAGGAAAAATAACATATATCCTTATATGGTTTCATATAGAAGCATGCTTGAGGGCTTTGGGTTTCAGAGTTTGCAGGATAGAAGAGATAAACAGGCTGTGATATTTGTATTCTACCTTCTGAATTATATAAAGTATAAAGACTGTGATTTAACTAAATATATACACATTAACGTTCCTAAAATTAATTTAAGAAACTTAAACTACGAGCTTTTTAGTGTAGATCTAGTCAGTACATCACCCATAAATACAATGTTATTAATATGCAATAGAGTACTCGCCCGAGTCAACATAGATATATTTTTCACAAGTATCAGAGAATTACAGATGATATAAGTAAATCCTAGTGCTGTGAATGTCTGTTTGTTTAGTTTAATTTTGGTCTAGTATAGTATAGTTTTTTTTTTTCTTGTTAAGTTGTTTTTAACCATTACCTATAATTACCTCATCGGTGTTTGTAATGTGAACCATAAATAAATAAATAAATAAATAAATATTATGGCGTGATTCAAGCGTCGATGCGTTAGAGGAAAAGGTTTTTTCAAATCCTCCAAAAATTAAACAGTGGTGCGATGCTAACTTGCTGACTCTGAATGTTGACAAGACCACTATTCTAAATTTTCATTGTAATTTAAATACTCTTTATCTTGGCGAGGATCCTCTTTTGGCTAAGCCTGGAACTAGGTTTTTGGGAGTTTTTATTGATGTCTTAACATTTTGACACTCATATTAATAACCTCATGAAGAAAGTGGCTTCAGGATGTTATGCAGTGCGCACAATATCAAGGGAGCTATGCAATGCTTTGGCGAGGAGGGTTTACTATGCTTTGGTGGAATCTCATTTGCGTTATGGTATTGTATTTTGGGGAAATGCGAGTAATAACCTAGTACATCCTATTTTTGTTCTACAGAAACGTGCCATTTGTTATATGTGTAACGTAAATAGTAGAGAATCATGCAGGCCTCTATTCAAATCTGAAAAAATTGTAACTCTTACATCACTGTTTATTTTGGAAACGGTCTATGTCTGCCCAGCGAGTCTGTGTCACCGTAGACACCCTGTGGCAACGGTAAGGGGAATGCAGTTGTAAAAAAAAATGGCTGATTTCATTCATAAAATACCCAACTGCGTGCGGAACTTTTTGGAAGTGTTATCGTATTGCAACTCGTACATGAAAATCAGCAATGACCAAATCTCCGCCACTGGATATGTCAATATAAATCGATATTCCAAGATGGGAGGATAAAATGACGTGAGCCCTGGCCAATAGCGAGACGTAAGGTGACGTTAGCTCATTGACAACCGTATGGTTCCCATGGCAACGGCGATTCTGCCAAAAATTCCACCAATCAGGTTCATCCAGGACGGATGCTTGCCAAATTGTCAAACGCTGATGGTATCTTTAGAAAATGTTTATTTTTTACAATAGACCAAACTGAAGAAATCAGGATTAAAATAAGGTTAGGTCTAACAACCACGTTAAAATATCTAGCGTTTTATTATTGTTATCAATATTTTGTTATCAAAAAATGGATTTTCAAATTAACTATACTTTATGCCTAGTATTTTCGCTTTTTTATAATTAAACGTGGCAACATGGCACATTTACGTCCGAATTCCTTCCGTAGACTCAGATCCGCTGGGCAAACAATATGATTTATAAGCGTAGGGATGTTTTACCAATGCCCAGTCATTTGTATGGCACTAGACGGTAACACTATTTAAGCGTGCCAATTCCTTCCTCTGCCTTAGTTAAAAATTCAATTATTTATGAGAGTCGTAAGATCTATAACCACCTACCTGAATATATGTATAAAGCTTTATCCTACCCTCGGGCAATTTAAGAACTCCGTTAAAAGACTTTTGGTGGAGAGGGCATATTATGAGTTGGAAGAATACAATGGTGACACTTTTTAACTTTTAACTTATTTGGAATATATTATTGTATTTTTTGTATAGTATTTCATTTTGACTATTTGTATGATTTTTAATAATAGCATCAAATTTTTTTATTGCTGATTTCGATAGTCCATGAAAAATAAGTCAACACGTGTTTTTTCTTTTTCTTGTTAGTCGAAAATTGACGGAGATACAACGCTTTGAAATGTCCTTTTGACGTCATAACTTATAATACGTTGTGACGTCGCACATGCTCAATATATCTATATATACAAAAATCAATATCGAAATAATCATATTTGGACAAAATAAAAAATACGCATCGATTTTTTTTCGATTTCCTACAGTTTGCAATAAACAATAATCAATTTAATTTTCCATGCAAGTACCCTATTGTAAGTTTTATTGTATTTTTAAACCGTTTTACTTCCTGATTTCTGTTGAGTATTGATTTGGTCTCTAATGTTCATCTATTGCTTTTTAAAATTAAAATTTTATCTTTTTTTGAAGTTTACCAATATTCGTGTTAGACTTAGACTTAGTTGTGTTTGCTTGTTTTATATTTTATATTTTGTATGTTGACCTTAGGACCTGTAATGTTTGAATCTATTTTGACCTTTATTATTGCACTTATACTTATTATGTAATACTTTTTTTTGGATTTTTTTTTATTAGCTTTGTCAACAAAACTTGATTTTATGACAATAAAGCATATTTTGATTTGATTTGATAATGAAAATTATTTAAATTTCCGAAACCATCTGTGAATAAAACAATATTTTTCAAGATTCAAAATTTTTAATTAAATATTCAGCTATATAAAATCACTATTCACAAAATTTAGGATCATCTAACAAAAAAAAAGTGAATTTTTTTCCAAAAATCATTTTACACAAAAATAGACATTTAAGCTTTGTTTCAACACAGCAGGAAACCGTACAATGTACCGTCACGATTCTGCGCAAAACCTGAAATTTGCCCATAGAATCCGAAATTCGTATACAGAGTGGTTTTAAAACCGTTCATTGGATGGTTTTTGACGTGTTGGAACAGACCTTTATATAATCATAAAAATGTATGAAGCAAGGCACATAGTTCGACGAAAAAACAAGGAACAAGACACAACATATTTTTTTTTTCTCGTTAACAAAACACAAAATAAATTATACAGTTGCCAATGATGATTTTTTTTTAATGAAATTGGCAATTGTAGTTACAATAATTTCTACCAAAAACAATAGCTAAGCAAAAAAAAAAAAACACAGAAACAATGAATAATTGCAAAAAATTAGCACCATAATTATGTATCATAATACATTGTAATCAGAAAATCATTGGAACCTTACAAAGATGCGCTTTTAATATCTAATTATTGAACAATGTATTCAAAATTTTATCTTACATAATTGACTGCAAACTCGAACAACACTTACATTATAGGAAAAATTTATTTGTCGATAATATGTGTCAAGAATAACTTGTATCACTACAAATTGTGATGATGAAATCAGCAAGTAATATAAGATAAATAAATACTAAAATAAAAAAAAAAGGAAATGCAAATAATCAAGGCATACATGAAAGTGTTAGCGGGACGCGAAAAATCACAAGGAATTTTTTTATTTTTTGTTAACTATCACAACAAAAATTAAGCAATACAAAATTTGGGGAAAAAATCTCTCCCATAATTATTTTGAAGCAAGAGATAGTCGGAGCGGTAGTGGACCACTTTGTCATCTAGTTGATGTATGATGTCAAGTTTTTGATTCACCAATTCCTATTGGCATTTTTATAACTTTATTAAACAATTATTCATACATTAACTGGATGATGATCGTGGAACCTGGGACTTCCATCCTATTCTCTCAGATGTCAAACAGTCAAAATTCGGAAAATCTCATAATCTCATGATCAACATAAATCCTGCCAATAATAAATACAAAATAAAAAAATAAATATAGCAAACAAGGGGGTCGGAAAGGGTCAAGCAGCAAAGGAGGTCACCCCCGATGCAACAATCAATAATAATAATAATAATAATAATAATAAGAACACTAATACTTCAAAAAATGTACAAAATTTTTTAACGATAAATAATTCTAAAAAATAAATACAGTGAAGGTTCTTAAAATAGTAGAGCGTGGGCCAAAAATTTTTGTCTTAATACGCGTCAAAAAATTACACTCAACTTTTGGCCCTCGCCCTAAAATGCATACAGAATACACATACTAATAACAAAAAAACAAAAAAAAACTGATAGATAAAGTTAGGACTTATGCTATTTTGACAGTTTACTGATTACCCGGATGAGGGCTCCGTTTTCGTCTTTCAATCTCTGGTTCTCGGACTTAAGATTCTCCAAATTCTGAAACAATAATGATAACAGTGTAAAAAATTTGTTCCGATTGGCCATTAAGGCACTTACCCTTGTTTCAACGATTTTATAAGAAAATTCAATTAGAAAATCGTCAAAAAATAATACAAATTGAGAAACACAACAAAAATTGAGGCACATTCAAGAACAAGCAAAACGGCAATATTTATACAATAATATGTCAGTGGCTTTGATTCTATGTGAATACAGAGGTTTTTAATTGTAACCTGATTTGTGGCCCCTAGTCATATAATTGTATAAACCTTAAAAAATCCAAACAAAATTGAAAACTTCACAGCAATATTCAGGACAGCAAAAGGCGATTTTTGAAACAAGTTGCATTAAGAATGTTAAGCTCTAAAAACGTGTAAAACGGTACAGTAAGTCAAAAAGCGATCATGAAGGTTGATGAACAAGTGTTTTGATAAAAACGACATTATTTGAAATAATCAAAGGTATATTTTAGATGAATACGCAGCGGACAGTAGTAATGGGCAAAACAAATAACACGACAAAATAAAAACTCTAAATAGCGTTTTGGCGAAATTTGCATCGACAATGAAAAAAGAAAAATGGTCAGTTTTTACCTATTTTTTAGCCGAATTGGTGAGTTTGTTGACCACTCGCGTCAAAGACCGGTTGTCCGCCTTTAGTCTTTCGTTTTCGGCTTTCAATTTTTGCAATTGCTAGAAAAAGTGGTTTTTCGATGGATTCAACTTTTCAAAACTCGGTGTAACGTGTGCAAAAAAAAAGAGGAGGAAGTAGAAAAAAAACCAAAGGGAAAATGTGAATGTTAAAATCAAGGGTCAAGTGAAGCAAAAAAGAAAAGATGCTTCTTGCAAAACAAGCAAAATGCCATGTTGCAAAAAAAAATCTAATTGTCCTGTAAAATAATACAAAACTAAAAAAAAGGGGAGTGACAAAAATTGATGCGAAATTGCGTCACATACCTTTAGTTCCTCTTCCATTTCGCTCAACTTTCGTTCCATGGCTCTTCTTTCTCTTTTTTCTAATTCGGATAGAGAATTTTTACTAGTCTGGAAAGAATAATAGATTTAAGCAGTTTGTTTCATTTTTGTGTCCAAATTCAAACAAAATATGGACAAAGATTAGGTACATTTACATTAAAATAACTGAAAAAATTATGTAAAATTCAATAAAACAACCTATTAGCCTCATTTAGCAAAATGTACAACTGATGGGAGAGTCATTTTTTACAGACATTTCTTCAACAATACAGGGTGTCCTTAGATAAACTGATACATTTTTGCAGGTAAATGTCTCAAAAACGAGATGCGGTTTGTTCTAGGAAAATAAGAATTTTTTAAAGTTTTTTCCCTCACAGTATTGCTAAATCCTGAAATTTGGTTTTACAGATATGCGATTTTTGTCTTATTTTCAATAAAACACCCTGTATATTTTAGTACAGACAAATTAGCACGAAAAATGGGCTAACGTAAAACTAATTGCAATACAATTTCTGTGAGTGGTTTCCTAATGGACATTTTCTGTAGTAAACGATAAAAAAAATCTACCACTCTTTAATGACGCGATTATCCAATAAGTGCGGATTTTCCAAAATGGATGACCATTATTTGATATATTATTCGGCAATCCAAACCACGTGACATTCAAGATGGCGTGGCAGCCACACATAGATCAAAAAACACAAAAAAACTACTAGTTTCTGTCAGACTTAAGTAATTTGGCCAATTGTGATGTATCAATTTTTCAATTTTTCTGAGTGCCTTCTTTCATAAATTCGGGCTTCAAATCTGGGAATAACTTGGTGTATGGAGTTCAGGGGATATCAAATGACCATTAGGACACAAAATCTCAACAAATAAAAATTTGAAATTTCATCGTTTTAGTAAGAAGGTAGGTAGGTAGGTAGGTACCTTATGATTTAGATTTTGGAAAACTTTGAAAGGTCATAACTTTTTTTCTATTATAGATAGAAAGCTGAAATTTTCAGCGATTCTTATTCCAGTAGAGGACTTCAATCCCTGAAAATTTCAACTCATTTGGACTTATAGTTCCTGAGATAAAATCGTGTTAAGCAATTTGGGGTGATTTTTCAATTTTTCTGAGTGCCTATTTCCATAGATTTCGTTTTCAAATCTGGGAATAACTTGGTTTATGGAGTTCGGGGAATCCCAAGTGATCATTAGGACACAAAATCTCGAAAAAAAAAAAATTGAAATTTCATCATTTTAGTAAGAAGGTAGCTTATGATTTAGATTTTGGAAAACTTTGAAAGGTCATAACTTTTTTTCTATTATAGATAGAAAGTTGAAATTTTCAGCGATTCTTATTCCTGTAGGGGACTACAATCCCTGAAAATTTCAACTTATTTGGACTTATAGTTCCTGAGATAAAATCGTGTTAAGCAATTTGGGGTGATTTATCAATTTTTCAATTTTTCTGAGTGCCTTTTTCCATAGATTTCGGCTTCAAATCTGAGAATAATTTAGTATATGAAGTTCGGGGGATATCAAATGACCATTAGAACACAAAATCTCAACAAAAAAAAATTTGAAATTTCATCGTTTTAGTAAGAAGGTAACCTTATGATCTAGATTTTGGAAAACTTCCTCTTCTACATCTTTTGACTGTGGTACTCTTGCAACACATATGTACCTGTACTTTTAAAAGTAACGACATCAGCAGTGCCTACAATTTTTTCTATAAAAAAATATTATCTCCAAAATGCTCTTCCAGTTTTCGTTTTATGTACTGTGGACAATATGGTTCACTATTTTCTGGCAGTAATTCTCGCTTGGAATATCCTAAATATCAAAGCCGCATTTTGTTAAAACTCTTTCAGGAACAGTGGTACATAAATTATACCCAAACAAATATGATTCTAGTTGAGCGGTGGTCCAGAGAAGGTACCACTTATTCAAATGCAAGTAACTTATTGTGCGGTGGTTTAAATTGTCGACCAACAACGCCCAAGCATTCCCACGCGCATCTCTAATGTGAATTTAGTATAGTTACCCGGGTATAAACAAGCTAACACGCATTTGAGGTTATAAATTCACGCGGCAAATACAATTTTAACGGTTTTTTATTGTGTACAAAGAAGTAAGTCGCAAAGGTAAGCACAAATTTATTATTTATTAACATTGATAGCTTAGATGTACTGGCAGAGGTATACTTGACATTATTATCTTCGTAAAAGTGTTGATTTTTATTTTTTGTGTCCAGGTTTTTTGTATATGTCGTGGTATGGTAATTGTACCACCGCCCCATAACACAAAAAATATTGAATCAGTTTCCATACTAAAAAAAACAAATATCTTCAGGTAAGATGGAAGACCTACTATTTAAATTACGCGGAATGACATACAGAGAGCCAAAGGAGCAATTTGAAGATGTAGGTATTCCATCAGATCCAGAATTAATCGTTGATAACTCCGAGGATGAAGCAGACGAAACTGAGAATGACATGATTCTAATGGAACCCGAACCATACAGCGACTCAGAAGATGATCTACCTCTTCCAGTTTTAAGTTCCAAATTGAAGCCATCGTCACCTCTCCTCAAAGTCGTGATTGGTCTAGGCTTTCGTGTCCCCAGACACCAGCTGTTTTTATTGACGACCAAAAAATACTAACTATCGCAAAAAAAAAAAATTGTTTCTCCAGACATACGCACAAGTGAAAGTGGATATCAACCAAAAAGGAACACATGGATGTCTATTCTCGAAACTGGGAAGCAGCGTTCCCATGAGAAGGATTGCTCTGACTTTGTCAGTGTTATGAAAATATGAATATGGGCGACGGAGACAGAACCTTCGCTCTCATCAGGAGAACGCTGCTCCCCTTTTTCGAGAGAAAGGACCCAGGCGTCGCTGTGCGCTTTTTAACACCTCATAAAAACAAATTAGGACCGACAGGGTATGTTCCATATGCGATGTACTTCTTTGCCTCGGAAAAAACAAAACATGTCTTCAAAATTACCACCTACCAAATAATTAAAAACATTTCGTTCTTTTTGGTTTGTGCGCAGTGGTACAAAAATTGTACCACATATTTTTTTACAAAAATTTGGAATTTTTTGATGTTTTTTTGAGTTTTTATATTTTTAGGTATTTTATTCATTGTATACCAAATACTACAAATAAACGGTTTTTGAGTGGGTGCCCCTCTAGGACTTTTTTTTGCCTAAATATCCTGCCCCTGAAAGAGTTAAGTATCAAAATGCGCAACTTTGCCATAATTTAACCGACCCTGTATTTCTTACGGTTTCCGAGATGCCAATGATGAGGCTCGAATTTGGGCCACCCTGTACTTTATCATGGAACGATAACAGAAAATATCAATATTGACATTAAAAAATAATAATATGATACAATATATACAGGGTATCCCAAAAGAACCGGAACGGTCAAATATCTTGGCAACGTCGTGACATAACGGTATCAAATTTGGTATACGGGGGGTTTTTAATAGTGCCGGATCTGAAAATGATATTTGCAACGTTGCCGGTTTTATAGTTTTTCCGACAAATCTTTCAACTTTATTTTTTTAAATGCTAAGCTACAGTAATTTTTCATTAAAAATGTTGATCAAACCAAAGTGTTTTCAATTCTAAAATATCAAATTTTTCTTTCGTGGTTTTTAAAAGATATGACAATACTGCATTTTCATTTAAAAAAAACTGAAATGGTAAAATATCCTAGCAACGGCTTAATACAACGTTATGACATTTGGTATACCGAGGTTTTTAAAAGTGCCGGATCTAAAAATAATATTTGCAACGTTGCCAGTTCTACAGTTTTTCTGATACATCTCTCAACTTTAGTTTTTTCAATGCAAAACTATAGTAGTTTTTCATTTAAAATGTTGGTCAAACCAAAGTGTTTACAATCCTAAAATATCAAATTTTTCTCGTGTGGTTTTTAAAAGATATGGCAATACTGCATTTTCATTCAAAAGAACTGAAATGGTGGAATATCTTAGTAACGGCTTAATATAACGTTATGACATTTGGTATACAGGGGTTTTTAAAAGTGCCGGATCTAAAAATTATATTTGCAACGTTGCCAGTTTTACAGTTTTTCAGATAAATTTTTTAAATTAAATGCGTCGCTATGGTAGTTTTTCATTTAAAATGTTGGTAAAACCAAAGTATAAATTATTGAATTTGTCTTTTTCGAATTTTTAAAGATATGGCAATAATGCATTTTCCTTTAAAAGAACTGGAACGGAGGAATATTTCACTAACGGCGTAACATAACGTAAGATTATTAGAAATTATTTAGTTAAGTGTTCAAATAATGGACCCACTGATCTAAAAAAAAAATGGATAAACAAAGAACGCGCTTAATGCTGCTAATTCACGAGGTCATAATGTAAACAACTGGGACAGCTGTGAGCGTGCGCAGTAGATACTTGTACTGTGCGTAGGTACGCAAAATATAGCCAATGAGAATAAAGGATATTTCAAAATTTAGAACAGTTGTTCGAGAGTGAAACACTGCGCAGGCGTTAGGCTGTTCCGTTGCACAATTGTTCGTAGAATATTGACCCCAAATTTTCGCACAAGTTTAGCCAATCAAGCCGTACGATTGTTTATCCATTTATTTCTGAGATCAGTGAATCGACCTTAGAAATTTCAGAATTTTTTTTATTAAAGTCCCGGTTTTTATAAAATATTTTAAAAAAATCAGAACTTTAATGAATTTTTTCTGAAAGGACCCCGCAATATTTAAATGGAAATTGGTTACCCGTGATATTTGGATGAAATTTGAATATGTTATTGGGGATACCGTAAGCAACATTTTTTACCATGGGCACAACCCTGTATACAGGGTGTCCCACGGTGGATGGCGTATTAGATGTTAATGGAGAACTAACAAGCGGATCATTTTGAAAATTTGGCAACCGGGATAAACGACCATAATCTACACTTTAAAAATATTTTTGTTTATGCAATGCTGCCGCTTCTACTCCAAACCAAGCAACATCGCTATTTTATATGGAACACCCTATATGTGATTATATATTTGGATTTTACGTAAAATTCTGAGCAGATTTCATCTAATATACCCTATACCTAAATTCAACTGTTTTGGAAATATTGACAGTTGAAAATTGACTTTTTGCAACTGTGACAGGCTGTAAAACCTAAACGGTTAATTATAGAGTAGAACCGATTTTACATTCTCATCTTAGATTTTTATAAACTATCATTTGACACCAACTTTGAATTTAATCCATGATTAAAAATTCCAATTAAATTTAATCTCCGGTTAAATTCAAAGTTGGTGTCAAATGATAGTTTATGAAAATCTAAGATAGGAATGTGGAATAGGTTTTCCTCTAAAATTAACCGCTCAGGTTTTACAACCTGTCAAAGTTGCAAAAAATCAAATTTCAGCTTTCAATATTTCCAAAACAGTTGCACTTAGGTATAGGGTATAACGCTGCTTAGAATTTTACTTAGAATCCAAATATGCAATCACATACAGGTTGTTCCATTAAAATAACGATGTTGCCACTGGTTTAGAGTAGAAGCGGCAACACCGCAAGGTCAAAAACATTTTTAAAGTGTAGATCATGGTCGTTTATCCCGGTTGCCAAATTTTCAAAATTATCCACTTTTTAGTTCTCCATAAACGTCTAATACGCCATCCACCGTGGGACACCCTGTATATGACAGGTGAGGCGTGGTTAGCTGTCAAATATTGGAATCTTATATCCAAAAGAAGAGTGACTATGACAGATTTTGATGATCAAAGTATCGATGTCTACTAAGTCGACCAAGTTAAGTCAAAAAATGTCAACCATTTTGACACCTGTCAAAACCCTGCCAAACGGCAGCATTCATCTTTTCCCGTTTTCAATATTTTATGATGTCATTTGACATTTTTAACTTGTATGTAAATTCAAAAAAAAAATGATAGAACTGTCAAAACCTGTCATTTGTTTTAGTAGAAAGAAATACTCTAACCTGGTCCTTTTTTGTTTCAAGGTAGTTTAGCGGTGATAAAACATTAAAAAAAGTTCATGCATGTCACATTTTGACAACTGTCAGAATCTGTTAATAGATTTTTGGTTCATATTGAGTTAGTTTGGTTAGTGAAGGTTTAGTTTTATTGTATGATTGTATTATTCTATCATTATAGTTGTAGAACTTCACTAAGCAAACAAACTCAATATGAACCAAAAAGCAAAAACAGATTCTGACAGTTGTCAAAATGTGACATGCATGAACTTTATTTAATATTTTATCACCAATAAACTACCTTGAAACAAAAAAGAATCAGATTAGAGTATTTTTTTCCACTAAAACAAATGACACGTTTTGACAGATCTGTCTTTTTTTTTTCAATTTTTGAATTCAGAATTTACATACAAGTTAAAAGTGTCAAATGACATCATGAAATATTGAAAACTGGAAAAGATGAGTGCTACCGTTTGACAGGGTTTTGGCAGGTGTCAAAATGGTAGACATTTTTCGACTCAACTTGGTCGACTTAGTAGAAATAGATTTTTTGTTCATCAAAATCTGCCATAGTTACTCTGCTTTTGGATATCAGATTCCAATATTTGACAGCTAACCACGCCTCACCTGTCATATATACAGGGTTGTGCGCATGGTAAAAAATGTTGCTTACGGCATCCCCAATAACATATTTAAATTTCATTCAAATATCACGGGTAACCAATTTCCATTTAAATATTGCGGGGTCCTTTCTAAGGTCTATTATTTAAACACTTAACTAAATAATTTTAGATAATATTACGTTATACTACGTCATTGGTGAGATATTTTACCGTTCCAGTTCTTTTAAATGAAAATGCATTTATGTCATATCTCTCAAAATGCGAAAAAGAAAAATTTGATAATTTAGACCTAAAAACACTTTGGTTTGACCAACATTTTAAATGAAAAACTACCATAGTTTTGCATTTAAAAAACTAAAATTGAGAGATTTATCGGAAAAACTGTAAAACTGGCAACGTTGCAAATATTATTTTTAGATCTGGCACTTTTAAAACCCCCTGTATACAAAATGTCATAATGATGTATTAAGCCATTGCTGAGATATTTTACCATTTCAGATCTTTCAAATGAAAACGCAGTATTGCCATATCTTTTAAAAACCACACGAGAAAAATTTGATATTTTAGGATTGTAAACACTTTGGATTGACCAACATTTTTAACCGAAAACTACCATAGTTTTGCATTGAAAAACTAAAGCTGAGAGATTTATCGGAAAAACTGTAGAACTGGCAACGTTGCAAATATTATTTTTAGATCCGGCACTTTTAAAAATCCCTGTATACCAAATGTCATAACGTTCTATTAGGCCGTTGCTAAGATACTTCACCATTTCAGTTCTTTTAAATGAAAATGCAGTATTGTCATATCTTTTTAAAACCACGAAAGAAAAATTTGATATTTTAGGATTGAAAACATATTGGTTTGAACAACATTTTAGAAGAAAAATTACTGTACCTTTGCATTTGAAAAAATAAAGTTGAGAGATTTATCGGAAAAACTATAAAACCGGCAACGTTGCAAATATCATTTTTAGATCCGGCATTATTCAGAACCCCCGTATACCAAATTTCATACCGTTATGTCACGCCGTTGCCGAGATACTTGAACGTTCCGGTTCTTTTCGGATACCCTGTATACTGTCTCAAATAATGGAATGAAAAAACGCGTCACTTTAGAGTGGTAGACTTTTCACCATTGTTTCTTACAGAAAATTTCCATCAAGAAACCAGTCATAAAAGTTTTCGAGATATTTACTTGCAAAATGTGTCAGTTTATCTAAGAACATCCTGTATTTGTTGGTAGATTAACTTCTTGGTTACTAGCTATAACAGAAAACCAATGACGCCAGTCCAAGACATTATGTGAGAAAAGAAAAAAATACTTTTGACCCACAACAAACTATATTTTTTGTTGATTAATTTGATATCGCCTAATTATAGACTCTGGTCTAGACTCAATAATAGTATCAAAGGCCACACCTCGTTAAAATTAATTATAAAAAAAAAGGTGCAAGGTTAATTAATCAAAATATTTTGCGCATCGTTGCAATAACACCTGACATTCAAGCCAAAGTTATTGCCAAGGATTAAACTCACACATTGTCATATAAAAAACACATTTGTCTAAATTGTAACAAAAAAGATGAAGATTTATTAATTACTTACCACTAGATTTATTCTTTCTAAGGTTAGCTTGGTTTCTTTCAAGTCTTCGTCAGATTTTCTCAGTTTGTCTTTTAGCCTGTCGTTTTCTACCAGCTGCTCTTCGTATAATTTTTTATAATCTATTTCACCGTTTTCGTTTCTTATGTCTACGGTACTGCTGATACGTGATCGACTACTCCTTTCAGAACCACTCTAAAGAGAAAAAAACATAGTTATTTAATCATTTTTTAAAAAATTTAAACCGTTTTTGACGTAAAATTGTATATTGGTCTTACAATATATCCTTCAGAATTCAACGAAGTCAAACTAAGAGATCTGCTACCCATTCCACTACCAGGTAATGAGCTTCTGGATCTCGAAACTGATCTATCTCGATAGCTATTGCCTCTGGCAAGTTGTTCACGCCTGGACCTTCTAGCAGCATCATTCTTTTAAAATAATAATCAGTTTTGGATACAAAAAACAAACACCCTCTAACCTTAATATAATCTCGATTATTATCGTACGATTTGGAATAATTCTGCGTCAAAACATTTGTCAATGATTTAGCAGGAATCGTTAAGCTAGCATAGCCGCTGGATCCCGTAGAGCCGCGATAACCATTCGGGAAATACGGACTTTGATAGCTGCAATTTATAATTGAGGATTTTAATGGACTGTTTCAAACCTGTTAGCCAATTTATCAAGCGTAAGATTGAGGAAAAACAAACTTTAGTGGGCAGCCAAAAAAAATTATTTATTTGATTGATATGTTGTGGGTGTGCAACCATTACTAACTAACATCTGGTCAATAATGTTCCGCACCCACTGGTAGTGTGGGTGTTTTTTATTAGTTTTAGTAAATACCTTGATCCATAAGAAGAATTATATCCGCCATAAGAGGATAACGAACTGTTGTAAGGAGAGCTATAAGCACCATAAGAATTAGAATTACTTCCATAAGGGTTGCTAGAATTACTTCCATAATGGTTGCTGGAATTACTTCCGTAAGGGTTGTTAGAATTGCTGCCGTAGTACCCGACACTTCTAGGTCTGCTGTTGTACGAATTAGTTCCCGAACGTACTGCCGAAGAAGATCTATGACGAACCGGAGGAATTGGTTGTTTACTTCTCGAGGTGTGATAAGACGAGGTAGACATTTTAAGGTTTTACTAAACTAATGAACAAAACTGTATTATTGGTCGAGTATTTTTAGTTTATTGGTGCACCTTGAGCTTTTACACAACAAGTTCAATGTGTATACTGATGATGGACAGGTTTATTAATACAATTTACAGTAAGTATATCGGCAGGTTTAAAAATAAACGCCCAGTTTGTAATGTACTGCTTTTGTCAAGGCAACAAAAAATAACGCGTTTTTCATTATCGCCCATTAAATTTTATATAAAAGAACATTCAAGGTAATTAACCCAACAGAATGTCTCAATATCGCCATTGTCTTATTTATTTTGAGATTTTTGGAATGATGTCGAGGAAATTCTCATAAATTATTTGGAAAAACAAACGCCCACCCAATGAAAGCAGTTTTATAGATTTTGCTACTATAATATTTGTAATTCAGTTTTTATAGATATTTACAATTTTTAGTGCAAATTAAATTTTGTGATACTCTTACCAGCCTTATTAAAATTTTTCTCATACAACAAAAACTTTTATTACATGTGAAAAGCTCATAGGTTTCGACCAATAATAAGCACCTTTAAAAAGAAAGATCCACAAAACACGCACAACAAAAAAATATCGGTGTTATAATAACGGAGCGGATGAACCAAACTGACTCTCTTGACTGAAAAGATATTTCTGGTCGGTCTGAACCTGGTGGTGATTGAACAAGGCGCGTACACAATCTGTGTTCTCGCCGCTCGAAATTAGACGTGAGTTTTCACTTGTAATTTATCGGTTGATAGTTTATATGCAAACGGCTGCGGAAATTCATCTTATGTTTATTTTCTTTGCGTGTTCTTGAAATATTTGAGGAATAAATAAATGCATCCTGGAGCATTTTATTGAACTTGATCAAGGGGTAAACCACCATCCCAGAATTGGTGCAAACAATTCCTCAAAGGGGAATTTTTTACGCATAATTCCTCAAAATTACTGCAAATTTTTCCAAATTCCTTCAGATACCCCATCACAAATTCCTCCAAATAGCCCACCACAAACTTCTCCAAATATCTCACAAATTCCTCTAAAAAAAGGGCCTTGATTTTGAAACTTTTTGCATATAAATAGGAAGGTGAGAAGCTCATTTTTCCAAAATTTCAAATTTTTCCAGTAGAAAACAGCAATATGAAAAATCTTGAAAATCAACCTACAAACACTGACTTAGTTGAAAATACAGTCTAACACATTTCAAAGTTTTCCTGGAAAACTAGTGAAGGGGAAATTTTGAAACTTTTTGCATGTAAATAGGAAGGTGAGAAGCTCATTTTCCCAAAATTTCAAATTTTTCCAGTAGAAAATTACATGAGGAATATTGGAAAACAACCTACAATAACTGAATTAATTGAAAATACAGTCTCACATATTCCAGAGTTTTCCTGGAAAACTAGTGAAGGGAAAATTTTGAAACTTTTTGCATATAAAGAGGAAGGTGAAAAGCTCATTTTCCCAGCCGAAAATAACAACATAGGGAATATTGGAAATCAACCTACAATAACTGAATTAATTGAAAATACAGTATCACATATTTCAAAGTTTTCCTGGAAAACTAGTGAAGGGAAAATTTTGAAACTTTTTGCATGTAAATAAAAAGGTGAGAAGCTCATTTTTCCAGTAGAAAATTACAACATAAAAAATCTTGGAAATCAACCTACAATAACTGAATTAATTGAAAATACAGTATCACATATTCCAAAATTTTCCTGGAAAACTAGCGAAGGAAAAATTTTAAAACTTTTCGCATATAAAGAGGAAGCTAAGAAGCTTATTTTCCCCAAATTTTAAATTTTTCCAGTAGAAAACAACAACATAAAAAATCTTGGAAATCAACCTACAAAAATTGAATTAGTTGAAAATACAGTCTCACACATTCCAAAATTTTCCTGGAAAACTATAGTTAGGGGAAAATTTTGAAACTTTTTGCATGTAAAGAGGAAGCTGAGAAGCTCATTTTCCCAAAATTTCAAATTTTTCCAGTAGAAAACAGCAACATGAAAAATCCTGGAAATCAACCTACAAAAACTGAATTAGTTGAAAATACAGTCTCACACATTTCAAAGTTTTCCTGGAAAACTAGTGAGGGGGAAATTTTGAAACTGTCTGCATGTGAAGAGGAAGGTGAGAAGCTCATTTTCCCTAAATTTATAAAATTTTTCCAGTAGAAAATAACAAGATAAGGAATATTGGAAATCAACCTACAATAACTGAATTAATTGATAATACAGTCTCATACATTTCAAAGTTTTCCTGGAAAACTAGCGAAGGGAAAATTTTAAAACTTTTTGCATGTAAAGAGGAAGCTAAGAAGCTTATTTTCCCCAAATTTTAAATTTTTCCAGTAGAAAACAACAACATAAAAAATCTTGGAAATCAACCTACAAAAATTGAATTAGTTGAAAATACAGTCTCACACATTTTAAAATTTTCCTGGAAAACTAGTTAGGGGAAAATTTTAAAACTTTTTGCATGTAAAGAGGAAGGTGAGAAGATCATTTTCCCAAAATTTCAAATTTTTCCAGTGAAAAACAGCAACATGAAAAATCTTGGAAATCAACCTACACAAACTGAATTAGTTGAAAATACAGTCTCACATATTTCAAAGTTTTCCTGGAAAGCTAGAGAGGGGAAAATTTTGAAACTTTTTGCATGTAAAGAGGGAGGTCAGAAGCTCTTTTTCTCAAAATTTCAAATTTTTTCAGTGAGAAATAACAACATGAAAAATCTTGAAAATCAGCCTACAAAAACTGTATTCCTTATTCTTTTGAATTTTTTAAATTTGGACTTGTAAATCATGTAGTGTAATTTTTTTAATAAAAATGAATATCCAACTTCCAACACAAAACTAGATTATTTTTTAAATTTCCATTTATTACTATTCCTTATAATAAGAATGTGAACCTCAGTGATGTCATGACCCTACAATTTCTTTTAAATTCCTCACAAATTCTTTCAAATTCCCCATAAAATCCTTCAAATTCCCTATAAATTCCCCAAATTCTCATGAGTTCCTTCAAATTCTCCACAAATTTCTCTAAATTTCCCACAAATTCCTCTAAATTCCCCACATTTTTGGCAGATAATTCCTAGGTGGTTCGCCCCTTGAACTTGACTTAGCAAATACTTTAATCAGAGAGGCACCAATTTAAAGTTTCTATGGATCTGTCTACCATTGCTTCATTGTTTGTGTTATTTTTATGATTTTTCTATATTGGATTGTCTTTCTTTGTTTCTTAATTTCCTGCTTCTAAAAGTCGTGAAGAAACAACTTCTCCTATCCCTTTTAATTGATGGTTTTCTGTCAAACCACCTTTTTGGTCAAACTTCACCCTGAATCTCAGAACTCTAGAATCAGTGTCAGTATTATTAACTCAAACATTTCCAATTTAAGTCCTTTCTCTGTTGGGTCTGTTTTTCAAGAAACTACTAGAAGTTTTCTAAAATTGTTATTTAGCTATTCAAAGAGCTTCTTTCTGTCTCTTATTTCTTGATCCTTATTGGGAATTTTTTATTCGGGGGTCCTCCTTGTGACTTAATTTGATATTAAATTCGTCGATGTCGCAGAAAATAATCCCTGAAAGATATACTTAAACTCCAGTTAAAATCCATTGAAATTTCCTCGCAGTATATCATTATATTTCTCAAGAAACATATACCAAAATAGATTGCTTGCTTTCCAGTGGCAAAACAAATTAGAACCGATTACCGGTTCCAGCCTGAAATTAATCCAATATACCAGAAGTCTAATGAGCTTCTTGGAATTTATAAATATCTTCAAAAGAAATTCCAGTGTAGTAGTACGCAAAACATAGAGGCCAGCCAAGTAGGAAGGAACGTTTTCAATGCCTATACAGGGTGTCCTGATGATAAAAATATCAATGATTTGTTGCAATACTCTGTAATCGCGTGGCCCCATTTCAATCGAAATATGATGTCCGAGGCGTGCCCAAGAATGCACTTAACATCCTACGACACTGCCGTAACGATTCTACGTCTATTTGGACAAGATCCAAAATGAAAGTTTTTTTGTTTTAAACGCACGTCACCGTGACGGCAACGGTGTAGGTAGACCCCTGATTTTCCCAAAAAAGTAGAAATTTATTGTTTCTTGGCACACAGCGACATTGGGTACATGTGTCAGGGTTTTACTTTCTAATTATACTTAAAAACAGAAAAGGGGAATTCTTATTATTACAAGAAAAATTGTATTAGGTCATTGCTCTGAAACTAAATCTATAATGGTTTTTTTTTTTTTAGAAAACAAGTACAATGCGGAAATCTGTCCTCCGTGAACTCTAAATTCCTCAAACAAAGACACGCTTGATAAACAACAAATTAAAAATCAGACACAGTGTCTAAGAATAACCGGTTGAGTCATAGTCCTGCTTCTGCTGTCTCGTGACTCTATTAATAATTGCAATAATTAACGTTTAAGCTGAAAATTAACACTTGAAAATGTGCCAGTAATTATAAGGAAAATAAAGTTATCTGTAGTTTATTGAAAGCCTGAAAATTGAAATGTATCGTGGATTGAGGAGCAAATGATATTATAGTTATGGATGGTGATGAAACATTATTTATCATTTCATGTTTACATCTCTTTGCTTCATGCCAAAATCAACACAGCATTAAAATTTATATTGAACAATTATTATCATCAATAAACTGAGAATGATGGAAAAAGTTTTTGATACAAAGCAATTTTGCACCATTCAAATTTACTTCTGGACCAATAACAGATGCTAATTTTTAAGTCAAATTTATTGTACTTTGTAAAATGACAAATTTTATTGAGAGAAGCACGAGTGACCATCACAAATTAAAAACATTTTCCCAGCCATTGCACTGGAAACACATAAATTCTGCATAAATGTAATTTATAGTTTTATTTTGCACCAGCTTCCAAGAAAACGTTGGAAATAATTGTGCATGTGTCTTCAAGATCAATAAATATTTTCATACTCTATAAACCTAACGATTATAAATAAAGTTTTATTATTTATCCATTTGAAAAATGATTTACGAGGCAAATCTAACTTGAGAAAATATTTAAAGAGAGCGCATTGTAGATTATTCCCAAATGGAAAACAAATTACTTAAACATCTGGTAGTTGCAAACAAAAATATATTTGTGATAATCGACATGGATCCAAATGAGATCAGGTCAAAAAAAAAGCGCTACGAACCCAACACTTGGAATCTTGGAGACAGACGTCAGGCTGTCATACCTTTCCTCTCTGTGGACGACGAACGAAATCGACGACGAAAAAGACAAAATTAAAGTGGCAATTTTGTTGAGTTCCATTAGTCAAGGTACCTACAAGCTAATAAAGGATTTAGCTCACCCCTCAAACCCCCAAGAAAAGACATATGCCGAGCTGAAACTGCTGTTGAAAAAACAGTATACGAAAGAAAAAAGTGTATGAAGAGAGCGGATTGCTTTCTACGAAACGAGTCAAGGTTCCTCCAACATGGCTGACTGGCATGCAAGAATGGTCGCGACAAATTCGTGAGTGGCTCCAATTCCAGCAAAATTTTAGATCGCCTTTGTGGAGAGGACCCCAGCAGAACCCTTGATGAATTGTTGGCCATCGCCTTGAAGGTCGAAAATCCATCGAATTTTAGCGTGACGTCCCCAGTAAACTTCCTAGGCAGGGGCGCTAATATCAATAATATAACATAACAGAAGTAAAATAGGACATTTAACTAAGTACTTAATATTAGATTTATAATCTGTTTGTTCTTAGGTATTCTTTAAGGTTATGACACATTTCTTCAATCACGCCCTTCAGTACATTTTTTGGTATTTTGTTATAGGTCTGAAGAGTCTTGTTTTTTCTTTGTTCTGGCATAGGTATTTCTTAGTTTTTGGTTATTTCTAGTACTGTAGTTGTATTATTGTCTATTTTCATTTAGTTCTACATTTGTTTTAAGCAATTAATTTTGTATAGCATAAATAAGTTTTGTTTGTTCTAGTATTTTAAGCTCACATATTTTTAGGCAAGGCAGGCTTTTGTAAATTTCTCCACTAGGGGCATAAAGGTTAGTAGTACAGCAACAGGGGTATGACTACAAAAATCCGACCATAACCTCAATCTTTCATTCTTGACACGTGGTGGATGCGCCGTCGTTGACACGAAGGTGGATGCGCCGCCATGGCGCCATTTTCTCGACAGATGGCGCCATGGGATCTGCGCCCGCAGGGCTCCGCCCCCCAAAAAGGGGACCCGTAGGGCTCCACCCCCCAAAAAGGGGCCCCCGGATTTTAATATGGGTACCAGAAGAGGGGTGGGGGGGAAATGTTTTCCCGCCATCTTGTCAACCGTCACCTGTCAAACGTCATCTGTCAAACGTCACCTGTCAAACGTCATCTGTCAAACGTCACCTGTCAAACGTCATCTGTCAAACGTCATGACGTCATAGCGGGAGTTTTGAGTCGTTCCGGGTTCTGTGATGACGTCATAGCGACCTGAGTCACGTCCGTGGAGTCATTTAGAGTACATAGTGCAAAGTTTGATTCAGGGTTCGGGTTCTGTGATGACGTCATAGCGCCCTGGGTCACGTCCGTGGAGTCATTTAGAGTACATAGTGCAAAGTTTGATTCAGGGTTCGCGTTCTGTGATGACGTCATATCGACCTGGGTCACGTCCGTGGAGTCATTTAGAGTACATAGTGCAAAGTTCGATTCATGGTTCGGGTTCTGTGATGACGTCATAGCGACCTGGGTCACGTCCTTGGCGCCATCTAGAGTACATAGTGCAAAGTTCGATTCATGGTTCGACCTGGGTCACGTGGGTTACGTCAGTTTGTGTCGGTGGCACCATCTAGCGTACATGTGACAAGTTCGATGTGTCTTATAACAGGATGCTGTGGTGGTGACGTAACTATGAGGGTCCAGCAGCTAGCTTCATGTTGTACCTGGTAGAGGGTGTTCGAACTCAAGGATGAAACACACCTACAGGATTGCTTATTGACCTCGTGTGTTACCATTTACGACGTCATAACTAAGCCATCAGCTGTTTAAACAACCTACGTCAAGGCGAGAAATAACATGCTGCTTACGTCACAACTGGTGATTTAACGTTGGGGAGAGAGTGGATTTGTTCCACACAGGCCTTATGAGGATAGGCTATCCTGTAGTAGTAGTGTGTATTATCCTTGGTTGGAACCAACATTTGATGGGGAAGGGGCCTCGTTTTTTTTTTTTATTAAAAACATACATTTTTTAAGACAACGATTTCAAAAAGCGAATATTTTCCATCAATAAACTGCTTAATGATCTAATCATTTTGGTGGTACGTCTTGGGAGAAACACTGCGTTGTCGTCAAATTCAACGAGTATTTCAAATCCATAGCTAAAAATATGCCACAATTGTATCGATTACCTAAGTATATAAGATATTTACTTACTAGGTTAAAATAATAATTGTTGCTCAATAATTTTATAATCCTCACTGTGACGAGAAAGAATACAACACTGTGGGCACCCCTTTTAATTCGAACTTCGCTTGACATCTGTTGATCTACCTTAATTTGTATAGTTTACTGGTTCCAGTAAAGATTTGCAATTATTTTGAGGTCTGTATCGTAGAAAATATTGGGTACACTCACTTTCTACGAGGACTTATAATTTTCTCAGCGTTTTTGATCCTTTGTTATAAAAAGACAGGTCTTGTTGATTGATTTCAAATCCATATCTAAAATATTCATAATTGTATCGATATTAGTAAGTATATAAGATATTCACTTACTTGGTTAAAATGATAATTGTTGTGCAATAATTTTATTGTTGTTGACGAGTCTCAAACAAGACTAAAAGAGCTTAGTTATTATAAAATCCGATTTAAACTTCGAAGTAATCACATACAAAAAACGCTACCAAAATATTGGGAATTTCACTTTCTATGAGGCTTCAGGTCTTGTAATTTTCTCAGTGTTTTTAATCCTTTGCTATAAAAAAACAGGTCTTGTTGTTGATTGATATTAGTATATAAGATATTTACTTACTTGGTTAAAATGATAATTGTTGTGCAATAATTTTATATTTTTCACTGGTGACGAGTTTGAGCAAACTGAAAGAAGCTTGTTATTATAAAATCCGATTTAAACTTTGATATCACATACAAAAGCACCGTCAAATGTAAACGCTTATTCGGCAGTTTTTTTATCTGAATTATATCAGGACCGTTCGCAGAAATCGCCCGAGAAAAACAACAACACATTTTAAAGATAATTTTTTAGTTTAAGGCGTAATTATTAAGTTAGATATTTGATATGTCCATTTTTATTTTAAAAAAGGTGACAAATTCAATCGATTTATCAAAATTTAAAAGAATAGATTTAAATTAGCATCGTTGACATTTTATGAGCCAATAACCCTATGCAATACAAAATTTAAGTGGATACATTGTTACCTGTAAAAGATGAGGATTCAATTTTTATTCTTTGTACAAAAAACGCAGCATCCAGTACCAGTACTTTGAACCTGGATTTTCAAAGTTTAGTTTCTTGTGCGATAAGTGTCGGTTTCGAAAAACTGTAAGTACTATTTTTAAATATCTAAGTGATGTAGGATAAATCATGCCCTGAGACATATTTTAAATTAACACAAACCTCGATTATTGAATTATTTTTATTTTCCTTAACACATAAACATATTGTTTGTTTTTTAAAAATACAGACAACCCTGAGTACCTATTTTTTAATTTAATTCCAATAGTTTTTTTCGGAGCAACTTGAATTTACTTTTACACTTACATTTGCACAAAACTCAAATTTCTTTTTCTAAAATTTAGGTAGGTTCTTTAACCAATTTAAACTGGTTTTATTTTTTCATTTATTTTAAAACAAACCTCCATAAACAGCGAATTTTTAATTTTATGTACAAAATCGTTCACCAGGAAGGAGATAACCTGAAACGTCATGGGATTGCTAATCATCTTCCAAGATCTGTAACCAGTGTGGTGGGATTTTTAAAGCAGAGGGGGCTATCCAACACCATCAAAACACCCAGCTCCAAGAGAGCCTCCAAACGAAAGGCTGGAGATCCCACCGCCCCCATGATGAAGCAAGCTAGACTTTTGCTGGTAAGTTGACATTAATCGCATTTTTTAAATCTAATTTAATTATTTTCAGGACCTTCAATATCAGCCACATGCCGGTGGTGTGAGGATTGCGACTTGGAGGCACCGATAAATCAATGGGTTGGTCATCTTCGGTGTCTCTAGCACCGAGCCAACACCTGGTGAAGCAGGAGGAAGACGTTAGTCTTGTCAAAACATCTTTCAAGAACCGAATTGAAACATAGCGGCTTTCATCAAAGCAGGACCCTATCAGCGTGAAGCACGTTTTGAAATTAGCTGTGGCATACCTATCCAGTATTAGGACGGACGGAGGACACAATTACCAGGATAGCAGAAAATGCGTATGCGAAAAAAATAATTTAGAGCAAACAGTTGAATAGCGCAAGGATATGAGAAAACTAACTTCGCACATTCTTGAGCAACCGACCCACCGAATTCAGCAAACATGCGTACACGTACACGAGAAGAAGGGGTTTTAGAACTGGTTTTTCCTTTAACAAATCACGGTAACTATGGAATAACATAATAGAGGACTAAAATATGACACAACCACTTTCAAGTTGAAACTGGAAGTAGCCTATAAGGGGCCCAAATAGCCTCAGTAAAGTGCTAGAAAGATACCGGTTGCCACTACCACCCCCTGCTCAGAAATAAATTTGGTCATTTGGGTTTTCAGGCATCCTGAACAAAAAGTTCACAGAATTCCAGGAAAAAGAAAGCGGTGTGTATCATTTCAATTGCAGTGTTATATACTAAACAATGTCTCTTACAGGCTGGACGCTACAACAACTTTAAGCTCTAAATATAAGTATCAATAGGATCATAACCCTCTAAAAGCTTATTCATATCTGCCAGTACCAGGATATCCTGTAACGTCATGGGAGTTGCCGCACATCTGCAATCAATGTGGTGGAATTTTTAATTCATTTCATCCACAAATAACATGGGTTGAGGAAAAAAGTATGCGGAAATTTGGGATCTGTTTCTATTTAAATACTCAATATCTATTGAAAAAAAAAATAAAAATATATTCAAGGGTGACGATAAAGACGTATTTCATTTTTATGATTATGAATATTGATACAATTTAGATGGTAGTCGCACTCACAGTCCCATTAACCATATTGGCAATGATTGTTGAGAATAAAAATAAGCTTTAGTATAAACTATGTTTTATTCTCCTGAGAATGACAGAGATGAAGCCACCATTGATCTCTGTATACCACCAACTCACAGTCAAATAGCGCCAGCACACACTTAACATAATATCATACAACTTTTATTTATGTTCCAAAATTGTATCAAGATTATTTTCATTTCAATAATTTTTGAAAAGAAACTTCTTAAACGGCTTTCTGCTATTTGGACGACAATGGAGAGTGATTTGAAAAACGCGTCACGGGCAAATTTCGTTACTCGAGAGAGAAGAAAGATGTAACGTAAAGGAACAGAGAAAGACAGCTATTGATTGACACAAACCAAGGATTATAAGCGTCGAGAGGAGTGCCCATTATTGACAAGCGCCGATATTGACACAAACCAAGGATTATAAGCGTAAGGAGGATTGCCTATTATTGACAAGCGGTATTGGAAAAATAAAATCATTTCTGGCGAATTTCGAGGTTTTCCTGATATCTCTGGACAGCACTCGGAATTTTTGAAATATCAATGCAGCATAATAATGAGCACAAAGTTGCACTATACTTTCTTCTGATTCAACCGACGTCGGGTCTCTTTCCGTAGGATTCCAATACAGGATTCGAATAGGATTCAAAATAGCTAGTATTCGAATGCTACCCAAGTCTCCCAAAGTACCAAGTGTTATCACAGGAGTTTATTCGAAACATGCCGCATTAGTAATAATTATCAAACTTCAAACTTGTATAACAGGAGACTTTCTCATTGAAATGAAGCATTACGTTGATAGACTTGATACTGTTTACAATCCCAATCCCCATTAAGTATACATGCCCCAGATGTAAGGGTGAAACTGATATACCCAATCGACTTTGTTTGCCTTACGAATTTTCACAATTTGTTGAACAAAAAAGGATACCATCCCATTATTTTGCAAAACCCGAACGTAGAACCTAAATTATGAAGTTGTACTAGTAAATTTTCTGTTAAATAAAACTTTTGTTATTATATTTTTCTGCTTTTTATTTATAGCCTCTAGACTAGGTTAGGCTATAATAATTTAAACAAAATTCAACGAGAGCATTGTGCACAACATTAGGATAGGCCATCGAATACTATATTGTTAAGCTTTTTTAAGTCGACACTTTCCGTATGGGGAGCAAAAGAAGGAAGGATACGGTAAAAACAGGTGTGAGATCAGGTGACCATTGACGTACAATCGTAGGGAGTCACACCAACTCATATTGGAGTATCAGCTAGGGGATTCTTATCTTGTCACAAGTCGCTATGGCTCGCTAGCTGTCATTCGATACCTATTTCGATATCGGATGGAGAGTGATTCATATGTATTATTATCGAATTTCGTATCGACATCAAATAGACGGTGGTATGAAAAACGAGAGAAAAATCGACCTTCAAATTTGAATGATAGATGATAGATTATGTTTATCATTTTATAATTTATTTTTCGCTTCAATTCAAACTATTTTTACTTCTAAAGATTCTTTTCGCGTTGAAAATAATTTCAATTTTTAATTATTATGTTGCAACGAAATCTTAAGGCAGCACCGTCAACAGCAAAACCTTCACTTTAGACGCACGACTCGTAGGGTAGGATAAACTTGATTTACATTTTTCTTCTCGTCTCTCAACTCCACACTCCCGTATTCCTTATGTGAGAATGACCGCGTTCACCAGCACTCAACATGTTGAGTGATTAGTCAGCGGCTTTGTTGAAAAAGATGAAATATAACGAAGGATAACATACACAAACGACAAACATAAAACATAAACACAACACATGACGCCACAACTTGTCACTTCAAAATAAAAAAGGATAGCCAATCATTCGAACAAAGATCAGCAAATCGAAAAGCCGAAACGGGACCTCTTACTTACGTCAGAGAGTCGATCCGAACTAGCATAAGAATCAGCAATTCGACATCGAATTGGTCTTAAGAATTCCGCAGGATTATAAATGATGGACTGTATACGCATGCAATTTAATTCATTTTACCTACTCATCAATAACTGATAGACTGTGCCTGACTCATCCATATAATATTATAGGTCCTGCAAAATATTAATGAAACCGAACAAACACACTGCATACATAAAACGTCCATTTTATGTCATATTCACGTTCATACGTCCATATGACCTATTCACTGATCTCGAAAATAAATGGATAAACAAAGAACGCTACTAATGCTGCTAATTCACGAGGTCAAAAACAAAAACAACTGACTGGGACAGCTGTGAGCATGCGCAGTAGATACATGTATTGTGCGTACACAAAATCTGGCCAATGAAAATGAAGGAATTTCGAAACTTAGAACAGTTGTTCGAAAGATAAGACACTGCGCAGGCGTAAGGCTGTTCCGTTGCACAACTGTTCGTAGAATATTGATCCCAAACTTTCGCACAAATTATGCAAATCAAGCCGTATGAATTGTTTATCCATTTATTTTTTAGATCAGTGGACCTATTCAGAACGTACATTAGACGTACATTTTAGTAAAAACATTCATATTACGTACATTTACATCCACCATTTTGGTTTTATGTTAAAGTGTAAAATACAAACAGGTCACTGTTTATTTATTTAATTCCTCGTGTCTAAGTTTAACTTTGTTTGAATCTCTATTAATCCTAGTAATTCAAATCATTGGCTTAGAAAATCGTGTGTTTATTTTAGTGGCAATCAGACGTAATAATTAAAAATTGATAAAAAAATTTCTTGCCTCGACTGGAATTTAAACCCAGGACCCCTGAATTTCCAGTGCAACGCTCTAACCAACTAAGCTACCAGGAGCTGTTTCATTTCTACCTTTTCGAATGTCGATCAAATCTGGAACGCAAAATAAATGGAAAATAGTATAGAAGGACTAACCACACAGCGTTTTTATGGCTAGGGAGTTTAGCGATACCGTGGGAAAAATCTAGATCGACGATGCATTTGATCTGAAATTTCGGGGTTTGACCCGAACCAAAACCAAATTTTTGGGGAGTTTCCCGGAATTCGACCGCAGCTCCTTATCTCATGCTATCATCCTCAAAACACAGTTATCGTCCCGCCATCGAGCGTCATCTTCGTCGTCGTCTCGTCATCGATCGATTGCAAAAATTCTAGCCGGGGAATCGAGTCCTCAGACCATCACACCAAAATCCAGCACTGTAGACAAGGCACTAGATCCTTGAGTAATTATTGATAAAAAATGTTTGTAAGTAAAGTCTATACCAAGTCACTTGGACTAGCATAAAAACTAACTAAATCCCGGCATCCATCAGCTTTTTCTTTGTCAAACATGGACGGCGTAATTTCAAAAAACAGTACTAAAATTAATAATCAATAGACAGTATGTCAATCAATCATGATCGGCAATGGCCAATCAGATCTATTGCGTCCACGTTTACTGGTATCGAACGTGTACATGGAGGATGAAGCCAATCAGATAATATACCTATCCATTCTTACTTGTCTGGCTTCCAACGGGTACGAGGATCAATCAGTATAAATTTTGCTATATTTTTCAATATGTGATGCAGTATATTGACCATACGTTTATTTTAGGCTTGGTCCAAGTAACTTCGTATAGACTATAAAACGTTCTAACTATACAGGTCCAGAGACAATTATAAGTGTGTAGACAGCTATACAGGTCCAGAGACAGGTCCGATTCAGCTTTTCGAGACAGATCTGTCTACACAGACTGCTTTTCGAGACAGCTGTTCGAGACAGGTCTGTCTACATAGACTGCTTTTCGAGACAGGTCTGACTACACAGACAGCTTTTCGAGACAGATCTGTCTACACAGACTGCTTTTCGAGACAGGTCTGTCTACATAGACTGCTTTTCGAGACAGGTCTGTCTACACAGACAGCTTTTCGAGACAGGTCTGTCTACACAGGCAGCTTTTCGAGACTGGCCTGTCTACACAGATAGCTTTTCGAGACAGGTTAGTAGTAACGGGGGCACCTGAGCCTGAGAAATTTTTCGATACCGTGGAAAAATCTCTAAATCGGCGGCGCCTTTGATCTGAAACAGCTATACAGGTCTAGAGATAGGGTTGTATACACCTATACACCTAGACAGGCCTGTATACAGCAATGGTAAGCAAGGGTTAGTTTGGGTTAGTTATAGGTTAGCATAGGACCCCCCCACGTCGTTGGGTCAGTTACGAATCTTCCCTAACTGACCCAACGACGTGGGGGGTCCTATGCTAACCTATAACTAACCCAAACTAACCCTTGCTTACCATTGCTGTATACAGGCCTGTCTCTAGCCCTGTATAGGTGTATACAACCCTATCTCTAGACCTGTATAGCTGTTTCAGATCAAAGGCGCCGCCGATTTAGAGATTTTTCCACGGTATCGAAAAATTTCTCAGGCTCAGGTGCCCCCGTTACTACTAACCTGTCTCGAAAAGCTATCTGTGTAGACAGGCCAGTCTCGAAAAGCTGCCTGTGTAGACAGACCTGTCTCGAAAAGCTGTCTGTGTAGACAGACCTGTCTCGAAAAGCAGTCTATGTAGACAGACCTGTCTCGAAAAGCAGTCTGTGTAGACAGATCTGTCTCGAAAAGCTGTCTGTGTAGTCAGACCTGTCTCGAAAAGCAGTCTGTGTAGACAGATCTGTCTCGAAAAGCTGTCTGTGTAGTCAGACCTGTCTCGAAAAGCAGTCTATGTAGACAGACCTGTCTCGAACAGCTGTCTCGAAAAGCAGTCTGTGTAGACAGATCTGTCTCGAAAAGCTGAATCGGACCTGTCTCTGGACCTGTATAGCTGTCTACACACTTATAATTGTCTCTGGACCTGTATAGTTAGAACGTTTTATAGTCTATACGAAGTTACTTGGACCAAGCCTAAAATAAACGTATGGTCAATATACTGCATCACATATTGAAAAATATAGCAAAATTTATACTGATTGATCCTCGTACCCGTTGGAAGCCAGACAAGTAAGAATGGATAGGTATATTATCTGATTGGCTTCATCCTCCATGTACACGTTCGATACCAGTAAACGTGGACGCAATAGATCTGATTGGCCATTGCCGATCATGATTGATTGACATACTGTCTATTGATTATTAATTTTAGTACTGTTTTTTGAAATTACGCCGTCCATGTTTGACAAAGAAAAAGCTGATGGATGCCGGGATTTAGTTAGTTTTTATGCTAGTCCAAGTGACTTGGTATAGACTTTACTTACAAACATTTTTTATCAATAATTACTCAAGGATCTAGTGCCTTGTCTACAGTGCTGGATTTTGGTGTGATGGTCTGAGGACTCGATTCCCCGGCTAGAATTTTTGCAATCGATCGATGACGAGACGACGACGAAGATGACGCTCGATGGCGGGACGATAACTGTGTTTTGAGGATGATAGCATGAGATAAGGAGCTGCGGTCGAATTCCGGGAAACTCCCCAAAAATTTGGTTTTGGTTCGGGTCAAACCCCGAAATTTCAGATCAAATGCATCGTCGATCTAGATTTTTCCCACGGTATCGCTAAACTCCCTAGCCATAAAAACGCTGTGTGGTTAGTCCTTCTATACTATTTTCCATTTATTTTGCGTTCCAGATTTGATCGACATTCGAAAAGGTAGAAATGAAACAGCTCCTGGTAGCTTAGTTGGTTAGAGCGTTGCACTGGAAATTCAGGGGTCCTGGGTTTAAATTCCAGTCGAGGCAAGAAATTTTTTTATCAATTTTTAATTATTACGTCTGATTGCCACTAAAATAAACACACGATTTTCTAAGCCAATGATTTGAATTACTAGGATTAATAGAGATTCAAACAAAGTTAAACTTAGACACGAGGAATTAAATAAATAAACAGTGACCTGTTTGTATTTTACACTTTAACATAAAACCAAAATGGTGGATGTAAATGTACGTAATATGAATGTTTTTACTAAAATGTACGTCTAATGTACGTTCTGAATAGGTCCACTGATCTAAAAAATAAATGGATAAACAATTCATACGGCTTGATTTGCATAATTTGTGCGAAAGTTTGGGATCAATATTCTACGAACAGTTGTGCAACGGAACAGCCTTACGCCTGCGCAGTGTCTTATCTTTCGAACAACTGTTCTAAGTTTCGAAATTCCTTCATTTTCATTGGCCAGATTTTGTGTACGCACAATACATGTATCTACTGCGCATGCTCACAGCTGTCCCAGTCAGTTGTTTTTGTTTTTGACCTCGTGAATTAGCAGCATTAGTAGCGTTCTTTGTTTATCCATTTATTTTCGAGATCAGTGAATAGGTCATATGGACGTATGAACGTGAATATGACATAAAATGGACGTTTTATGTATGCAGTGTGTTTGTTCGGTTTCATTAATATTTTGCAGGACCTATAATATTATATGGATGAGTCAGGCACAGTCTATCAGTTATTGATGAGTAGGTAAAATGAATTAAATTGCATGCGTATACAGTCCATCATTTATAATCCTGCGGAATTCTTAAGACCAATTCGATGTCGAATTGCTGATTCTTATGCTAGTTCGGATCGACTCTCTGACGTAAGTAAGAGGTCCCGTTTCGGCTTTTCGATTTGCTGATCTTTGTTCGAATGATTGGCTATCCTTTTTTATTTTGAAGTGACAAGTTGTGGCGTCATGTGTTGTGTTTATGTTTTATGTTTGTCGTTTGTGTATGTTATCCTTCGTTATATTTCATCTTTTTCAACAAAGCCGCTGACTAATCACTCAACATGTTGAGTGCTGGTGAACGCGGTCATTCTCACATAAGGAATACGGGAGTGTGGAGTTGAGAGACGAGAAGAAAAATGTAAATCAAGTTTATCCTACCCTACGAGTCGTGCGTCTAAAGTGAAGGTTTTGCTGTTGACGGTGCTGCCTTAAGATTTCGTTGCAACATAATAATTAAAAATTGAAATTATTTTCAACGCGAAAAGAATCTTTAGAAGTAAAAATAGTTTGAATTGAAGCGAAAAATAAATTATAAAATGATAAACATAATCTATCATCTATCATTCAAATTTGAAGGTCGATTTTTCTCTCGTTTTTCATACCACCGTCTATTTGATGTCGATACGAAATTCGATAATAATACATATGAATCACTCTCCATCCGATATCGAAATAGGTATCGAATGACAGCTAGCGAGCCATAGCGACTTGTGACAAGATAAGAATCCCCTAGCTGATACTCCAATATGAGTTGGTGTGACTCCCTACGATTGTACGTCAATGGTCACCTGATCTCACACCTGTTTTTACCGTATCCTTCCTTCTTTTGCTCCCCATACGGAAAGTGTCGACTTAAAAAAGCTTAACAATATAGTATTCGATGGCCTATCCTAATGTTGTGCACAATGCTCTCGTTGAATTTTGTTTAAATTATTATAGCCTAACCTAGTCTAGAGGCTATAAATAAAAAGCAGAAAAATATAATAACAAAAGTTTTATTTAACAGAAAATTTACTAGTACAACTTCATAATTTAGGTTCTACGTTCGGGTTTTGCAAAATAATGGGATGGTATCCTTTTTTGTTCAACAAATTGTGAAAATTCGTAAGGCAAACAAAGTCGATTGGGTATATCAGTTTCACCCTTACATCTGGGGCATGTATACTTAATGGGGATTGGGATTGTAAACAGTATCAAGTCTATCAACGTAATGCTTCATTTCAATGAGAAAGTCTCCTGTTATACAAGTTTGAAGTTTGATAATTATTACTAATGCGGCATGTTTCGAATAAACTCCTGTGATAACACTTGGTACTTTGGGAGACTTGGGTAGCATTCGAATACTAGCTATTTTGAATCCTATTCGAATCCTGTATTGGAATCCTACGGAAAGAGACCCGACGTCGGTTGAATCAGAAGAAAGTATAGTGCAACTTTGTGCTCATTATTATGCTGCATTGATATTTCAAAAATTCCGAGTGCTGTCCAGAGATATCAGGAAAACCTCGAAATTCGCCAGAAATGATTTTATTTTTCCAATACCGCTTGTCAATAATAGGCAATCCTCCTTACGCTTATAATTCTTGGTTTGTGTCAATATCGGCGCTTGTCAATAATGGGCACTCCTCTCGACGCTTATAATCCTTGGTTTGTGTCAATCAATAGCTGTCTTTCTCTGTTCCTTTACGTTACATCTTTCTTCTCTCTCGAGTAACGAAATTTGCCCGTGACGCGTTTTTCAAATCACTCTCCATTGTCGTCCAAATAGCAGAAAGCCGTTTAAGAAGTTTCTTTTCAAAAATTATTGAAATGAAAATAATCTTGATACAATTTTGGAACATAAATAAAAGTTGTATGATATTATGTTAAGTGTGTGCTGGCGCTATTTGACTGTGAGTTGGTGGTATACAGAGATCAATGGTGGCTTCATCTCTGTCATTCTCAGGAGAATAAAACATAGTTTATACTAAAGCTTATTTTTATTCTCAACAATCATTGCCAATATGGTTAATGGGACTGTGAGTGCGACTACCATCTAAATTGTATCAATATTCATAATCATAAAAATGAAATACGTCTTTATCGTCACCCTTGAATATATTTTTATTTTTTTTTTCAATAGATATTGAGTATTTAAATAGAAACAGATCCCAAATTTCCGCATACTTTTTTCCTCAACCCATGTTATTTGTGGATGAAATGAATTAAAAATTCCACCACATTGATTGCAGATGTGCGGCAACTCCCATGACGTTACAGGATATCCTGGTACTGGCAGATATGAATAAGCTTTTAGAGGGTTATGATCCTATTGATACTTATATTTAGAGCTTAAAGTTGTTGTAGCGTCCAGCCTGTAAGAGACATTGTTTAGTATATAACACTGCAATTGAAATGATACACACCGCTTTCTTTTTCCTGGAATTCTGTGAACTTTTTGTTCAGGATGCCTGAAAACCCAAATGACCAAATTTATTTCTGAGCAGGGGGTGGTAGTGGCAACCGGTATCTTTCTAGCACTTTACTGAGGCTATTTGGGCCCCTTATAGGCTACTTCCAGTTTCAACTTGAAAGTGGTTGTGTCATATTTTAGTCCTCTATTATGTTATTCCATAGTTACCGTGATTTGTTAAAGGAAAAACCAGTTCTAAAACCCCTTCTTCTCGTGTACGTGTACGCATGTTTGCTGAATTCGGTGGGTCGGTTGCTCAAGAATGTGCGAAGTTAGTTTTCTCATATCCTTGCGCTATTCAACTGTTTGCTCTAAATTATTTTTTTCGCATACGCATTTTCTGCTATCCTGGTAATTGTGTCCTCCGTCCGTCCTAATACTGGATAGGTATGCCACAGCTAATTTCAAAACGTGCTTCACGCTGATAGGGTCCTGCTTTGATGAAAGCCGCTATGTTTCAATTCGGTTCTTGAAAGATGTTTTGACAAGACTAACGTCTTCCTCCTGCTTCACCAGGTGTTGGCTCGGTGCTAGAGACACCGAAGATGACCAACCCATTGATTTATCGGTGCCTCCAAGTCGCAATCCTCACACCACCGGCATGTGGCTGATATTGAAGGTCCTGAAAATAATTAAATTAGATTTAAAAAATGCGATTAATGTCAACTTACCAGCAAAAGTCTAGCTTGCTTCATCATGGGGGCGGTGGGATCTCCAGCCTTTCGTTTGGAGGCTCTCTTGGAGCTGGGTGTTTTGATGGTGTTGGATAGCCCCCTCTGCTTTAAAAATCCCACCACACTGGTTACAGATCTTGGAAGATGATTAGCAATCCCATGACGTTTCAGGTTATCTCCTTCCTGGTGAACGATTTTGTACATAAAATTAAAAATTCGCTGTTTATGGAGGTTTGTTTTAAAATAAATGAAAAAATAAAACCAGTTTAAATTGGTTAAAGAACCTACCTAAATTTTAGAAAAAGAAATTTGAGTTTTGTGCAAATGTAAGTGTAAAAGTAAATTCAAGTTGCTCCGAAAAAAACTATTGGAATTAAATTAAAAAATAGGTACTCAGGGTTGTCTGTATTTTTAAAAAACAAACAATATGTTTATGTGTTAAGGAAAATAAAAATAATTCAATAATCGAGGTTTGTGTTAATTTAAAATATGTCTCAGGGCATGATTTATCCTACATCACTTAGATATTTAAAAATAGTACTTACAGTTTTTCGAAACCGACACTTATCGCACAAGAAACTAAACTTTGAAAATCCAGGTTCAAAGTACTGGTACTGGATGCTGCGTTTTTTGTACAAAGAATAAAAATTGAATCCTCATCTTTTACAGGTAACAATGTATCCACTTAAATTTTGTATTGCATAGGGTTATTGGCTCATAAAATGTCAACGATGCTAATTTAAATCTATTCTTTTAAATTTTGATAAATCGATTGAATTTGTCACCTTTTTTAAAATAAAAATGGACATATCAAATATCTAACTTAATAATTACGCCTTAAACTAAAAAATTATCTTTAAAATGTGTTGTTGTTTTTCTCGGGCGATTTCTGCGAACGGTCCTGATATAATTCAGATAAAAAAACTGCCGAATAAGCGTTTACATTTGACGGTGCTTTTGTATGTGATATCAAAGTTTAAATCGGATTTTATAATAACAAGCTTCTTTCAGTTTGCTCAAACTCGTCACCAGTGAAAAATATAAAATTATTGCACAACAATTATCATTTTAACCAAGTAAGTAAATATCTTATATACTAATATCAATCAACAACAAGACCTGTTTTTTTATAGCAAAGGATTAAAAACACTGAGAAAATTACAAGACCTGAAGCCTCATAGAAAGTGAAATTCCCAATATTTTGGTAGCGTTTTTTGTATGTGATTACTTCGAAGTTTAAATCGGATTTTATAATAACTAAGCTCTTTTAGTCTTGTTTGAGACTCGTCAACAACAATAAAATTATTGCACAACAATTATCATTTTAACCAAGTAAGTGAATATCTTATATACTTACTAATATCGATACAATTATGAATATTTTAGATATGGATTTGAAATCAATCAACAAGACCTGTCTTTTTATAACAAAGGATCAAAAACGCTGAGAAAATTATAAGTCCTCGTAGAAAGTGAGTGTACCCAATATTTTCTACGATACAGACCTCAAAATAATTGCAAATCTTTACTGGAACCAGTAAACTATACAAATTAAGGTAGATCAACAGATGTCAAGCGAAGTTCGAATTAAAAGGGGTGCCCACAGTGTTGTATTCTTTCTCGTCACAGTGAGGATTATAAAATTATTGAGCAACAATTATTATTTTAACCTAGTAAGTAAATATCTTATATACTTAGGTAATCGATACAATTGTGGCATATTTTTAGCTATGGATTTGAAATACTCGTTGAATTTGACGACAACGCAGTGTTTCTCCCAAGACGTACCACCAAAATGATTAGATCATTAAGCAGTTTATTGATGGAAAATATTCGCTTTTTGAAATCGTTGTCTTAAAAAATGTATGTTTTTAATAAAAAAAAAAAACGAGGCCCCTTCCCCATCAAATGTTGGTTCCAACCAAGGATAATACACACTACTACTACAGGATAGCCTATCCTCATAAGGCCTGTGTGGAACAAATCCACTCTCTCCCCAACGTTAAATCACCAGTTGTGACGTAAGCAGCATGTTATTTCTCGCCTTGACGTAGGTTGTTTAAACAGCTGATGGCTTAGTTATGACGTCGTAAATGGTAACACACGAGGTCAATAAGCAATCCTGTAGGTGTGTTTCATCCTTGAGTTCGAACACCCTCTACCAGGTACAACATGAAGCTAGCTGCTGGACCCTCATAGTTACGTCACCACCACAGCATCCTGTTATAAGACACATCGAACTTGTCACATGTACGCTAGATGGTGCCACCGACACAAACTGACGTAACCCACGTGACCCAGGTCGAACCATGAATCGAACTTTGCACTATGTACTCTAGATGGCGCCAAGGACGTGACCCAGGTCGCTATGACGTCATCACAGAACCCGAACCATGAATCGAACTTTGCACTATGTACTCTAAATGACTCCACGGACGTGACCCAGGTCGATATGACGTCATCACAGAACGCGAACCCTGAATCAAACTTTGCACTATGTACTCTAAATGACTCCACGGACGTGACCCAGGGCGCTATGACGTCATCACAGAACCCGAACCCTGAATCAAACTTTGCACTATGTACTCTAAATGACTCCACGGACGTGACTCAGGTCGCTATGACGTCATCACAGAACCCGGAACGACTCAAAACTCCCGCTATGACGTCATGACGTTTGACAGATGACGTTTGACAGGTGACGTTTGACAGATGACGTTTGACAGGTGACGTTTGACAGATGACGTTTGACAGGTGACGGTTGACAAGATGGCGGGAAAACATTTCCCCCCCACCCCTCTTCTGGTACCCATATTAAAATCCGGGGGCCCCTTTTTGGGGGGTGGAGCCCTACGGGTCCCCTTTTTGGGGGGCGGAGCCCTGCGGGCCCCCAACTACAGCATCCTGTATTACGAACTTCACACTATGTACGCTAGATGGCGCCATGACGTTTGACAAGATGGTGCCGACGATGCATCCACCTTCGTGTCAACGACGGCGCATCCACCATCGTGTCAAGAATGAAAGATTGAGGTTATGGTCGGATTTTGGTCCTAGGACCCGCTTTGACTATCTACTAAGGTTCATTCCAAATATTGTTTTAAGAGCCTTATTTCGAAGTCTCTGGAGCCTATTTATTTGTGCAATACTTGTATTTCCCCCAACACGTTATCAAATACTTCTCTATACTAAAATGTGGCTCTACAAAACTATTATGGAGTGGCTGTTTTGTTTTTTGGTTTAGATGATGTGAACATCTTTTAATTACACCTTTTATCATTGGCACTATTTTTCCTGTCACAGTTTCAATATGCTTATCCCATGTTAGTTTTTCAGAAATGAGCAAGCCAAGGTATTTATATTCACGCACTCTTTTCAAAGCTATTTCATTTATCTTTATGTTTATTTGTGGGTTTAGGGGTGGTTTTCCTGTTTGTTCACTAACCATATATACTATTTTTTGCCAACTAAAATATTGCTTTAAGGCCTTCAAGTCACTATTTACAAGTTCATCAAGTTGTATTGCACTGTCACCTGAGTAGACCAATCCAGTGTCATCTGGAAATTTAAAGTAGGTTGCTTTTAGGTTTGCATATTTCAAACTATGTACAGAGTGGTTGATTTTCGATAGTTTTATAGGGTACAGCCAAAATGGCCGAAGCTACTGAGAAACTGATATACGCGTCCCGTCCTCTTTTTTAGTGTGTCATTTGATGGTGTAGTCAGATCTTGGCCAATCATTTTGGTTTGCGAGGTACAGGGTGTTTTTCAAAATCAGCTGTTTTCTATAATCCTCTATAACTTCTTACCCTAGGGAGATATAGAAAAAGTGCAAATGGGAAAAATACGTCTTTTTTCACGTAGAATCCAGTGGCGTACTTAGAAAAAATATGGGGGCTTTATCTTCTGAGATATTCGAAAAAACAAAGATTTTTCAAATGGAACACCCTGTATCTTATTGGTTCAGCAGTTTGGGAAAAAAATTGCGAGTTCAATGATATGTAACACATAATATTTTGTTTTGGCCTAAATGGCGAAAGTAACAAAAAACACTTTTTTCTACTACCGTGCGTAAAGTACTCACTTTACGCACTATTCAGAAGACGTAAAATTGCACTTCACGCACTAGTGCGTAAAGTAAATTCACTTCACACAATAGTGCGTAATGTATGTCAATGACAGTTGTCGACACTGTCAATTTGACATTTTTCTGGTAAATTACTTCACGCACTAGTGCGTAAATTGGAAATACTTGACGCACTAGTGCGGAAAGTATTTGTCTAAATTTATTTTTGTATAGGTATAGCGGAAAAAAAGTGTTTTTTGTCACTTTCGCCATTTAGACCAAAACAAAATATCATGTGTTATATATCGTTGAACTCGCAATTTTTTTCCCAAACAACTGAACCAATAAGATACAGGGTGTTCTATTTGAAAAATCTTTGTTTTTTCGAATATCACAGAAGATAGAGCCCCCATATTTTTTCTAAGTACGCCACCGGATTCTACGTAAAAAAAGACGGATTTTTCCCATTTGCACTTTTTCTATATCTTCCTAGGGTAAGAAGTTATGGAGGATTATAAAAAACAGCTGATTTTGAAAAACACCCTGTACCTCACAAACCAAAATGGTTGGCCAAGATCTGACTACACCATCAAATGACACACTAAAAAAGAGGACGGTACGCGTATATCAGTTTCTCAGTAGCTTCGGCCATTTTGGCTGTACCCTATAAAACTATCAAAAATCAACCACCCTGTACAGGGTGTTTCAAATTCGAGCCACATCATTGGGATCTCGGAAACGGTGCGAGATACAGGGTTGCTCAAATAAGGGCAAAGTTGCGTAATTTGAAGCTCAACAAAATGCCGCTTTGATATTTACGATATTCCGAATACTTCCAGAGATATCCGGCAAAATCCGAAATTTCATAAAATCTTTTTTATTTTTTCCTGACGTTATTCGAAAAGATATATCAAAACAAGTGACACTTTATTATGGCCACTTTTCCTCCCTTACAAGATAGCGCTGTCAGATTTGAAATCCGACGTTTCGTTTTCTAGCAACCATCATCAACTTTATTTTTTTAAATACGGCCCTGGATTTTTTATTTCTGTTTTTATTACCTTTCGATCTCCTAAAAACAATGACATATCACAATCTTTAAAAAAATTATCGGTATACCAAAAATAATTAGTTAAAATTATGATAGAGATGTGTGAGACAGAGATGGGTATCTCTGTCTCACACATTATTTCCGTCGTAAGTTTACCTTTGTCTTACACATAGAAAGCGCAATTCAAATTTTATTACGAATTAAATGGTGCTTTTGAATTTTGTATGAATTTATGTTAAATGACTTGATAGAACCTCAAATTAAATAACCAACCAAAGTGTAATTTAATTTTATTTTTTTAAATACAAATTTGTATGGCTTCAATATATTTTGGTACTTTTCCAAAATTAAAAAGAACCATTTATTTCAAAATGAAATTTGATGTGCACTTCCTCGCGCTTTCTATGTGTAAGAAAAAGGTAAACTTACGAAGAAAATAATGTCTGAGACAGGGATGGGTATATCATAATTTTAATTAATTATTTTTTGTTTACCGATTTTTTTTTTATTGTGACATGTCATGGATTCTAGCAGATCGAAAGGTAACAAAAACAAAAATAAAAAATCCAGGGCCGTATTTTAAAAAATAAAGTTGATGATGGTTGCTAGAAAAGGAACGTCAGATTTCAAATAAGACAGCGCTATCTTGTAAGGGAGGCCACAATAAAGTGTCATTTATTTTGATATATCTTTTCAAATAACGTCAGAAAAATATAAAAAAGATTTTATGAAATTTCGGTTTTTTTCCGGATATCTCCGGAAGTATTCGGAATATCCTAAATATCCAAGCGGCATTTTGCTAAGCATCAAATTACGCAACTTTGCCCTGATTACCAACCCTGTCACCGTTTCCGAGATCCCAATGATGTGGCTCAAACTTGAAACACCCTGTACATACAGTAAATAAAGTATTGGCCCTAGCACTGACCCTTGGGCAACTCCTACATTCAAGTTATGTTGTTCACTACTCTCACTATTTATTGTTGAAAAGTGCTTCCTTCCAGTAGAGTAAGATTTTAGCAGGTTATAGCATGGTCCACGAAAACCCATTTTATATAGTTTGCTTATCATTAACTCTATATTAACTGTGTCGAAGGCTTTTTGAAGGTCAACAAACACAGTTATGACATATTTGCTTTTGTCCAACTCACTGGAAACATATTCCAACATATCCACTGCTGCTCCTTGTGTGCTACTTTTACATTGAAACCCATATTGCTGTTTATCAAACTTAAAATTTGTTTCAATGAAATTTACTAATCGGGGCTTAATAATTTTTTCTAACATTTTGGAAAAAGTACTGAGTAGTGAAATTGGCCTATAGTTATTTATGTGATCATGCTCGCCTTTTTTGAATGATGGGATGATTTTAGCAATTTTGAGTTTTTTAGGGTGAATTCCAGTTTGCAGGACGCTATTAACAAATTCTACCATTTTTGTTGCAATAATGTAATATAGAGTTTGCAAATCTTTTTTCAATATACCATTAATGCCTGGAGCACAGTTGTTTTTTTAAGGTATATTGATTGTTTCTTTCATTTCTGTAATGGTTGTTGGTTCCAGAATTATGCTTTCCTCAACTTCCTCCTCTTTGAAAAGAGTTTTTGAATTTTGTTTTATTTTGTCTGCTAAAGTATCTCCTATTTTGGAAAAATGCGTATCGAATTCTTGAGACATTTCTTTGTTATTTTTAGCTAACTTCCCAGTATAGTTGATTATTTGATGTATTTTTTTAATTTTATTTGCATTACATATTTAATTTAGTACTGCCCAAGTCTTCTTTGATTTGCCCGTTGCTTCATTAAAACGTCTTTCTGCATACTGTTTCTGCAGTTTTTTTCTAAGGTTGTTTAGTTTGTTTTTGGCTTTTTTGAACTCCGTTTCACAATATTCATTTTTAATTCTTTTCCACCTAACATACAGTGCGTCCTTCTCCTTGAGCTTAGATAGGTAATTGTTTGTTATCCAATAATTGTTTTGTTTTATTTTTATACTTCTGGTGGACAGTGCGGAATGGGCAACACCCATTGTCCCTGTAATCAAAGCAGACAAAACCATAAGGATTTGTGGTGATTATAAAACAACCGTCAATAAATTTTTAAAACCCGTAAACTACCCTTTGCCCCGAATTGATGAAGTTTTTGACAGGTTCGGGAGGCCCAATTTTTTTCAAAGATTGACTTGCATTCTGCTTACAGTCAGCTGGAACTTTCTCAAGGTTCTTCTAAATTACTGACGATTACTACCCCTAGAGGGCTATTCAAAGTTACCAGAATGCCTTTTGGCATCACTCCTGCCTGTATTTTTCAAAAAATTATTAAACAAACGTTGCAGGGCATCAGGGAGGTAGCAGTATTCTTGGACGACATTGTAGTATCAGGGGAGTCTAAAGAGCAACATTATGAGAATTTAAAATTAGTTTTTAAACGTTTGCAGTTTGCAGGATTCACTGTACGTAAAGATAAGTGTAAGTTTTTTGAGAGATTTCGGGGTTTAAAATAAATAAATATGGGTTGAAGAAGATGGACAGTAAAGTTCAAGCTATCACGGAGGCTGAAAGACCTCAAGATGTGAGCGAAGTTCGTAGTTTTATAGGATTGGTAAACTATTATGCAAAGTTTGTCCCAAACTTAGCAAAAATTTTGAACCCAATTTACGGCCTTTTGAAGAAAAATCAAAAATTCTCTTGGAGCAGAGAATATGAAGAGAGCTTTGTGGAAATAAAGACAGTCATGGCCCAAGATATAACAATTTATCATTTCAACCCCAAACATCCCATTGTTGTGACAACTGATGCTAGCTCTAAAGGCATCAGTGCAGTTCTAAGTAACCTTATTGATGGAGAGGAAAGAATATTCGCTAGTGTTTCCAGAACTCTTCTCAGCTCAGACAACAATTCATTTGGAAGGCTTGGTCATTTATTTTACTTTAAACAAATTCTTTGATTATCTAGCTTGTTCCCCTTTCATTCTGAGAACAGATCATAAGCCTTTGGTCACTATTTTTGGTGAACACAAGGGAATTCCTCAAATAGCAGCAAACAGGTTGCAGCGATGGGCTGCATTCCCGTCTATGTTCGATTACAGAATCGAGCACATGAAGGGTTCTCAAAATCCAATGGCGGACTACCTGTCTCGGAAGCCTGTGGCAACAAAGGAACCAGACAACCTGCGGGACTCCTACCTAAACTTCACAGAAACGGTCGATTCAATGACAAAGAACTGCAAGAGGTGATCAAGGGATTAAAAACCAGGAATTGGCCAAAGCACACAAAAGACAGCCTTAAACTATATTTCCATAGACTACAGGACCTCCACATTGAGAATGATGTTCTGATTTTTGGACATAGAATTGTTATACCAGCAGAATTGAGACAGAGATTTCTCCGGGAGCTTCACTCGTCCCATTTTGGAGTTTCAAAAACCAAAGCTCTGGCTAGGTCATTCATATATTGGCCAGGCATTGATGTTTCAATTGAGTACATGATAAAGTGTTGTAGGACAAACAGAATCCACCAAGAGCAAAGTTGACCCCATGGCGTTCAAGTAAAGCTCCTTTTGACAGGGTCCACATTGATTTTTTTTGGTCCAGTTAACAACAAATTGTATTTCATTTTAGTGGATTCATTTTCAAAATGGATAGAGGTATCTCACAAAGGACGGAGGACGTGAGAGCATCTGAGATTTTTGCGAGGTTTGGTTTGCCAAAGGTGGTGATGAGCGATAATGGACCCCAGCTGGTTTTGGTACATATGGAAAATTTTTTCAAGAAAAATGGCATCGAACACACACCCTACCATGCCCAGAGCAACGGAATGGCAGAAAATGGCGTAAAAACATTAAAAAATAAATTAGAAACAGCCTTTTAAGACCCCAAAAACCGAGGCATTCCAGCAAGCACAGTTTTGTCAAGAATTCTATTCACTTACAGGACTATGCATCACAACGTCACAGCATCCGCAGAAATGATGTTTGGAGGAAGGACAATAAGGACGAGATTAAGTCAGGTCGCAGAAAAAGATAATGTTACAGAAATTACACAAGAACCAAAGGAACCAGATGACAAAACCTGGCACAAAAGACTCAACCACCAAAAGGCCCAAAAGTATAATTTTGGAGGCAGAAATCGCCCAAAATTCAGTAGTAGGAGAAGAAACTACAGTGTCACGAATACAGAGAAATGGATCAGACCGCAAATTATAAAACAAATCGGTAGGTCAGTTTTTCAATGTAAAACAAGTAATGGTCATATATATAAAAGACACACTGATCAGATTCAAGTTTGTACGGACTCGGGAGGGCCCAGGGCGCAACCACAACCTGCACAAAGTAACTCATTTAAAGCCGATCCAAGTTATTTCTTTAATTTACCAACCATCACTCACAGTAAAACAACAAAAATCCCTCAAATAAAAGTCCAAATGAGAATGGCCCCAATCTCTCCCAAGTTACTCTGGAGTCTCCTATAACTTCAAATGGCGACACCAGCTTCCATAATAATAGCTCTAATAATAAAAGTTTTAAGTCAATTTCCAGCTATAAAACTGATGGTGATTTAAGTTCCAAATACTCAGAAACTCAGGTGGCTACGCCATCACAGAAATTCTTGACAGGGGAGCAGAGTGAGAAAGAGTTTGCATGGACCAGCAGACAGAAAGCCTATAAAATTGGCTGATTACCATCTCAACTCAGAGTCTGACTCAGATACTTGAGATGCGTCACTATTGCAATTCGAATTCTTTTTGTTCAGATTTTTAGTTAAATTTAGCAAAATTATAACAATGAATCCTTTTGCCCCTTGTCTTCTTTTGATGTTTGTTTATTAAAAATTATTGTTTGTAACAAAACCTTTGCTTTAAGGTGTTTAAAATTGTAAACGAATTTACGTTATTTTAATTGGGGTATGTAAAGTTTTATAGGGCTCCCTGTGGACGGAACGTGACAGCGTGACCAGTCTGCTACCGAACCAAAATCTAGATTCATTCACCCTATTGTACCCCTTTTTACCAACCTGTAAAATCGTACTGATTCTGTGATAATAGACCAATTAAATAACTCGTGTCTTTTATTTCTCGCAGTCATCACAATATTCATAGGATATACCAATATACAAAACGTCAAAAACGATTTTAATTTTACAAAAACAAATCGCACTTACCTCCTGTGCTAGTTTAGTTGCCTCCAAGTTATCTCCACCTGCTGCTGGATCTTTTTCTTGATCCATGTCCTAAAAGAAACCAAGTAAGAACAATGTTTATGAAAATAATTCATTTACTGTTAAGTACCAATGTAATAATGATATACTGATAATTTTGTCACACCTTTAAAAATGAATATTCTTATCAAATACTAAGAAAACACAATTTTTATCGGTTTAATATTTTGACTTTAGGTGAACCAAGAATGTTCGAAGTTCAAGTTCTTTACCTCAACGTTATCAAAGTTAACAACCCCAGTCGATCTTCTCTTAGGCCGTCTTCTTCTCTGAATAGCCGCCTGCGTCGCTAGTGTCGCCTGGGCATTCCTTGCGTCGTTTTCTTTATCTTGTTCTAGAAAAAAACCAAATATTGTATAAATCAATCCTTAACCATCAACCAATCAATATTACCTTTTTCTTCAAGAGACTTGGGCCTTCTCAAAGGTATAGTGACAGTGGTTTCAGCAGTATCGATTGGTGCTGAAGAAGGCCTGGCAGCATTCGTAGTAGGGTTCAGTCGTCTGACAAACGAAGGGGTCGTTGGGGTTTCTCGAGTTTCCGGTTTGGTTGCGTCTTCTAATTTGAACTGTCCAAATAAAACAATAACTTATAAAAAAAAAATATTCAATTTTAAAGATTAAATTTATCTCTTGGTTCTTGGCATAAATTTAATCTTGGATTGATAAAGCAGCTCTAAGTAACTTCTTTTTAATAATATAACCCTATACTCTGCCACTGAAATAGTAAAACAAGCACTGAAACAAAACAAAAATAAAACACAAAATTCAATTTGAAGCATTTTTATTAGAAAAGCAACAATAATAAATAAATATTTAAACAAGTTTAAATATTATTAGTAGGTATAAATAATTTAGTAAAAAAAATAATAGGTGAAGCAAGTTATATAAATATTTAAAAAAATATTTATATAGACTATAAACAAATTAATAAGAAATAAGTATAAAACTACTTATTTTTATTAGTTAGCAACAATAGAAGCGAAAAACTACTATTTACAACACTAAAAATAATGTACAAACCGATAAAAAAAATCAAACAATAAACTCATTTTTTGGTAGTCTTCCTATAATCATACTCAAAAATCTTTTGCCAAACGTTCCGAATGAAAAAATAAAAAAAATTGAAGAGGAAGACGAAGCTACAACTAACGAAGACTACTGCTCGGTAGCATGTCTGAAAAAATAAAGATCAAGCAAAAATCAAGCAAAATAAAGCAATATTAAACACCTACCTAAGTGGAACAGTGCGTCCATACTGGCAATAATTGATACAATTGAACACTTAAAACACTGTGAAAACTTTCAGCATCCATACTGACAACAAATTGATTAGGAAATATGGAGGAGTAAACAACCTTGGAATTATAGTGTACAAGCATTCTGTAGTTCAGAAACTCCTCATTTTCATATCAGAACGATGAGAGGTTCAAAAATGAGTAGAACTTAGATTACTCTCTAATTCAGAATTTCCACGTATTAATTCAGGTCAGCACATTTTTACAGTTTTTTCATACAACTTTGAACTTCACATGAACTTCAAATTAATTTTTCCATATGAAAAAGACTTTGATTCATTAATCCTGAAAGTTTCAAGTCACTGTGATCATTAGAAGTAGTTTGCACAACTGATTTTTGCATATTTTAATCATTTTTGCATGCATTAACGTAAGAGAATGCTACAAAATTTAATTTGAAGCTTCAAATCAACTTGAAATTAACTTTTCCACAAAGAGGAAACTTCAATACATAAATCCTGAAAGTTTCACGTTACTGTGATCATTAGAAGTACTTTGCACAAGTGATTTTTACATATTTTATTCATTTTTGCATATGAACGAACCTCTGCGGGACGAGCGTAGCGAGTTCCGCAGTCATATATTCATGAAATTTACTCATTAGTTCAATAACCCATTCATTTTTAATTCAGAATTTTCACTCTTTAATTTTCAGGTCAGAATCTTTACTCATTAGTTCACAAACTCCTCATTTTTATATGGAAATGACTCATTAATGCGATGAGATATGCATTCAGGAGGAGGATAAGAGTGCTCTTTTTGGTTTTCCCTGCGATATCTGTCATAGAATAATGTGTAAAAACTGTACTGGCTTCTGAAATAAGAGTTGTTCCGTCTGCGTCTCGAGTCCTACTTCATGTCTTCCCGGACTGCAGTGAATATCTGATTATGGTGCCAAAATTAATAAACAATCATGGAAACTGAAATGAAGTCAGTTCGGGAGGATTTGGAGGATCAGAGAGAGTCATGGGCTGCGGAAGCAGAGGAAATTAAAAGATCACTTAATGAAAACAAGGGCATGTCCGATGATCACTTAATGAAAACAAGGGCATGTCCGATGAGTTGACGTGTGTCGGTGAACCCTCTCAGATACCTCTGAGTGGGGATTGTAGAGAGACCACTCAGGAGACTATATCTGAATCCATGTCTGGATTGAGGGGGGAAAATCTGCGAGGGTTGAACGCACAGACAGGAATTATCGAATCACATTTATCGCAGGTTGTCGACAACATAGTTTCGGCAAACAAGGACCTGGTTAGATTCCTGATGGGGAATTTTGCAGGGGATTGTCGTGAGCGGGTTACAAGGGCTAGCGGAAATACATTATCTGCTAAACGTTCCAATCCTATAGAGACAAAAACCTACAGGGCCCCCAATAGACTGAAAGCTGCCAACAAACATGATAAAGGTTCTAAGTTAAATAACTTATAATCCGCTCAACAGCCAAGGCCCGCACTACCCAACTCCAACCCGCGTTTGAAATCGACATCTGCTGCCACGTCTGAGCGTATAATTTATTATTGGAACGGGTACTCTGGGAATGGACCTTTCTCTGCCGGAGAGATAGTGGCTATATTTTGGCCGATGTGATCCTGCAATCAGTAAAGGAAACATAATGGATTATATGAACCAACAGCTTAGTATTTCCGACGTTAATCTTTGGCCCGTAGGTACGACTGTAAACGAATTTCGAGCCTATCACCCTACAAATAATGTTGGGTCAGCGAATTTTCAACAGCGCAATTTGGGAGACAGTCAGACTTAGAATGTGCATCAATCTTCTATCAAAACGTCAGAGGCCTGAAAACAAAGCTTAAGGAGTTGTTCTGCGCTGCACTTATTAAATCATATTCTGTCATTGCATTCACTGAAACCTGGTTGGATTCCTCTGTTAATGATTCAGAGTTTCTGGATACGTCATACACTGTTTACTGTACTGATCGAAGTGCCATTAATAGGACAAAGGGTCGTGGTGGTGGTATCTTACTCGAAGTGAAAAGCTTCTTGAAATCCAACCTACTGTTAATTGAAGATAACGATTGGCAATTCGGTATACAGTGTGGGCTGCGTATACAGGTCAGGCAAGTTAGCATCTTGCAGGCCAATTTCAATGCAATAGAATGAAATGTCTAGAAAAAGTCTAAGGTTAAATGGAGAACGAAAACGATTTCCCCTGGTTCCACCTCTAGCATCGAGCGCTGGGAATGCTGGAGGTATAATAGGGGAAATCGTTTTCGTTCTCTTTTTAACCTTGGACTTTTTCTAGACATTTCATTCTATTGCATCAAAATTGGCCTGTAAGATGTTCACTTGCCAGACCGGTAGGTGCGCTTATCTCAATTTATCTGCATAGTAAATAAGGATAACTCTATATTAGATCCTTGTTTTGCAAACTTTGACCTAAATTTGGCTAATAGCTTTTTTTACGACTTTAAGTCCGCTGATTTTGAACTAATGAATAATTATTTTCTGTCCTATGATTGGTTATCGATTTCAAACGAGGATTTAGAGATTACCATAAGTAACTTTTACTCTGCCGCGTTCAACTCTTTTGATTTGTTTATGCCTGCAAAACAGTGTCGCTCTAAGGCTCTAACGACAAATTTCCTATCTGGTTTTCAAGTGAATTGAAATCCCTAATCTTTCGAAAGAAAAAAGGTCACAACAATAGGTACAAGCAGTCAAATTCGGTTGTGGTTTACAGCAGATTTTCTCTGTTACGTGGACAATGTTCGTCCCTGTCCAAGGAATGCTACAGTCTTCACGTAGCAAACATTGAAGATTCTATCAAGGAAAAAGCCAGATCCTTTTGGAGCTTTGTTCGTTCGCAGTCAAATCAGGGTTCCATTCCTAAGGAAATGTGTTTTGACTCATATAAAGCTGATAGTGGTTGTGACATAGTCAACCTCTGCTCAATTTTCCTCTTCAGTTTATAACCCTACAGCTATTTCTAACGAAAGTGTTTTTTCCACACACACATTTCAGTCAGATAATCAGATTCAGCATTTGACATTGAAAAATCGCTCTCTGAACTCGACATTAATAAGAAAAAGGGCCTCCCAAACAGAGTGTTAAAGCTTTGCTCTCACTCCCTGTATCTCCCCCTTTACATATTTTCAGTCACACAACAACCTCAGGAGCAGTATTCTTGAATTTCCAGGAAGAGAACTTGCTTGGGAATTGGACGTGGTTCACCTCAAAGAGGTACATGTCATATTCTTGAAAATGGGACTGTGAAGTGAAAGTTCCCGGGAATTCCAAAGTTCCCATCCTCTTACCCAAGAGAAAAGAAGTTCCCGCCAGGGTTTCTAACCCTGAAAACTTGACATTGTTTTCAAGCTTGATGTAGTTTTCGTTTTCTCCTTTCAAATTCAAGATTTTTTCATTTTTGTATGTGTTGTGTCTTTTCATTAAAATGAATGTGGATTATTTCAATGAGATTATCTTTAATAACATAACATAATCCAAGAAGACATGAAAAATACTGCAGAAGCAAAAGAAATAGGATGGGATGTTCTGCCTCAAAGAATTCCTTTTCTCTTGACCAGAAATTCGTAAATTTTTTAAGAGAAAGCAAAAATGTATGCCACGAAATAGTGGATATGGTTACTCCCGTATGTTACCGCTCCAACGCGAGTCTCGGCTTTAACCAAAACTACAAACGTAGATGTACATTGAACACAGTATTCCAGAATTCGATGAGCCACACGAAGTTCAGGAACAGGAATATGGAATTTATGCTGCAGAAGATTATGCGGAATTTTTCCTCATTTATAAAAAATCCCATAAGAGGAAGGGGGCTCGTTTTCTCTTGGGTGAGAGGATGGGAACTTCAGAATTCACGGGAGCTTTCACTTCACAGTTCCATTTTCAAGAATATGACATGTACATTTTCGCGGTGAACCACATCCACTTCCTGAGCAAGTTCTCCTCCCGAAATTCAAGAATACGGCTCCTGGAGTGATTCCAAAAGTCTGGAAATTGTCATATTATTATGTTTGCCCATCCATAAATCAGGACGCAAAAATAATGTGATTAATTACAGACCAATCAGTATTCTCTCAGCTATACCTAAGCTATCTGAACACTGTATTGAAAGAGTTTTGTTGGGTAAGTTTCACCAAATTATAGTTAATTAGCAAATCCTACTCTACGTCAATGACGTACTATTCCTTGCAATTTCGAGAGAATTCACGGCTTTCGCAGATGATGCTACCGGTCTGTGGACTTCATAAGACTCTAGACAATTTTCAGACAACCATCGAAAACGATCTCTCCGAAATAAAGAGGTGGTGTGACACAAATAAATTGTGTTTTAACGTAATAAACATACTCAGTCTTAAGTGCTCTTTAACTGACATCAAACTAGAAGGGAAATAGAACAACTGTGAAATTTATTGGGTTGCACATTAACACACAGCTGAAATTTGACACCCATTTAAATAAAAAATTTGCGAGCGGGTGTTACATTGTTAGGACTGTAGTACAGGAACTTGGAGGAAAAGAAGCCAAAACAGCTTATTATTCACTATTGGAATCACACATCAGATACAGGATAGCTTTCTTGGGCTACTCTACACAAAAACCTATACAGAACAAAATAGGGCCTTACGTTATCTTTGTAAAAAAGGCTGTAGAGAAACCTGTTGACCGCTTTTTGTACGGGAGGAAATATTAACGGTGCCCTGCATTTTTATTCTTTCTCTGATCTATAAAAAGTTTTCTGGTTTTATACAAGACAGGAACTACAGTCTAAGGCAAAACTACCTACCGCTGCCAATACCAAGGCTTTCCCTTACAAAAAACTCAATAATATATGAAAATGTAAAAATGTTTAACTATCTTCCTCAAGACATAAAAGATGGGGACTGCTATGAGAGCTTGCATTTGTCTGTAAAAAACTATTTGGTCGCCAAAGCATATTATGGTCTTACTGAATTTTATGTGGTAGCTATAGTGTTATACTTTATAAATAATGTCAGTTAATGTAAATGTTGTAATGTGTTTTGAAACATGGATTTACCTCCGGCCGCTCCGTCGATACCAACTTATTCCTATTCACTAACTTTATCAATAGATCATTTGAAAACGGTTGTGAGACACATTCCATTTATACTGACTTTAGTAAGGCCTTTGATTTTTTGGTTGGAGTTACATTTATAAGGTAAAAATTGATGGTTGTCTTTCGACTGAGTTTGTTGTTACAACCTGGGTCCCTCAGGTATCTCATTTGGGACCTCTGTTATTCAGTTTATTCATCAAGGACCTAGGTAATCTACTTTCCTCCAAATTTTTAATGTTCGCGGATGATTTGAAGATATTTCAGGAAGTATCATCAGCTCATGATATTCTCTTGCAAAATGATCTGAATATTGTATATGAGTAGTGTAAGCTCGACGATATGTCACTTAATATCGAGAAATGCTGCTTTATGCGCTTCACCCGCCTGAGAATTTCTATACCAATCGAATATTCCATAAATAATTTTGCTCTAACTGAGGTGTTTGTTGTTAAGGACCTTGGCGTTTACTTCGACACCAAACTTATGTTCGTAAAGCACATCGAGGATTTATTAGGTAGGGCTAATAGAATATTTTTTCATTAAAAGAACCAGCAAGGACTTTACTCATATATTTGCTTTGAAGGTGTTGTATACGTCACTGGTTCGATCCATTTTGGAATTTTCAAACATAGTTTGGTCACCATATTATCAGGTTCATATACAAAGACTCGAAAATGTTCAACTTAAATTTACAAAATATGCTAAATATAAACATTTTTGCAATGGCATTGAACTTGATAATGATCAGACTATGTAATATCTGGATTTAGCATCTCTTGTCCGCAGAGGAGAATACTATGATATATGTTTCACATTTAATATCCTGAACCATTGTATCAAGAGTCCGGAACGTTTGGAAACATTCCGGTTTTGTATACCTTGCTATCCAACACGTACCAGGGCCTTGATGCATACCATTTTTCCATTCTTGGTACTTGTTGTATAGTTCTGTCAATAGAGTGTCCTTGAATGTAAATAAATTTTGTGAGATATTTTCAACATGTCACATATGAGATTTAAAAGTTGCGCAAAAGGGCTGTTTAAGGGAAGGTAGTTTTAAGTTATTAATCTTGCTTGCAAACTTGTAAATGTCGATATGTTGAATAAATAAATAAATGAATTAGTTGCTGTTCTGAGGTTCAAAAATGGATAGAATTCAGTTTACTCATGAAATGTACTTTCTACTCATTAGTCCAAAATTTCGTTTATTTTCAGTGAAATTCCAGTAGAATTTCGTGAGATTTTAGTAGGATTCCAGTAGGATTCTGTTAAAAGTGGGATTCTGGTGTACATATTTTTCAAGGTGGTTTACCACCCCTCGGGAAATATGTTTCAAAAAAATCTGTATCCTGAAATACTGTTGCCAGATTGTCTTTACTCAAATTGCAACTTGTTGCCAGTATGAACGAACCGCCACAAAGTAATTTTTAGATGCACACCCCAAAAATGACATGAAATATGATTCACCCTGCATATTATACAAGCAATTCTAGCAAACACATGCAAATAGAAAATACATTATCTGGTTCTTACCTTGCTACCACCATCGACTTTTAATCGCCACGAGGGGCGCCTCTCGTGCGATTCTATGGGAGCGGTTATCGAAGCGTTACCGTCAACCGGACTGCCATTGGTCGAAGACGACTCGCCCTCCGGTCCTGAAGAGGGCGCGACAGTGTCTGTCCTTGTAATCACTGTGGGCGTGCCCGTCGAAATCGTTACAGATACGCTGACAGCCGGGTTAGTAGCACTGTCCCCTTCTCCTTGCTGTGTTAGTCAACGGGTTAGAATAATTTATTAGAATAATGAAGGAAAATTATTATTATTATTTTTTTAAATTCCATCACCATGAAAAAAAAAAACAACAAAAGTGATGATTGAAAAAAAACAAGGACCCAAAACGTGATTGATATATTCTTACCGTATCGTTGTTATTATTATTTGGTTGATTTTTCAACTTGACCAGTTGCTCAGCGGATTTGATTTCTTCTAAAGTCACACCCTGTGTGGACCTTCTCGTCTCTCTCACTCGTTTGGCGTGAGCCTTACGTTGCGTTTCGCTCTCTTCATCTCTTACTGGAGGCACAAAAGATCTGGAAAAAATTATTTGTTATTTAAAAAAAAAAACATTAATAAAAACGCACAATGTTCAGATACACCCAGTGTGGTGCATCATGCAAATACTAATCAGGAACTGGAAATATTAGTTCCATAACACAAAACAAGGGTTAGATTCAAAATTTAGAAAAACTAAACACTCAGAAAAAAAATCCAACCATACTTGAAGAAGTTCTTAAATATCTGGAACCGGGTGCCGCCTGGTGTTGTGGGCGTGATTACAGTAGTTGTAGTAGGTGTAGTGCTGCCATTGGCTGAAGCAGGAGTGGATTGGTTCAGAGCCAATCTCAGACCACTATAATAATCATTTTTTTTGGGCTATTATATAAATAATTCAATTTAATTACCTTCTATAGGATGACTGATTGTTTTGGGGCTGTGGACTAGTAGCCGGTGATGTAGTTTTTGTAGGCGATGATGTCAGATTGGTACTATTGGCAGTGCTAGTGCTGACTTCGTTGCTCTTATCGTCCTTATTGCTCCTGAAACATTAATAATTTGTTACAATGAAAACAACCAAGGCCTAGTTGAAAACCTTTTTACTGTTATCATTATAATTTATATTTAAATAAGCAACTAAAATGTAGTTCCGTGCATAAATAAATTTACTATGTAATGTGTAACAACCTTGAATAAATTATTATTATTTGATAAAACTGCAATCGAATAAATTCTTCAAGCTTCGAAAATGAAGTGTTAATAATTGCTGCGTACCTGTAATGCGACTCAGTGCTATTGGTTAGGATGATATCAGACTTAGGCCTGGCTGAAGGAGTGTTGTAAGGGGAAATGACTGCATTGTTGGTAGTGGTATCGTTATAGGCTTGAATACGCGCATGCAGGGCCTTGTATTTCGTGTAGAACCTAAAAAGCGGAGCGTGGTGTTAAATGTTAGCAATGCAATACTCTTCCAATATCAATCATTTTAAAAATCTGAGAGTGCAATAACTGTTCCATATTAATATTTTGCTAAGCAGTTTGCATTATAAAACAAAACAAAAAAAACGATGTAATTTGATAAAACAAATACAGATTTTCTTCTAAAAGCAAAAACTGTGTCAGTGTAAAGCTCATGCTTCAACTATAACAAGCAGCTAAATATTGTATCAAAAACGACACATACTCGTGCAGAAAAATTTAAATTCAAAATTTTATAGAAAATAGGATTGAGACTTGAGAGTACAATTTTGTTATCCAAAAGCCTGTTAAGATGTTAATGAATTATTATCCAAATGTCTATGATGATTAAGCCAATGACAATGATAATATGACAAATAAATCAAATTTGAATCAAACATTTAATTAAAATAGAACCAAACCACTTACGACTCATCATTCTGGAAGCTTTTGGTTCTCCTGAGTGTAACCTCATTTTCATTGTTGAGATTTGAAGATATATTCTTGTAGTCTTCTGCAAAAAGAAACATCACAAATTAATGGCAAAACATTTAATCAATATAAAAGAATTACTAGTTACTCTAAAAAACCAGTTTCTAACTAGAAAATGATTCACTCACTAAATCCAACAGAGCTTTTCTCGGGACTATTCATTTCCGATTTGGGCTTGTTAATTTGCTGTCTCCAAGGCATTTTTTCTTCAGAATTTTCTATAGTTTTAACAGGCAGAGGTGGTTTGCTTATCTCTGGCTCTTTGATCGTCACCTTATCGTTTATCGTTAGGGAATTTACCCTGTTTTTCTTCTCTGAAAATGGAAGGACTAATGTAATTTAAAAAAATCAAGCAAACATCTCAGCTCCAGAAAAAAAAAACCAGTTCAAATAAATAGTTGGTTACACTTAAAATAGATGAAACTATTAAGTTTAAATGAACTAGTTTTGGTTTTGGATGAAACACAGTTTTGTTAAAATACAAAATACTAAATGCAATGGATGTTCCTAAAACTTACAAGCTATTTTCGCAACTTGAAAGTTTTTAGAAAAATCCTATAGAAAGCGAAATCATGCAAGCACTAAATTATACAGTAAATTAAATATTAACGTCCTCATTCCTTGTTATGGAGTGAATTCCACTTTGTTGAAGGTTACATTAGGATCAAAAATGCTTTAGTAAATAATTACAAAAAGCCGTATTAAAAATGACATTGAAACATTTAAGGGCGAGAATTTACCATCTTCCTCTGAACTGGCTTCTTCTGATTCACTTTCCGACGTTTCTGTCTCAGTCTCTGACTCGCTTTCATCAGACACTTCCATTTCTGTTTTTTTTTTTGGGGCAAGCAAAGAGAAAGAAAAAAATTGACATTTTAAAAATATTCTGGCTCAAATCTAATCCAAACCAATTAGCTTAAATCAAGCTTTTCAATTAAATTTTTGCACTTACCAATATCATTATGCTTAGTATTCTCTTCAGGACCTCCTGTTATCTCAACTTTAACTTTTTTAACTTGAGTCTGTGAATCTGGCTCGATTGTTCTGTCTTGTGTTTCCACACGTTTTTTAGCTTTTCTTTTGCTCACTTCCTCCTTGTTTTGTTTCTTTTTGAGATCTTCCAGGAGACCAAGCATGTCGTTATCTGCCAAATCAAATGCCGTCTGACCCTAAAAATGTATCATTGAATTTGATGTATAATTTTTCGAAATTCTGTTGACTTTACAGCATAATTTTTAGCATCCATATCAACCAAATTCTCTACTAACAAACGACAGGCTTCTTTTTGTCCCCAATGAGCAGCGGCGTGAATAGGGCTCCATCCATCTACATCTTGGGCATCAATATCAGCTCCACACTGTAGCAAAATCCTACAGAAGAAATGATAAAAATATATAGTCATGATTTTGCATTGTTTTATTAATTATTATTTTTGCCTGCTACTTTAAGGCTTCCTTATCTTATTCTTCTTCATACTAAAATTGGTACGTGAACTTACTTTATAACATCAATATAACCTTTTGCTGCAGCAACATGCAAAGGAGTAGCCCCTGTTTTCAAATGGGACTCATTTACTAAGGAACTTTTAGTTGCCAACCATTCTTTGGCATCTTTAAGCATGGCTATCTCTTCATCGTTTCGAGCTGCATCACAGTCAATACCTACCTCCAAAAATAATAATATAATCAATCATAAAAGCAATATGATAATTCACCTCTCTGTCTAATTTCATCCCTTAACAAATCCTCCATCTTTTGGCACTCGGCTATATCGATAGCTAGTTCGCTGTCGTTGTTTACTGCCGCGACATTGGCCCCTTTTTCTATAAGATATTTGGCTATGTACATAAATCCGCAACTGGCTGTGGCGTGTAGGGGCGTCCAGCCTTCGTTGTCGCCCCTGTTTACGTCGGCCCCTTGATCTACTAAGAATTCCACCATGTCTAAGTTGTCGTCTATGCATGCCTGAAATGGTCAAATAATTTTTGAGATTGTAGTTGTAAGAACGTGAAACAGAACTTTTCCTAGTTCTCAATATTTGCACGTGTTCTCTGTACAATCATTAAATCTTTATTGGCAGTTGCTGCAAACTCCGATATTAGTCAGCAACTAATTTTAAAGTAAAACTATTTTTACACAGTGTTATTTTTATGTTTGGTCTGTGTTGAGATGGTCGCACCAGAGTTTGAGTCTGGACTTCTGATACTATTTGTTACATATTAGTTTTTTTTTACAGTTTTTTCATGGAACTTATTAATAAACATTTTCAAATTTTGATGTGTGAACGCATTTATTTGAAGTATGTAGGAGTAGCTATAGAGAAAAGGTTTTTTTTTTATTAATTTTAGATTTTCTCACGTTTAGAAAAAAAAAATTATACTTGAATTTCAAGGAATACTTATCTAATAATCACATATTTAACAACTGATAATATTAATTGATATCTAATATTGACTATTGTAGAACTAACTTCCTTTGTCAATATGTATTTAGCTTAGCAATTAAAGCTTCAAATGAGACATATTTATTTAAATAGAAGGATGCAAGGAATGATGATTTGAAAAGTTTTCCTAGTATTTTGGTCTTTGGGAATCACTTTTTGAAGGAGAACCTATTTAACCTGAATATCTTATTATTAGTACAATGTTATTATTAATAATATTATTATTATTGTAAGCAACTCCCTTCGTCATAATTTCAAGGGTCTAAGTGTTTATACTTTTAAAAATAATTTAAAACGCTTTGTGTTGGATAGATCACTCTGTCTTTAATTTTAAATTGGTGCCTACTGCTAATTGCTTTGTGATGCTGGACTTTTTTTTTTTGTGATATTGTTTTAATTATTATTTTTATTTCTTGTAACTAATGTTTATCTCTGTTGTTAATTTCAACTTCTAATTTTAAGTATATGTTTAAGATTTTATTATTATAGCAAAGGGTGGTTATTAAAATACGCCTGGCAGTACTTTCACCTTTGTATGGTAATTTTTACATGCAATAAAGATTTTTTTTTTTTAATATAAAGCGGTCCAAACCGATAAGCCTATTGCAATTATATAATGTTTTTTTTTTATGTGTGAGTTCAGTTGGATTATCTTTATACACTGTAGCGATATTTAGGTATTAGGGATTAAAGTCACATGTAGTGGGAAAGTTGATTTCTTAAGTTGTCCATTTCTTTATCCAGCGTGTTCTTGAAGGCGTTGACAGTTGGTGCATTTACAGTAGATTCCTGAAGGCTGTTTCATGCGTATACAACTCTTTTGCTCAAAAAGTTCTTTCTCAAAAGCAGAGCAGATCTTTCTTTGTTCAGTTTCTTTAAGTGGTAGCGTAGTTTTCGTGTATGGGAAATTTGGAAGCGTGCCAGATCGATTTTTGGGTTGAAATAACCTGTTAGTACTTTGAAGGTTTCAATGAGATCACCTCTTTCTCACCTTTCTCTTAATGTATAGGGTGGACCAATTTGGACACTTTTAATAGGAAACATCACTTTCTGAGCGAGATACAAAAAAATGAACCCCCCACTTTGAGACTCAAATTTCATGAAATTTTGATTGGTGCAAACGGCATTTTGTTATCTTCAACCGTTTAGCCGCTAGAGGGCGATTCTCGATTTTAAGCAATACTGTGAAACCTTCATAACTTTTCTTTCTGAAAATAATTGATTTCCGTGAAAACTTTCTTTAGGTACTTTTTTAAGCAGAATTCAGTGACGTTTTCAGTTTTTTTCTAGATGGCCCCAATTTCGAGATATTGACCTAAGTCCGATTTTTTCAATAGGACACCCTATTTATCAATAGTTCATTGGAAAGCTCTGCTTTTGCTGATTTCAATGATACAAAGTTCGCTAGGTTTATCTCTAACAGTCTTGGAGAAAAAAATTATTTCGGTTCTTGTCATAAGAAACAATGTGTTAGAAAAGGACTTTATATCTGTAAGGAAAATGAGAAAGGTTTGGTGTAGGTGGATCGTCCTGGTAAAAATCCATGTTGGTCTGCAGGAATAATGTCATTTTCCAGAACAAAATCCTTGACTTTATCGGCCACAACCCTCTACATTGACTTACATAAAATGCAGGTTAAACTTATGAGACGATAATTTCCTGGGTTGTGTTTGTCTCCCTTCTTGTAGATGGGCGTTATGAATATGATTGCTTTGGTCCACTCATTTGGCACTCTTCCATTCTCCATTAGATTGTTCATTGCCGATGAAAGTGGTTCACTTATACTGGCTGCTGGTTTTATTCAAAAATATGGCTGGAATGTTGTCAGGTTAAGATTTCTTAAAACTTTGCAAATTTCTTCTGACATAAATTTGACTGTTGGTATTTGGGCAACTGAATGTTCTCTTCTTAGTCTTAGGAAATTTTGTACTGTTTCTGTGGTGAAGACTTTCTCAAATTGATTCGCCAAGGTTTCCGAAGTCTGCTTTATATCTCCAATTATATATCCAATATCCTGGTCTTTTAGAACAATAGATGTAGAGTTTGAATTGAGTGTTCTTTTTATGTAGGAATAAAATTGTTTATCAGATCTTGTGAGCAAACCGTGTTCATATTGTTGCTTTGCTTGTTGCTGCATATTTCTGAGTAGGTTGTTTTGAGTTCTGTATTCCTGGTAAGACTGGGGAGTTTTGGGGTTTTGGTACTTGTTCCAGAGGTTCCTCTTCTTTTGAATTTCTTTGAAATGGTGAGGGGTTTATCCACGGTTTTTGAGGATTTATTCTATTTTTTGGTTAACTACAAAATAATCACTGCGACCAATTGGATTTGAAGGGTAAGTTTGTGTAAATAATTTCCAATATCTTCATAAATAAGAAAACAGTATTTGAAGAATAGGAAGCACAATGCAGTTCCTAAGAAGATTGCTTCTTTAAGAATATTATTATGTATTTCAAGACAGTCAGAAACACCATTCAAATTCAAATTCAAATATATTACTAAATTTGAGTTACATAATATATAAGTCCTGATATGAGTTTAACATCTAATTCAAATAACAAAAGTTTTAATCTAAGATACAAATGTTCATCTTTTTAATATACTGAACACTATATTGTAACACAAAAAACAACATGATGTTGGTGTTTTTTTGATAAAAAATAGACTTTCTTCCGAGCTTTCTTCAGACAAATCCCATGCCTGGGTATACAACAAAGAGAAAAGCTTCAATAATTAAGAGAAAGGGTTCCAAGAAGCTGTCTGATACTTCTTAACAGTTTGGTGAAAAAATGCAATAGAACAATTTAGATGGAAAACCCTCGGAAAAACCCTTTTCTTTAGTTGTAAATAATTTTTCTTGCCTCACAGAGGCTTCACAGAATTTCACTATTTAGGAAAAATAAAAAATTCTATTTTCATCTAAGAAATTAAAGGTATCCTGTATCATAATCAAGGAATTCAGGATTCAACCTATAAAAGTTAGGTTTTCACCGGTTTTCACCAAGGTTTTAACTCAGACTTTTAGCTATTGTTATTATTTGTTATTGCAATTTTATATTAATTTAGATTTTGTTAAGTGCATTATATCTGTATTCGTTACAGAGTCCCAGCCCTAGATTCCCAGCTGGTGTTTGTTAACAATTTAAATTTAGGTTATTATTGTCATTACTGCCGCTTGGTTTTAATTTTTGATTTTGGCAAGGAAAGTTAGTAGCACTAAAATTTTCTGTATATTTGCACCAAAAAATACCTAGCTAATCTCGTGAAGAAATTCATAAATAAATACTTATTTTCATACATGTAGAAACACACATAAAAATACACATATTTAAAACGCGAGAAGCGGCTCACTCCCGAAATTGCTGTATGTACAGGGTTATTAGTTATAAATGTCACCCCCCTCTATCTTTTTTATTTGACATTTTAGAAAAGAGTGTCCCAAATAAAAGTTTTATGGTTGAAATTAAATTTTTTGAAAAACTCACTTTTGCATATACAGGGTGTTTCAGAAAAGCTGGTCGTGCTCCAAATTTCTTATTTCAAATGGAATACCCTGTATATTATTAGATATTCAGATTCTACGTAAAATTCTGAGCAGATTTCATATGGCATACCCTATACCTAAGCTCAACTGTTTTGGAAATATTGACAGTTGAAAATTGACTTTTTTGCAACTTCGACAGGCTGTAAATCTTAAACAGTTAATTTTAGAGCAAAACTGATCTTACCTTTTTATCTTAGATATTTTACCTGCCTGTCAAATTTACAAAAAAGTCAATTTTCAACTGTCAATATTTCCAAAACAGTTGAACTTAGGTATAGGGTATATCACATGAAATCTGCTCAGAATTTGATGTAGAATCCGAATATTGAATAATATACAGGGTATTCAATTTAAAATAAGAAGGTTGGAGCACGACCAGCTTTTTTGGAACACCCTGTATTTGCAAAAGTGAGTTTTTCAAAAAATTTAATTTCAACCATAAATTTTTTATTTGGGACAATTTTTTCTGACATGTCAAATAAAAAAGATAGAGGGGGTGACATTTATAACCAATAACCCCGGACCTATAAAAGGCTTTATTGCCAAGTTTAACTTTTTCATAGAATTTTTAAATTATATTTTGCTGGTGATAATTAAAAGCTCATTATCTCATTGAAGTTACAGGGGAGACAGGTCATTTTAAGGAGGTAATGATACAAAGGTTGAAATTTTAATGTTATGATTGACTTGTAGGTATTAGTTGGTAATGTGTCTAGTTCAGAATCAAATTGCTAATTCCTGTGTGTATTTTCATTTTTCTCTCTGAATTGTTATCTTAAACTTGGTAACCACATCAGGTATTATCAAGGGTATTATCTTGGGTACCATTAGAGAGGTAATAAGATAGTAAATAGAGGAAGATTTAATATGGTACCTACATCATCTTCCTCATTTAAATTAAACGATTTGGAGGTTTTAAAACTCTTACCTGATATTGTTCTATAAAGCTATGTACGTTTCCTAAGCTGGAAGAGCAAAGTCAGCAGAACCAAAAATCAATACATGGAACATTGAAGGCTCATTAAAGGCTAATTAAATACCCTGATGAAAAATTTAAGGGTTCTTGAATTTTTGTGAAAATGACTGTTCTGGTAGATTTAACTTGAGCCAGCAGAATTTCAGCGAAAAAGTGGCTAAAACAACGAAGATTTCAATTCCACTTGCACAGACATTAAAGGCTCAGGAAATTCACCAATCGAAAATTTCAGACTCAATTACTTTTTTTGTGAAAATGCGAAAAATTGCGATGTGTGGGTAATGTCGGCCGAGAAGGCGGAAAAACCTCTCAGATGGTGAAAATCAGTTTTCCGAAAGTGCACTTAAGCAAGCAGAACATGAGTGAAGTGGCCAAAGCAACGCAAATTGCAATTCCACTTGCACAGACAATAAATGCTCATTAAAGGCTCCATCAGACATTAAATGCTCATTAAAGGCTCTGCGAATTTCAGGCACAATTACTTTTTTTTGTGAAAAGTCGCGTCGCGTGGGTGTGGTCGGCCAAGCATGGCAGAAATACCTCTTAGACAGTGAATTTATTGAAGGCTATTAAGATGCTGTGATGAGAAAGTTTGGGTAAGTTTGCAATTTTGATCAGACAATTCGAAACTTACCCATAATAACCTGGTTAGTTTGGGTACTTTGCAATTTTAATCAGACTTTTTCAAACTTACAAAATCAAAAAAGTAATTAAGCCTGAAATTTGTGATTGTTATATTTCTGGAGCCTTTAATGCGTCTGCAAGTGGAATTGCAATTTTTGTTTTTTTAGTCACATTTTCGGTCATGTTCTTCTCGAGGTTCTTCTGGCTTAGGTAAAGCTAGCAGAACAGCAATTTTCGCGAAAATTGGCACAGCCTCAAATTCGAGCTCAAAATTTTCCTTAGGGCATTTAATTAGCCTTCAATGAGCCTTAAACGTTTCATATATTGATTTTCGATTCTGCTGAATTTGCTCTTCCAGCTTAAAAGACTTTATAAAATTTAACAGGTGATTGGAATTCTGTTGAATACTTATTTCTTGTTCTTGTATGGTGTTTAAAATATTTCCAGCTGGTAAATTTGTACAATATTCATTTTCAGGCTTATCAACTAATATCTGTGGATGATTATTTACACTGTTAAAAGTTAGTTTACCAGTATTGTACAATTTTTATTATCAATGTGATTCCTACGTTTAATTAATAACTCGATTATAAAATAATAATAATAATAATAATAATAATAATAATAATTGTGACGGAACTAGCTATTACCCTTTTGTGGACTCTAGTCATTACCGCACCAGGGATGTCAAAAGTTTTTACTTTGACTGACTGTAAAAATTAACCATTAGGTGTTGGATCATTTAAGCCTTGTATTGAACTAGGGGTGCCTTGATTCTCATTTATACAAATAAAACGCTGAAATAGAATAGTTATCAATTTAATTAATAAATGAAGTTAATTCGGTTTAATCAGCAATCAAATCCTATCTAATAATTCCTATTTGGACGTCCAGTCGAACTACAAATTTTATACTAATCTAAAGTAAATAAGCGAGTAAATAAGTATCTTGATTTATAAAAAATAGTGAAATTTCATAATAATAATATCAATTATGGTTAAATGTTCAATGAACGAGAACACAAATTAACTAATTAGATTTACGAGAGCACAACACAAATAATTCGTGAACTTCAATCAGCTCACTGTATTCACAAAATGTTTATTTATCCTTGAAAGTTCCTTTGTTTATTGAGAGTTAATAATTTGAGCACTTTTCTGCTGAAGTGTGTAAACAATAAGTGCAAGAAAAGTCTATATATATATGCTCAGTTTCTATATACAAATTTACAAATTAATGTTCATTTCACGAGTGTGAAAACCAAATTTCTGTATTAAAGGTTAGAACAAACACTTCAATTTATAGTGCATTTCAACCGAATCAGTATTCAGTATTTATTAATTTATTGTTCGACTGTTTTGAGAAATTGAAACGGTCTTACTTGCTTAATCCAGTTCATACCGGTAAATCCATATAGTGATTATTTATCCATTTATCACTATTCGTAGTAATTTGCACTGTCAGCTAAGGGATTTTCCACTAAGAGAGAGAACACAATGATATACAGAGTTGAAGCCTGTCGAGAGTGAGACAGGAATAACCTTAAACAGGCGTAGTAGAGAATTTTGCTAGGTCCGAGATGACTTGCAACAATTTAGGGGTTAATTACATGAATTGTAATCAAAAATATCGTTGATAATATAGACCATGTCAGGCCTTGAGTCACTGGGGGTAGTATTTTACTATAATTCGCGTACTAACGGGGGTTTTCTGGGGGTTTTTTCCTCTGCAGAGCGTTCAGAGGCGAGAGGGTGCAGAGTCTTTGCTTACTCTTCTGCTTCTTGATTACTACTGTTGTGTACCGTGCCGTGCGTCGAGTCGACTGCCTTTTTCGGAGCAGGTCGCATAAATCAGGGATGTTGGGTGGCAACTGACCAATCACAACAACAAAATAGATCCATTGCTCATAGGGTCATGAAGAAACCTGTAATTTTACCTATTCAAAAGGGCTGCTGTTGCCAGTTTTACAGGAATCTTTTTTTTAGAATATTATTTTTATGATAAATAATAGAAATTGAGATTATATTGATAAACTACAAATAATAACATTTTAAACTTGTTGTGGGTTATTTCCGCAACATATTCCCCCCCTTGAAGTTTCCAAACTTCAATGAGAGACGAAACATTAACAAAAAAAATAAACAACATATTTACAATAGAGAAAGTAGCAGGTTTTAATCCTGAATTGGTAAAGGACATACCTTTGCTATTCCTCGAGTAAAAACACCACTTTGTGTTTTCAATTTTACCACTCTGGTTTTATTGTCTCGTCCAGGGAATACCTCTAAGACTCTGGCTAAAGGCCATCTTAGAGGTGGAGTGTCATCTTCCTTTAAAAGTACTAATGTATTGGGGGTTAGATCTAGAGAATTCCGGAACCATTTAGGTCGATTTTGGAGTCTGTTCAAATAGTCCACTGACCAACGCTTCCAAAACACTTGTTGGATGTGTGAAATTTTCTGCCACATAGAAAGGCGGTTCTCATTAAGATGACTTAAATCCTTATCTGGGTGAGCCGTAAGGCTTGAACCAATTAAGAAGTGACCAGGGGTTAGAGTTTGATAGTCGTTTGGGTCGTTTGAAAGAACGCATAGGGGACGTGAGTTCAATATGGCTTCAATTTGCACTAAAATTGTATAGAACTCTTCAAACGTGAAGCGGGTTCTTAATTTTACTTCAGGAATAGAGACGCAGAAGAAGTCGAGAATTGGGTTCCAAATAAGGCCAAGTACCTTATTTGGGTTTTCGTCAAAATTCATATCTACTTCGATTATTTTTTCTTTATGAGAGATTTTGTCTAGAAATTCCTTTGAATTTGAACACCATTTGTGTAATTCAAATCCAGAAGCCTTTAATAAAGAGATAACGCTCATTTTGAGCCGTTTAATGTACCACCTAAGTATAGTGAGCTACTAGAAGCTTTTTCATTTAATGGCCTTACGCAATTTAATAATATTTACAACGCAAATAATAGGCTTTTGGATTTAGTATTCTGCAATAAGTTTTATATTAATAATTTAGTTCAATCTGACCATCCCCTGTTGCCCGAAAATATAAACCACCCATCCTTGGAGTTCTTGTTTGACTGTCCTCATGCCGAATTAAAAGAAAAATGCAAAAAGAAATACTTTAGAAACTTCAAACAAGCTAAATATACTGATATCAATAACGTGCTCAACTTGCAGGACTGGCCATCACTGCTAAACCCTAAAAATAATCTGGACATAAATGTCAAAATATTTTATAATACCTTAAACAAAATTATACAGGATAAAGTTCCTCTAAAAGGTATAAATAATGACTTTCCTCCCTACTTTTCTAAAGAAACAATCAAACTAATATTAAAGAAAAAAAAATTACACAAAAAATGGAAAGATAACAAAAATGTAAACTCCTATAATGCTTTTAAACTTCTCCGTTCACAAACAAAAAGATGCATTGGCACTGACTACCAGTCATATGTTTCTAACATAGAAAACGAAATACCTAATAATAGCAAAAAATTCTGGCAGTTTGTGTCAAATAAAGGATCAAATGGAGGGACTCCTAGGGAGATGAAGTTTGGTGACAGGGTGGCAGAGGATGGAGCTGGAGTCTGTAAGTTATTTTCGGATTTTTTTCGAAGCGTATATGTTGAAAAATCTCCTACAAAGAAAAAAATTGAAAAACACCGTCAAGACAAAAATAAGACACTTTCTAAGATTATACTGAGTGTAAATGAAGTACGGGGAGCTTTGCAAAGTTTGGATGAAAAAAAAGGGGCAGGTCCTGATGAGATCCCAGCTTTCTTTGCAAAAATGTGCTCGCTTTCACTTTGCCTGCCATTGACAATGCTGTTTAATCAATCTCTTTCTTCTGGGATCTTTCCAGAAGTCTGGAAGGTCTCTGCCATAACTCCGATCTATAAAAATAGTCAAAAAAATGATGTGAAAAATTATAGACCTATCAGTAAACTGTGCACTTTTGCGAAGCTTTTTGAGAAAATGGTCTACCCTTATATTTTTAGTTTTGTCATAGGTGACATCATGCCACAACAATATGGCTTTTTACAAAGGAGGAGTCTAGAGTTAAACTTGATAGAATATTCTCAATACATTTATGAATCATTTGATGCTTTCTGTCAGGTGGACGTAATTTATACAGACTTCAGCAAAGCATTTGATAAAATTTGTCATAACATTATGATAGAGAGATTGGAGGAGGTGGGAATCTGCGGTGACCTCCTTAGATGGTTTAAATCATATTTACTTAAAAGATCAATGTTTGTTGCCCTTTTAGGGTTTACCTCTGAGAGATTTTCTCCATCTTCGGGGGTCCCGCAGGGCTCCCATCTTGGCCCCTTACTATTTGTGATCTATATTAATAATATTCAGTTGTGTTTTGAATCTTGCTTGTTTCTCGGTTACGCTGATGACCTAAAAATATTTCTTAGAATTAGTTCAATATCAGATTGTGAAACCCTTCAAACTTGTATAAACAACCTCATAGAATTTTGTAATGAAAACCAATTATTCTTAAATTTTGACAAATGCTCTGTTTTATCATTTTCACGTGGATCTACTACTATAAACTATAGCTATAAATTAGGAAATACTTCTTTGAATAGGGTTACTCATATCAAAGATCTGGGTGTCCTTTTTGACTCTAAAATGATGTTTAATCTGCACATTGACAAATTAGTTAATGATTGTAATAGAATTCTTGGATTTATTAAAAGACAATGTGCCGATTTTCAGCAACAAGAAACAATCATAACTCTTTACTACGCATATGTTTTCAGTAAATTGCAATTTGCCTCAGTCATATGGAGCCCCAGATACAAAAACTCAATTGACAGATTGGAAAAAATTCAAAACAAATTTCTAAGATTTTTATGTTTTAAAACCCACTTCCGTATTGTAGATCATGATTATTCAATGGCTAGATCACATTTCAAAATTCTTGAATTAGAAAAAAGGCGAACTATATCAGATATCATGACAATATTTAAAATAATTAATAACTTATCTGACTCCCCGAGTATTCTCTCTAAAATTAAATTCAATGTACCTGCTCGAACACTTCGAAATCATGATCTGTTTTGCATTCCTTATTGTAGAACTAACTATTACCAAAACGCACCTTTAGTCAGGATGCTTAAGGCTGTTAATTTACATTGTACTACTTCTAATTTGGACTTATTTGCTACAAAATTGTTAACTTTTAAAAAAAACCTAAAACTTAAGTTTCTAGAATGAACTCTAGTGTGATATTTTATTTGTGATTTATTGAATAATTAAATCTTACCTAAGTTTTTAGATTAGAACAACGAAGACCTCTACATATACCAATGTGATATATAACTTGTGATTACTTATATAAAATTTTTATATATTATATATATATATTTTTTTTTTTAAGCAAAGTATAGATATTACTTTAGTAATATCGGGATACTATTTTTGGAATTATGTTCTGTTTGTATCCCAAGGACTGTAATAAATAAATAAATAAATAAATAAATAAAAAGTTCGCTATAGAGTATTTCTAAATCCTTAAGGTCATCACATCCACTTAGGATATCATCCATGTAACATTGTTTCAATAGAGAATGAGACGCGAGGGGATAATCTGAGCTATTTTTTAATGCAACATCGTTTAAGACTCTAGTTGCGAGGAATGGAGCACTGTTAGTGCCATACGTGACAGTGGTCAATTCGATGCACTGAAGTGGTTTTTCAGGCTCGTCTCTCCATAAAATATTTAATAAAAAGGTCTGAGTGGGATTTATCTTTATTTGTCTGAACATCTTCTCAATATCAGAGGTGAGAGCATATTTGAAAGATCTGAAGCGTAACAATATGTCATAAAGGTCAGGCTGGACCTGAAAGCCTTTGAGAGTTATGTCATTTAGGGAAAGGCCCGTTGTGGTTTTGCAAGAGGCGTCAAAGACCACACGCAGCTTCGTTGAGCACGCACCTTCTCTAACCACAGCATGATGAGGGAGGAAGCATTTGAGCTCCAGATTTTCATTAGCAGAGGAAAGGGGTACGAACCTGGCATGTCCAAGGTTAACATATTCATGAATAAATTTCTGATATTCATGAAAATAATCTGGGTCCTTCACAAATTTCCTCTCGAGATTGTGAAATCTTTTTGTGGCTATAGACAAAGAATCACCGAGTTTGAGATTTTCAGAGGGAGATTTCAAGGGTAAGTTAACTTGATAAGAGCCATTTTCTAATACTTGGGTTGCTTCCTTGAAACAAGCTTCAGCCTTTGCATCTTCAAGGGAGAGAGGGGCTTTGGTATGGATTTCTTCCATGGACCAAAATTTAGTCACTATATTTTCGAGAGAGCTATTGTCCGGGCTTTGAACAAACATAGAGACAGAGGAGTGCACTTGTTGTGCAGGGCTTCTAGTGACTAAATGAGAGCAGTTATTATGGTGTGAATTTTGGGGAAACGTTCCTCCAAGAATCCAACCGAGATGAGTGTTTAAGACTGTGGGCAGGCCATGACCTAGATGAATCAGGCCTTTGGTCAGGAGATTGTAATAGAGGTCTGAACCAATCAGAAGATCAATTTCCGAAGGACGAGTGAAACTAGGATCAGCAAGAACAATGTCGCTCGGTATATTCCACGAACTGACATTTATTTGTATAGAGGGGAGGGGTCCTGTTATTACAGGGAGAACGGCGCAGGAAATCTCAAATTTCCTATGAGGATACAAATTTGAGTATATTTTCAAATCAATCATCTTATTAGTAACATTGTTACTAAGAGCTATGCCAGACACATATGTTGTTTTGACATAGGGGACTAGTTTTAACCTTTTAACTAGTTTGTCAGTTACAAAGGAGTGTTGCGAGCCATTATCTAAAATGGCTTTGGCTTGAAGGGGCCGCCTGTCTGCGTCATAAAGTGTCACGCATGCGGTTGCTAAAAGAGTTTGTGAGTTTTTTGTAGAGAGTGCTGAGACGGAGTGGAGACTTTGGGAAGATTTGGGAAGTTCATTTTGGTTTGGTTGTGAGTCAGCTTGATTTTGTGGTCTTGAACCTTGTGTCTGTGTCTTGGGAGGATGCTGAGACGGTTGCTGCTGACCATTAGAATAATTTGGTCTAGCAATCGAAGAGTTATTATGATGGGGTCTTTGTTGGGGTCTGTGACCTTGAGCTGGAGGATTTTGAGGGACAAAAGCATTGTGGAGCAATGTATGATGCCTTTGAGAGCAGATAAAACAACCTTTGGTTGCTGGGCAATTAGCAAGAGTGTGTTTGGAACCAAGACAATTAAAGCAGAGTTGTTTTGAATAAACAAAAGTCTTCCTTTCCGAGTCCTGTAAACCTTTAAACTTATTACAAATATAAATTTTGTGAAAGTCTTGATTGCAATATAAGCAGTGTGTAGTGACTTTACTTATATTATTTTGAGCGAACAGAGCAGCGCCAGAGTTTGGGGTTTTGTTTACTTTTCGTTGCCCGTTTTGTGCTGAAGGCACTTCCGTACTTGAGAGATTTTCCAAAGCTAAGCATCTTTTTTCGAGGAATTCAAAAAGGTCATCAAGTTGAGGGAGTTGATTTAAATCGCGCTCATTCTCGAACGCCTTGCGCGTGCCAAAATCAAGTTTTTTTCCCATTAAATATATTATCAAAAATTCCCAAAGCTGTTCGTAAGAATAGTGCAAATTCTTTAAAGAAAGTAAATTTTTTCTACAATTTGTAACAAACTCTCTGAGAGTTTGAGCGTTACATTTACTGAGTGTGTTTTGTTCCAAGAGAGCAACAAAATGAGCGTTTATTACAGAGATTTTGTTTTCATATCGTTTCTGCAATATTTCTAGAGCGATATCAAAATTATCGTTTGTCACAGCCAAGTTTTCAATCAATTTCAATGGTTCGTTTCTCAAAAATGACTTTAAATAAATAAATTTTTGTATTTTACTCAGGTGAGTATTATCAATTATCAGAGCAGAGAAGATTTGAAAAAAGGAAGTCCACTCAGCGGTGTCACCTTTAAAGGGGTTTATATTTATTTGAGGGAGTTTCACTTCCATATGTGGTGGCAAATTCAGCTGTGGCAAACTAGTTTGGCTTATTGGTGGAGTGTTCAGGGTAACCGGAGACAATGTTTTAATACATTTTTGTATCAGAGAGAGAGTATCATAGAATTGATTTTCAACAATATCTCTATTTTCGTTATCATTTGCAGTGAATTCTTCAAGATAAGTTTCAATTTCATCTTGAGTCATTGAGTATTTTTCAAAGTTATCTTTTAAGTTAACTATACGATTTTCAAATTGAGTTGGATCTACTTCAACATCCTTATTGTTTTTCACCCAATTGGCAATGCGAGTAATAGCGCTTTTTGCGCGAGTACGGACCTGCTTCATAGCATCAAAATCCATATTGAGAAATAGCCTTTAAATAACTCCACCAATAATAATCAATTTAAAATGAATTAAGAGAGCCAAACAAGCTAATTAATAAATTGTACCTATACAAATCAATACACAATGTACCTATTTACAATATAGAATATTTACAACAGAGAATGTACTTACCAAGTACGAGCAATACAGGGATTCGAGTAGGCAAATTTCAATATATAATAAAAACACAAGTTTTTATTGAGCAGTGTAGAAATGAGAATCTTAAAGCAGTCAGAGATAGAGGCATAAAAAAAACATTAAATTTTTTAATTAATTACATTTCAATCAAGGCTTTAATCCGGCTCGAAGGACCAATGTGACGGAACTAGCTATTACCCTTTTGTGGACTCTAGTCATTACCGCACCAGGGATGTCAAAAGTTTTTACTTTGACTGACTGTAAAAATTAACCATTAGGTGTTGGATCATTTAAGCCTTGTATTGAACTAGGGGTGCCTTGATTCTCATTTATACAAATAAAACGCTGAAATAGAATAGTTATCAATTTAATTAATAAATGAAGTTAATTCGGTTTAATCAGCAATCAAATCCTATCTAATAATTCCTATTTGGACGTCCAGTCGAACTACAAATTTTATACTAATCTAAAGTAAATAAGCGAGTAAATAAGTATCTTGATTTATAAAAAATAGTGAAATTTCATAATAATAATATCAATTATGGTTAAATGTTCAATGAACGAGAACACAAATTAACTAATTAGATTTACGAGAGCACAACACAAATAATTCGTGAACTTCAATCAGCTCACTGTATTCACAAAATGTTTATTTATCCTTGAAAGTTCCTTTGTTTATTGAGAGTTAATAATTTGAGCACTTTTCTGCTGAAGTGTGTAAACAATAAGTGCAAGAAAAGTCTATATATATGCTCAGTTTCTATATACAAATTTACAAATTAATGTTCATTTCACGAGTGTGAAATAGTATATTACATACCGAGGTGGAAAGTGTTTCATTACTGTCGAGAGATCAGTTAGTTAACTGAGACGCGAAGCGTCAAAGTTAACTATAATCTCGAGATAGGAATGAAACTTCCTACCGAGGTTTGTATACTATTTTATTTACAACAATTACAAACCTCATAATTTCGACTAAATACCAAAAAAAATTTTTAAAAATTTGTTGACAAGTTCTGACTCATCTAAAAAAACGTTTGACATGCAAGACTCGTCTTAAACATTTTAGGAAATGAGAACTTACTTTCCACCCGGGTGGAAAGTGAGCACTTTCCACCCGGGACCACTTTCCACCCGGGTGGAAAGTAAAATTCAAAAAAGTGTCACTTTCAAACTTTTGAAAAGTCAGAAATGTCAACATTACGTATGTGGTTGTAAATAAACCAAATTTCTGTATTAAAGGTTAGAACAAACACTTCAATTTATAGTGCATTTCAACCGAATCAGTATTCAGTATTTATTAATTTATTGTTCGACTGTTTTGAGAAATTGAAACGGTCTTACTTGCTTAATCCAGTTCATACCGGTAAATCCATATAGTGATTATTTATCCATTTATCACTATTCGTAGTAATTTGCACTGTCAGCTAAGGGATTTTCCACTAAGAGAGAGAACACAATGATATACAGAGTTGAAGCCTGTCGAGAGTGAGACAGGAATAACCTTAAACAGGCGTAGTAGAGAATTTTGCTAGGTCCGAGATGACTTGCAACAATTTAGGGGTTAATTACATGAATTGTAATCAAAAATATCGTTGATAATATAGACCATGTCAGGCCTTGAGTCACTGGGGGTAGTATTTTACTATAATTCGCGTACTAACGGGGGTTTTCTGGGGGTTTTTTCCTCTGTAGAGCGTTCAGAGGCGAGAGGGTGCAGAGTCTTTGCTTACTCTTCTGCTTCTTGATTACTACTGTTGTGTACCGTGCCGTGCGTCGAGTCGACTGCCTTTTTCGGAGCAGGTCGCATAAATCAGGGATGTTGGGTGGCAACTGACCAATCACAACAACAAAATAGATCCATTGCTCATAGGGTAATGAAGAAACCTGTAATTTTACCTATTCAAAAGGGCTGCTGTTGCCAGTTTTACAGGAATCTTTTTTTTAGAATATTATTTTTATGATAAATAATAGAAATTGAGATTATATTGATAAACTACAAATAATAACATTTTAAACTTGTTGTGGGTTATTTCCGCAACAATAATAATAATAATAATAGTCTTTATTTATAGCACTTGACTAGCAAACATACAAATATTTCATGTACATATCAAATCACATCATTGTCATTTAACAAATATTAAATTAGGTACAATTTTTTTACTTAATATATTCTCTACTTAGTTTCTTAAATTCTATTACGGTATTACAACACTTAACTTCATTTGGCAATTCATTGTATAATGTTAGGCCCTTAAAGAATAAGTTTTTTTGACTAATGTTCGTATTGACTTTCCTTATGTAAAAGTTGTTCTTGATCTAGTATTGTATTCATGAATTTCTCTAACAAATTTACAATTTTTTAAAAGATGTCTAGATTGTCTAGGCAGTAGATCATTTACCATTTTATAAATAAATATCATTGTGTTTTGGGTAATTACGAGGGTAATTGTTTGTTTTACACTCAAGACATTGACTAGATTTAACATATAACTTCGACTTGTGTATATTTATTACAGTTCAAAATAATCTGCAAAGCTATATTCTGTTTCTCTTGCATAACATCCATTTCAGAGTTGTCATTAAGAATAATACTGTTGGGAAAAAAAACAGATGAGGAGCTATAATTGTTCTGTAAATTCTATTAAAATTATATTTTATCCAGACCGATCTTCGAGCTGAATGTTTTTGTTTTTTTAAATTACAGCTGCCTCCCATTTATCATTTTCCCAATAAGTTACATTATCATACACATCATATGATTTTTCAAATTTTAGTGCTTTTTTGCAATAATTTGGTTTATTTTTTAAAGCAATTTCTCTTGAAAATTTTGTAAACTTTTTGATTCCAAGAGTTGTTCATTAATAATAATTGGTAATTTAGTTTTTGTTCATCCGTGCCAGCTACAGACCTACTTTGATATTCAAGCAACATTAGTTCACCTTCCACTACAGATTTTTTAACAAATTCTTGAAAACATCGCTTGCTTTTTCTGCTAAATAGTTACTTTTACGATAGTAAGGAGTGAGGAGTGTAAGGACTTGAAGTTTTCATTTCAAACTTCCAATCTTCAGCTACTAAAACTGTTGAATTCCAAAGAGTTGAATGGCATTTTAACTGCACTTGATATTTTTGATTTCATTATTTTCAATTCAATCATAAGTATTTGCAATTTCTGTAGGATGGAAATTGAATGGTTAGTACTTAGTTCCTTCAGTAAAACCCACTTTAGTTAGGTATAAAAGTTTGATTTCTAGGATCCTTTTCTTAATACATACATTTATTTTATCTGAGTGCAGTAGCTACTGTTTAGGGTGACATTTGGTTAAAGTAATTATTAGGTTAATAATATTCCTAGGATTGAATACCTACTACTCCTACCTTATTATTGTAATTTGCCATCTAGGTATAGGTACTTAAATTTGAATTACAGGCTTTATTGCCAAGGGTAGCTTTCTCAGAGAATTTAGTATATTTTGCTGATTTCCAATTAAAAACTCATTATCTCATCCAAGTCACAGGGGGAGGCATGTGTTTTTGAGCAGGTATTTGATACAGAAGGCCAGATTTCAGTGCTAGAGTAGTATTGTATTGAGTTGGTAAAGTGTCATACTTGGGTGATGTGACTTGACTTGTGCAGAATCAAATTTAATTGGTAAGTCTTGTGTATGTAGTTTTCTTTTTTTCTAAGGAGTACCTATTATTGTACATTATTCTTGGTGCCAAAATTAGATGAGAAGTTTGAAAAACTCTAAAAACAGTGAAGAGAGTTTCTTATACCTTTTTTTTATATTTTTTAATTCCTTTTCTGTTTACTGGTCTGTATAGTTGGGTACACAAAATTATGCAGAAGTTTGTCTATTAAAAACAATAATTTTGCTCACACACACAAACAATAAAGCTGTGAGAATTTGGTTACTGCATTTTTTGAAAAAGAGTTTAAAAATAATTAAAAATCAGCTACCTTAGCTTATTATTATTATAGATATAAACAAAATAATTTACTTATTTCAAGTCTTTGTTGCACAAATTCAAATGCATTTTGCACTACTAGAACAAGGAACGGCATTGTTTAATGGGGCATACTTATTGTATTCATCATCATTGTGGAGGTCATTGGCCCGAGGGGGGCAATTACACAATTACATCAAATAATTAGGATGTAATTACTGTTTAGCTGGCCAGACTTGGGAAGGAGAGTTTAAAAATACACACCGAATCCCTAATTAGGGACCTGTCAGTTTGGCCCATCTGAATTTGAAGGCAAGGCCCAAAATAAACCATTAGAAAATGGGGTCATTTGAAGGAGTAGTTGGTACCATGGAGGCCTTATTTGGGGATCCCTGTATGATTTTTATGTAATGTTTTTTTTGTGAAAATAAATTATGACACAGCTGTCGCGGCCATATTGAGTGGATTTACGTCATAAATTAGGCCTACCACAGGTGGATAAGGGGGTTTCAATAATTCTTATGATTGTTGGTGTACCTGATGTAGGGCCGTGAGCCCGTCTACGTTTGCCGTATTGATATCGGCCCCAGATTCCAACAAATTGAGCACCTCTTCCTTGTCGCCAGCGGCGCACGCTGCCAGAAATACACAACCGGAGGAGAACTTCACTTTTCGCGATATATGTTTCGGCGACACTGGTTCGCGATTCGTGTCCGATTCTTCCCATCTTTTCAGCTGCTCGGCCCTTTTGAACAGGGCGGAATTCGTCCGGGTCTCCAGGGACATTTTCCACTTTAGTTTTCTACGCTTATTCGAAGAGTCCGCGGACCGACACCATTACGATTTTTACCTCAAAAGAAACGAAACGATTTCTTTTTTTTTTTCTTTCCACCATTTGACAGCGAGGGTGCGGTTGGGTTGGCTAAAATAAACTTACGAGCAGTGGCGACATCTACCATCAAAACAACGATTGACTTATTGCAATTTGACATTGAAAAATCCGTAGCGCTTTCGAATGGTTTGATGAAGGGACGTTCTATGTTCCAAGCACAGTCCCGATTTTTAGAAATATTTTCCAACCGTCCCGATTCACGAATTTAATGCCAAATGTCCCGATTTTTAAAGATGTTAAAGGGCGTGTGCGCCAAAAATTAAAGGTTTAGTGTAAAAAAATCTAAGAATAACTGTTCAAACCTCGTTATTCTACGATGAACCATTGCTGAGATATACCGTTTCAAAGTGTGTGTGACGTCACGAAAGCTTCGTCAAGCCGCGCTCCGCATTGATAATTTGATTGTTTCTGGTACGCGTGAGTGGTTTTTGTTTAAATTATTGCAGGTGACACAGGAAAAACATATGTAAATTCAATCTACTTCACTTTCTCGTGCGTCGCTTGAGCTTTCGTGACGTCATAGGGTGAGATGCGGTACCTTCATAGACCCATATCTTCGATATTATTTGTCATAGAGGGGTGCGGTTTTCACTGTTATTCTTAGATTTTTTTTCTCTTTTTTTTGATATGAAGTTGTTTTTTTGGCGCACACCCCCTTTAAGGGAATATAACCCGATTTCCGACCGACAACGTCATGCTGCGTTTCCCTTGCTTCTCGCCGAACGGCTAGAGAAATTGTGCCAATAGGCCCCTTGCATGAAATTTATTTATTGCTGTTTTCGATAGTCCATGAAAAATAGGTCAACGCGTGTTTTTTCTTTTTCTTGTTAGTCAAAAATTGACGGAGATAATACAACGCTTTGAAATATCCTTCTGACGTCATAACTTAAACCGAATTTTCGCGACGAATGTAGTTCATCCAAGGACGAACCATAGTTAGTTCGTCTGTGACGTCATGAGTTTAAACGCTGGCTAGAAGCTGCATCCATGCTTCCGTCGAACTACGTTCAATATGACGTCATGAGTTTCTCACGAAAGCGTTTCTGTTCATGAAATCATGGAAGTAGTTCGTCGCGAAAATTCGGTTATATAATACGTTGTGACGTCGCATATGCTCAGTATATCTATACGGGTGTTCCGAAACTATTGTGCCAAAAATTAACGGATGATAGTTCTCGCCAAAATAAATACGTTTTTTACTTATAAACCCATAGGCGCATGCGCATTGGTTAGGTGATAATAGCACATTACAATCCGCGCTGTGGTAGCTACGTTGCGCACGAAGAAATGTGTTTGAAGCAGAAATTGTGTTAATAAATAATACAGGAAATCCCAGGAATGCTAGCAGTATTTATTAAATACAATGATTCACATCAGAAGATGCTCAAAATTACGACCACCCACCTCAAATTAAGCATGCGTGATAGCGCTATGGCATAGCCTCCCTGAACACGTTGAAAAATTCCTGGCGTAACGCCCTACACACGTAAAGATTTATCGTACTGCATGCAGTACGATATCCATCGAAACTGCCACATCAATGATAAATCGTAGCGTGTGTAGGGAAATTGGATGGTTTGCAGTATGCAGTCGTCAAATCGTTTGCAGTAGGGAGCTTCCGTAAAATATCGTATCAACGGGTCGTGTCTGTGGTAGGGTTTGAACGCAAGTCTGAACGTGTGTAGTGTATTCCTGCCGCAGCGCGCAGTTACGATATAATTTTTATTTTTGGTTTAATCAATATTATGGATTTAAAAAATAAGACGTTCTGGGAAGACTTTATTGATTTATATAGAGAAAATAGATGCCTATGGGATGTGAAATCAAAAGATTATGCAAATCCATCAAACACGTAAAGGCATCAGAATCCATTCTTAAATAGTTTTTAAAATCAAGAGGTTCTTCTTTTTCCAGCACATATGTGAATATTTCTTTCTCTCCAGCAACCACTTTTTACACCATTTTCGCTTTTTGATTTCTTTTTGTTCATCATCTTCATCTATCAGCAATACCGCAGCTACAAGTACGGCAGCTTTCTTCTTTGAAATTCTTGACATAACGGTATGGTAGCCCTTCTCGACGAAAACTGAATAATCTGGACTGCGGCAGTACAATGTGTTGCATCGTGTGTACAAAAAATGGCTGTACTGCAAGCCGTACGATTTTCTTTACGATCTGCAGTTCAACGCGCAGTACGATAAATCGTTACGTGTGCAGGGCGTTTTTTTCGCGATTCAACAGCTGCTACAACAATCCTTCCCACTAATTATTCCTCTGTTTTAACTGGAGTGTCGTTCACATTCATATGACATAAACAAAAGTCGTATTCGGTCACGTCTGGTAAACCTGGAGGCCATGCAGTAGGTGCGCTCTCTTACCAAACACTCTTTCCAGATTATGTTTCGTTGAGATGTTACTTTACGGCTAACGAGCGCCAAAAATAAAAGTTTTAGTGTAAAAAATCTAAGAATAACTGTTCAAACCTCGTTATCCTACGATAAACCATCGCTGAGATATACCGCTTCAAAATGTGTGTGACGTCACGAGAGCTTCGTCCAGCCGCGCTCCGCATTGTAAATTTGATTGTTCCCGGCACACGTCAGTGGTTTTTGTTTAGATTATTGCAGGTGACACAGAAAAAACATGTAAATTCAATTTACTTCTCTATCTCGTGAGTCGCTCGAGCTCTCGTGACGTCATAGGGTGAGATACGGTACCTTCATAGAGCCATATCTTCGGTATAATTTGTCATAGAGAGGTGCGGTTTTCACTGTTATTCTTAGAATTTTTTTCTCTTTTTTTTTAGATGAAGTTGTTTTTTTTTTTTTCGCGCACCCTCTTTAATGTGAATAATTGTTGCTAATAAATACTGCAAGCATTCCTTAGGTTTTGTATTATTTAATACCACAGTTTCTGATTCAAACACGTTTCTCCGTGAGCAAGGTGGATACCACAACGCGGACTGAAATTATGTATTATCACATAACCAATGCGCATGCGCCATGGGTTTATAAGTAAAAAAACTTCATTTTGACGTGATCTATCATCCCTTAATTTTTGGCACAATAGTTTCGGAACACCCTGTATATACAAAACTCAATATTTGTGTAACTTTCGAAATTACCATATTAGGACAAAATAAAAAAACACGCATCGATTTTTTTCGGATTTCCTAATTCCTACAGTTTGCAATAAATAATAATCAATTTAATTTTCCATGTAAGTACCCTATTGTAGTGGGTTGTCTACTTTCAAACATTTAGTGCGGTCGTCGACAACCACAAGTGCCGACTGTAGAACGATGTTCTTTTTCTTTCTAGACCATAAAATCATTATAATACCCTCTAGCTCTTTCTATAGTAATGGCACAGATCACCTAATACAGATGCGTAAGTACGTATACTTGCCGTCGACGATATTCTGTGACGAAGCCGGGCTGCCAGCAACCCCACGCATAGATAAAGATCGCCCGCGTCAGGACATTTAACGTGGCCGAGTGCGTGAGCATGTTCCAGCCTGTGTGTTTACATATTTTTGCGGGTAGAAAAAAATATTTTATTTACAATCATACATGTAATGTTGACTTTACTGACTTTTAAAAAGTTCGAAAATGTCACTTTTTTGACTTTTACTTTCGACCCGTGGGCCGAAAGTGAATGAAATTTTTAAAATTTATTGTATTTTTTGACTTTTACTTTCGGCCCACGGGTCGAAAGTAAACTTTCGACCCGTGGGCCGAAAGTAAATGAAATTGTTAATTATTGTATTTTTTAGTTTTAATCAAAATGAAAATTTCAAAATTCGAATGATTGTAAATAAAATAGTATACATACCTCGGTGAAAAGTTTCATTACTGTCTCGAGATTTCAGTTAGACCTCGGCTCTCGACAGTAATGGAACACTTTCCACCTCGGTATGTAATATACTATTTTCTACATTTGTCAAAAAATGATGATGTTCGCACACTCATGACAGTTTGCGAAGTGACACTTTTTTTCCCAGGTATTGATTTTTTAACGTTCCTATGACGCCGTGTGCGAACTTGATATTTCGCGCACGTGTGCGCGAAATAGCTAGTTCGCACACTGGGTGTCATGGTGACACATACCTGTCAGGAAATCAAAAATAATTAAAATTCACCTACCTTTGATTGAAAATGCAATTTTGGCTTTGAATGATTGATATTTAAATGGAGTTGTAGAAAAAATATTGTTTGCAACTCGAGAGCGAAATACTTTGGTGATCTCGACTATTTTTAGAATTTCGCGCCCTTGATACAAAAATAACTATTTCTGCTGTTTGTGAACCAATTAAAGAAATAATATTACATTATTGAGCTTCCGCATTTATATAATAAATTTGTTCAAAATACATTGATGTGGCATTGGTGCGGCCAGCATATGTCTATCAAATTAATCTTGAACCACAAATTCGCCGCTCTTTCGCATCTGTATGTAGGTAATCTGTGGTAATGGTAGCAGGGATCGTCGTTTGTGAGTTAGGATTTGACAACAGCTTTGTTCCTACACAGCAGAGGGAACCGTGCAATATAAAGTACCGTCACGATTCTGTGCAAAGCCTGAAATTTGTACGTAGAATCCGAAATTCGTATACAGAGTGGTTTCCAAACCGTTCATGGGACGGTTTTTGACGTATTGGAACAGACCATTGTATTTAGCATTGTATTTAAAAAGTTCCAAGGGCAAGGGCATACTTAACTTTAAGTTAGGCCCGTATTCATAGTCGATGCTCGAGGTTGCGTCTTGACTCAAGTACGACTTGACGCCATATTTACGTTTCCAAACAGCACGGTACGATGCTCCCAACTGTCAAAAATCGGAGCTTGAGCCAAGCACCCGTCTATGAATAGCGGCGGGCTTAGTTTCAACACGTCAAAAACCGTCCCGTGAACGGTTTCGAACCACTCTGTATAAGAATTTCGTGTTCTACGCAGAAATTTTTGGCGTTGCGCAGAATCTTGTCGGTATACATTTTACGGTTTCTTGACTTGTAACAAAGCTATTATCAATTTTTCTTTCTTATGAAAAATATGATGCAGATGAGTAGGAATAGAATTTTAAAATATCAAAAATCCAATGTTTCACTTATGCACCCTCGGTGGCGGGGGGGAGGGATTTATATTGTTTTGGCGACCGTCTTTGTCTTACGCATTCTTAGATAAGACTAGGTAGATTTATAATGACCCACCAATGCTCGTAAACATGTACGCGTGCGACAGAGCAAACCACCCCTTTTATTACCGTTCTCACTACCATCAAATTTTCCTCAAAAATGGACAATGAAAGTAGCTGTTAGGTCCGATCCAGTAGTGTAGTATATTTACAGGGTGTCCCACGACGTTTGTCCCAGGTAATAACAATTATACAGTGGAACATACGATGATGCTTTCCAAAGTTACCATTTGGAAAAAACCTCGTGGGACACCCTGTATAGTTCATTCACTACGATAGCCAAGGAAAGCCTAGAGCCTAGCTTATCCTCATAAGCCTGTGTAGTTCAAATCTCAAGCCCTCCACCATGCCAAAGAACCAGTGATGACGTAGGCAGCATGTCGTTTCTTGCCTTGACGTAGGGTGTTTGCACCACTGGTTATGATTCTGCGGGTTTTGCTTTATGCATACTTTAGTTCAGGGTAATTAGCCAATTATGAGCGAAAATTTCTTAAAACAAAATATAAAGCTAAAAGTTGGTAAACGGGTAGCTTAAACCGTGCGTTCGTTATTTTGGTCTGAGTTCTCCGAGCTTGACTTTACCGTTCGTTTATTCAAAAAGTGTACTCGGTGTATCCTCATTCGCGTTCGTTTATTAAAATTTCTGGCACTTTTATTTAGCGTTCAACTGCTCTGTTCGCTCGCTGGTCACGTGGTTACGGCTCCGCTCTGCACGCTCTGCTCTTCGAGCAAAATACCGAACGCAAGGTGTATCGTTATTCATAATTTCTGGTGTTGCAGCCTGTGCCGGGTGGTGGGGACGCAGGTCGTTTTTGGGGTCCTTTTGTAGGTATCAAACCCCAAACACGACAAAATCGGATTAGTATTTAAGAAAATCTACGTAGGTATATGATGATACCTTTAAAATATTGAAATTTGGTTGAAATTTACGGTGGCCTATTTTCAATGTTAATCGTGCCTCTTTCTTTGTGTGACAAGAAAAAAGGTTTAAACTTAGCAAAACATAATGCATTTTATCAGTTGTGTAATTTTCTAGGAAATATAATGATGAATAGTAAGACATAAAAGAATTGATGTCAGTAATGGAAAAAAATCCCTCGACGGAGAAGTTTATTCTAAAGAATATGTTAAAATAAAACTTAAGGCTCATTATGGTGATTCCATTTGTATGAGATCAAAAAGTGGAAAATGGACAGTATGTTCCCGGGGTACAGTTTCTCGTATCTAATAAGTGGTATGAGGACAATTTAAAAACTATTAGGTACAGGCGAGCGAATGCGAATTATTGAAGCTGCCGCAATTATAATCAAAGTTGCCTGTGAATATTATAACTACCCTAGCGTTAAACAAAGGTTATATTGCTATCCCGGACGCATCAAAACATTCTGCCACCCAATCTAGCCATATCCCGGAAATCTGACCAATCAAATTCGATGTGGCTATTTTGAGCGGCATAATGTTACATACATGGGTAAGAAGGGTCAGAACGTCGGGGCGGCCTGTTGCACTTGTACGTTAGAAGTGCCGCATGTTTTGTTTATTTCCCGCTCTTGCTCTATTGAAATTTATGCGAAGACATTTTGTTATTTTTTCTAAATTAAATAATTACCTAATTTTATAAAACTATTTTCTATAAAAGTGATATTTTCATATTTTAATAGCAAGAAGTAGGTCACTATAAATACAAGCTTATTCAGAAAATTAAAAAGGAGAAGGAAATTGTACAAAAACATGTGGTCTTTGAAAAATTTAGAATTTACATTTTTAATTATTAGGTATTCAGATTTTGCTAAATCTAAATTTATTAACCCCTTATATCCAAAATGGATATATTTCTTAATTCCTCCGTTTTAATCAAAGAACTCTGAATTGTATATATAACACGTACAAAAGATAGTAGATTTTTTTAACATCAAACACTGTTAAATTTAATACTTATGCTCTATCGCCTGTAACATTCTGACCCTAAATCTAGCCCATGCAATAACATTCTGACCCTTTAAATAGCTCCATATATCATTGGGTGGCAGAATGTTTTGATGCATCCCGGACAGTTTGCCTTCAGAACCTTGTTTTGTAATAGATGGTGGTTATCTTTTGCAAAAAGTAGTTTGGCCAAAACCTGGTTCGTTTTCCCAAATACATATGTGACAGTCATCATCTATATAAAAAGACACTATATATGGCCGTGAAAGTACTATTGTGTTTGATGGTTACTAATGAAAGGGAAGAATGCAGAACATATTAAAAGAACAAATAGGGCTAAGAGGTCTGTGGATATTAAGACAAAAGGTTTCCACATTCAATGATACCAATGTAATTAAAAAAGATATTGCTCAAGCCGGAGAGTATTATTTCTTAAAACTATTATATAACGGTCGTGTTTCTTCAGATAACTTAAGCAAAACCAGATTTAACTGTTATAAAAGGGTTATAGCTAAACAACCCGTTTTTGGAAAGTTTAATCTTTCGGTATTACCACCAACATCTGGAGTAACACAGCTACAGAGTTTTTCATTAAGTTCAGTCTTGGCGTGGAGTAAAACTTAAAACTTCCTGCTACTCTGATTGAAGATGGAAGAAAAGAGAGAGACAACTATGGTGCCAATTCCTACACTTGACCCTTGGCACCCGAAAATTCATTGAAGTTGGTATTTTGTAATTGTAAAACTGACTGTGCCCAAAGATGTGACTGTCGCCGAGGGTGACTTTCATATACGTACCGCCATGTGTGGAAAATGTAATGGTAAATTATGCAGCTACAGACCTCCTATGGTAGGTGAGGAAGAAGAACAGTCGGAGCTAAAGGAATACTCCTTCGCAGCATTTCAACACTAAACAGTAATAATAATATTAATATTCTTTATTGCCAACAAAAATCGCAAAAGCAACGTCACAAAAGGATGATCCAAGTAGAAAGTAGCGCCACTGTACTTGCGCGCGCTAACTCGTTACGCATTGTGACGTCATAGAGAGCGTTTCGTGCGTTTAAACGAAAATTAATATTGCGTCTCCGTTTTTCTCATAGAAGGAATTTTCGTAAAATTTTGTAGATTTAGGTACTTATGAAAGGGTGCTTAATCATTTGATGATTGTTAAACGGGATTTTTTTATTTTGTGAACATTCGTATTGTGTGATTTTTTGTTAATACTTAGCTACTTGAATAAATTATTCAAAATAAATTATGCAAGAAGTCTTGCTTCTTGCAAATTTCTTGCACAAGAAATCTTGTTCTTGCTCATCAGTTTCTTGTCTTGTATACTTCTTGCTAATCCACTTCTTGTCTTGTTCTTGCATGCAAGAACAAGACAAGAACAAGAAAAAGCAAGACAAGAACAAGAAATACCTACCTGCACAACTAGTGACAGGTAAAAGTATTATTTCCATTGCATGCAAGAACAAGACAAGAACAAGAAAAAGCAAGACAAGAACAAGAAATACTAAATACCTACCTGCACAACTAGTGACAGGTAAAAGTATTATTTGGTAATCCTGAAACCCCTTGTGGTATTACATTCGATAATTCTCCCATGTTATCGTATTGATGGATGTTATGCTAATTTTTGATACAAACAAATGGATGCTGTTAGCAACCATATTTATTTCCATATTTTTTGCATTCGCATTCGTGAAATAATCCTCTAAATACCACTCGAGCTTTAAGATGGAGCAAATAATATTTCACTCAGGCGTGTTTTCTTTGCAAATTTCATTCGTCCCGTCCTACGGACTCGTGGTATTATCCCCGAAAATTTTTCAACTCCGAGATAATAGGGGTGGTAAGTTTTATAATGAACACTCTGTATATTTTAAACTACAAATGCTGGCGCAAACAGCTGACGACACGTTTGATGACGTCAGCAACGGTGCAACACCATATGACCGTGATTCTGTAAATCGAGGCCGAGATCGAGGCCAATGAGCAATTCTGTAAAGAATAGTGTGTAATATTCTTGGACAAAAATAACCTTTTTCCAGTTAACTAGTGCAAACACCCAGTCCAGGCAAGAAAGGAAATGCTGTTTTGTGCAGATTTGTTCCACACAGGTCTTATGAGGATAGGCTATCCTGTAGTAGTAGTATGTATTATATCCTTGCAGTTAATCGAACAACAATCAGGTTTACGAATTTTTCATGAAATACAAAAAATTAAAAATAATCCAAAGCTAGAAGAAGTTCCAGAAGAAAATCTAATCCCTATTCACTAGAGATTCCAAAAATTGAAAGTTGACTTTTCTCGAATTTCGAAAAACAAAATTAATACTCTATCTGGTAGGCGGAAAGAAACCGAAAAGGTCTATCGACAATTTTCCGTCAAACGCCTCCTTAAGAAGTTTTATAGGACAATCTTTTCTTTTCACTAGGGATTCCCCGAAATTGAAAGTTGATTTTTTTTCAAATTTCAAAAAAACCAAATACTCTATCCGGTAGAGAAGGCAAAAATAAACCGAAAAGGTCTTTCGGTAATTTTACGTTAAACGCCTCCTAAAGAAATTCCATAAGAAAACTCCTCCTGTTTACTGGGGATTCTCTAAAATTACAAAAGACCTTCAACGTATTCCATTCCATTTTGAGATTTTGACTTTAACGTTCAGGATCCAAAATCCACAAATCAAAAGACATGGATTGGCCTTGAGCACAAATTAAATCAAACTATAACCAATTTTCAAATTGACTCCTTATTTTGGAGTACTCGGGACAGATAAATGAAAGCCCCTTCTGCCAAGCAAGTATATATCGAATCATCTGGCAACAGCGCGTCTTTTTTTTTTATTTACTAAAGTGACATTCAAGACGTCATTCATTCGTCAAAATCAAAACATCCAAATTCCAAGAGGGGGATTCCAACGAAAGTTTTTTTCTTATGTTTAGTAGCAGCTTAAATTTGTGTTTAAAATTTGGAAATATTGCGAAACGTTCTAGCAAAATAGTCAATTAACTCGCGAAATTGGCACGACGACCTTGACAATATTTCAAACTCGGTCAAATACAACAGTACATATCTGGCAGTCCCTGTAGTGATGAAAAATCTTGAATGAAAGTGATCCCGGTTTAAAGGTCACAATTTTTACTGATCACTCGCTAGTTTCGTGACGTAAACCGAACTTTATCAGTTCCAATTTACTATTTATCGTGGTTTTCATGGCTTTTCTCACTAGTGACGCAAGTTCTGTGACGTATTGTTGCTTTATTAAATAAAAATAAAAAGGTAGGTCTGTTTCGATTTAAAAACATTTAACAGGAAATCGTTCACCATATCCGTACCGTTCGGGAATTAGGAATTACCCAACCGAATTGCTTGGGGAATTTGTTGGATATTATCCAGATTTTAGTCATAATCAATTAAAACGGTGACAGTGACAACAATGTCTTTAGTGATTTCTATATTTCATTGATTCAGAAAGATAGTGCCCCCCAAATTTATCAGTTACTAAAAGGTAAAAATAATGTTTCTAAGATTATGTATTTTTTCCTCGATTTTTTCTAACAGACAAGATTTTGCATTGATTTTCAATACCTGGTTGATTTTTTCTGCCCACGGTTTCAGGGTCTTAAAATTGCACAATTTTGCACACTTCGTGGAAATCTAGGACACAGAAATTTTATGTTGTGTTATGTTATGGTGATATTATTTCCAAGACACAAGAAATATTAATTTTAATTTGTCTTCTAGTGTTTCTAGTCATTACAAGCTTCACAGTTTTTTCAATATGTATTCATTGAAGCTATAAGTGAAAAGATCCCCAAAAGTTTGTTTTTTCTAAATGTTCATTAAATAATTAGAGGAAGCTTTTCCATCAAATTAACAATATCTACAGAAGATTAGCTCATATCCTGTTTACTTTAATGATAGGATAATTATTGTGTGCAAGGTGCAAGTTTCCCCAAAAAAAAACTGGCATTTACATGCAAAACAATAAATTTTGCACTTATCTATGGACAATTTTGTATTTTATTTAAGTATGGCATATTTGATATGAAAATTTATGTTTTTGTCAGTCTGTTTATTGACAATATTTTTATGTAGATGTTTTCAAAACAATTTTTTTTTGTTTTGCCCTGTTCACCTTGACTATAAAGACCATGGATTGATAGAATTTACCACCTTGCTAATTAAGATTAAAATATAGTGGCTTTATAAATATAGAGATTGTCCACTTTTTTTCCTTTTTCAACTTATCATTGGTATGAATGGGTGTTTTTCCTAGAGCCAGTTTTAAGCATTTTGAGATGCTAGAGAGCAATTTAGAACTTTGATGAGCTTCAGAAGACTTTCAATTCAATTTTCAATGCTCCTGCATTTGTTTGAGACAAATTGGAATCTGTAAAAACATTGTAAAATGTTACAGAACACTTTAGAACCAATTTAGAATTTGAGAGACATTTTAGAACAGACCAAAAAACCTTCTGAACTTTCAGCCATATTTTAGAAAGCTTTTGGAACACTCTAGAATACTTTACAAATCATATGGAACTTTCGGAAACAATCTAGAACTGGAAACTTCTAGAATATCTCCAAAATCGTCACATGACACTTTAGAATTAACTCAAAACTTCCATGAACATATTAGAATACTCTAAAACACTTCTCAACTTATTTAGAATTTCAATTAAGTAAAACTATAAAAAAGTGCTTGAGAATATTTGGGAGATTTCTGATAACTTTTAGAACATTCTGACGCTTCAAGAGCATCAAGTAACCAATGCAAACTTTAGAAATAATTTTGAAGAGCTTCAGAATGCGCTTGTGCCAATTTGGAACATTTTTCAGCATTTTGAAACACTCTAGAGCACTTTAGAATGGAGACTTTCAATTCAATTTTCAATCCTCCTGCATTTGTTTGAGACAAATTGGAGCTCTTCAGGAACATTGTAAAACGCTACAGAACACTTTAGAACCAAACTCGGAATTAAATGAGAATTCCGAAACACTCTAGAACAGATTAGAACACTTCCGAAGTTTCAGGAACATTTATGAAAGCTCAAGATACTTTAGATCCAATTTTAAATTTCCAGGAGTATATTATGAGAACATAGAGAGCTTCTGTTGAAGAAAAAATCTTGAAAAACCGCAATGCACAGTCAAAAGATTGGCATATATTTATTAATGATGTTTTTGTTATCCATCCTATACCCACCACAACCATTGTGTTTACTTCGAGGTTTACTTATTCCAAGTGTTTATTTTTTAAATTTAGGAATGTGTTTTTTTTTTCTGTAATAAACAAATTAACTATGCTTATTGACAAACAAATATTATCAAAAACGATGCATTAAAATGGTGAATTCATTTAAAAATACTGCATTCTTTTTCAGTGCCGCTGATCTAAAGAATGACTCCGCCCAATCCCCAAGAACCGGCCGAAGTGCGCAAAAAGACCCCATCCGATTTTATTTTCGGCAAGGTGATCGGCGAGGGTAGTTACAGTACCGTGTACCTTGCCCAAGATGTGCAAACTAAAAAGGAATTTGCCAGTAAGTAAACTAAATTCAAAACACGTTTTGTTTATACCTTAAATTATTTCTGCAAAAAAAACATGTTTGTTGCATCTTTGCTTTTAAATAGTTACAAAGAATTCCAAAAATAGCCTTATTTCCTGGAATTTAATGTTAGTCAACAAACTGTGGAAAATATAAATGGTGAACAAACAATCAGTTACTGCTGGTAATTTTTCACTGGGATGCGTAGTTAATTAATCCAGCTTTTGTTGTATGACTTTAAGGCAAATAGCTATGTAGACAGTTGTTTAGTTTAGCTGTCGGTTAACCAATAATAATTAAAAGTAAACTGACAGCTAAACTAAACAACTGTCCACTGATAAACCGATCCCTAAAGTCCTAATTTAGTTGATAGAATAATTATATTGATTTTTTTTTTCAGTAAAAGTCCTTAAAAAGAAACACATCATTAGAGAGAAAAAGACCGAATCCGTGATGCGTGAAAAAGAAGTTTTACGCATCCTAGGCAATTCCTGCCCCTATTTTGTTAATCTCTACAGCACCTTCCAGGACTATGATAGCCTGTATTTTGTGCTGACTTATGCAAAAAATGGAGAATTATTAAAACACATTAATTTGCATAATAAATTTAATTTTGAGTGCACACAGTAAGAATTACAGTATATTTATCAAAAAATTAAACTAATAACAATTATTATAGGTACTACACAGCTGAGCTGGTTCTCGCTTTGGAATACTTGCACTCCAAACACATTGTCCACAGAGACTTGAAGCCTGAAAATATTCTGTTTGATCATAATTTTCATATTATCATTACAGACTTTGGAAGTGCCAATATCGAAAAAACCGATAATCAAACAAATAATGGTAAAAATTGACCTTCAATAAAATCATTCAATCAATTAATAATTTTTTTTTAGGAGAAACTGATCTGATAACTGCTTTAGAAAACACCAGGAGGAGGCGTAGTTTTGTCGGTACTGCACAATTTGTCAGTCCTGAAATGTTACAAGAATCTGAATCTTCTGCTGCTTCTGATTTATGGGCTTTAGGATGTATAGGTAACAATTATTTTGTGAATAATACAGTTAAGACGAGACAAAGTGATATCGGCATTGATTGTTTTTATTTTACACATTGTTTCCAAGAAAGTCAATAGCCTGTAATCACTTTTCAAAATAAGCAGTACCTATCAAGCTATTTTATTTATCCTATTAATTTTTCCAGTGTATCAAATGACTTGTGGTCATATGCCTTTTGTTGGTGGTAATGAATATTTCATATTTCAAAAAATAATAAAATTGGAATACGAATTTCCGGATGGATTTGATAAGAGAGCACAAGACTTGGTAGAGAATTTGTTAGTATTAGAGCCGAATAGACGCTTAGGTAAGAAACAAGCATTATAATCAAAGAGTTTGTAATAATATTATTTCTTAATTAGGAGCTTCAGATGTTGTCCCTTACACAAGTATACGTGAGCACCAAATGTTCGAAGGTATTAACTGGAACGATTTAGGGCCACCTCCTCTGTTATCTGATTCACCGTATTTAATAAAATCAAGTGGGAGTAACAATTTTAACTCCAACCAAGAACCAGGTCTCGATAGAGATATAGTCACTAAGTAAGCCTTATAGGTTTTTTTTTATTTTAATAAAAGCAATTCCTAATAAATATAATTTTTAGATTGATATTAAAAGACATGTTGCCAGGGGCAGCTCCTACAAAACAAGCTGAGCGTAAAATTTCCAGAGCAGGACGTAAAATTACTGATCTAACGCAAGAAGAAATTGAGAAAAGACTGTTGGCCCAACAAGCCAATCCTTATAACGTTTTTGTTGAAGGAAATTTAATACTCAAACAGGGTAAGAACTGTTTGAAATAAAACTAAAAATATTTTGCTAAAAATCTTATTTCTAGGTTTAATAGATAAACGTAAAGGGTTGTTTCCCAGAAGACGAATGTTTTTGTTGACGTTTGGGCCTCATTTATATTATGTGGATCCTAGTAATATGAATTTCAAGGGCGAAATTCCTTGGAGCAGCGACATGAGAACCGAAACAAAGAATTTCAAAATATTTTTTGTGCACACGGTAAGAATTTATTATTGTGGCTACGTCATCATGAATATATTTCAATCATATAGTAGTTTTATGGTTAATAAAAAAAGTTATGACGCTTTTATCATAAATTTGGTTATAGCTTTTTTATTGATGAAGATATGATATTGAATTTTATGGCGTTTTGTATAGAGCTTTTATTATACATACATTGACCTCATTCGAAATGGTTGAAAGCAAGTGAGTAGTACAGCAACAGGGGTTCTAGCATCAAAATCCGACCATAACCTCAATCTTTCATTCTTGACACGTGGTGGATGCGCCGCCGTTGACACGAAGGTGGATGCATCGTCGGCGCCATCTTGTCAAACGTCATGGCGCCATCTAGCGTACATAGTGTGAAGTTCGTAATACAGGATGCTGTGGTTGGGACCCGTAGGGCTCCGCCCTCCAAAAAGGGGGCCCGCAGGGCTCCGCCCCCCAAAAAGGGGGCCCGCAGGGCTGCGCCCCCCGAAAAGGGGCTCCCCGGATTTTATTATGGGTACCAGAAAAAGGGGTGGGGGGAAATGTTTTCCCGCCATCATGTCAACCGTCACCTGTCAAACGTCACCGGTCAAACGTCACCTGTCAAACGTCATCTGTCAAACGTCATCTGTCACCTGTGATGACGTCATACCGGGTGAGTGCGGTGAATTCTTGCAATTACAGGTTCCTGTGATATGGAGTTTGCGTGGAAGGGATTGTTCCGAGTCGTTTCGAAATCGCTACGTATATTTAATTATGGTTCGGGGAATTACAGGTTTCTGTAATATGGAGTTTGCGTGGAAGGGATTGTTCTGAGTCGTTTCGAAATCGCTACGTATAGTTAATTATGGTTCGGGGAATCACAGGTTCCTGTAATATGGAGTTTGCGTGGAAGGGATTGTTCCGAGTCGTTTCGGGTTCTGTGATGACGTCATAGCGCCCTGGGTCACGTCCGTGGAGTCATTTAGAGTACATAGTGCAAAGTTTGATTCAGGGTTCGGGTTCTGTGATGACGTCATAGCGACCTGGGTCACGTCCGTGGCACCATTTAGAGTACATAGTGCAAAGTTCGATTCAGGGTTCGGGTTCTGTGATGACGTCATAGCGACCTGGGTCACGTCCGTGGCGCTATTTAGAGTACATAGTGCAAAGTTCGATTCAGGGTTCGGGTTCTGTGATGACGTAATAGCGACCTGGGTCACATCCGTGGAGTCATTTAGAGTACATAGTGTCAAGTTTTTTGTGTCGTATAACAGGATGCTGTCGGGGAAATAAAAATCAAATACAATAAATATTGAACTGTTTATTAAAAAATTATAGATTATTAAAATAGATACAATTATCAGTGACCTTATTGATCAATTGATATAATATATACATAATATGAGTTAAAGAGAGATAGATAATACATTATTTCAAATATACAATTATTAGTGACCTTATTGATTAGTTGGCATAATATATACATAATACAAGTTAGGGAGAAAGAGATAGAACGATACATTATTTCAAATATACAATTATTATTAGTGACCTAATTGATTAATTAACATAATATATACATAATACGAGTAAGAGAGAGAGAGAGATAAAATGATACATTATTCCAAATATACAAACAATTATTAATATTGACCTTATAAATTAATTGACAAAGTACATACATATACGCGTTAGAGAGAGAGAGATAGAGAGAAAACATATTGATGCTCAACATTACTATACTTTTAATTCGTCACCAACATCAAGACTATAATGCCCCCAGGGAAGAGTATTGAAGGAATTGGGCACTAAGAAACGTTTATCGTCAGCTGGACTTAGTGCAATTTTTGATTGTTCAATGCTGAACACATTATGTTGAAAAGACCGAATGGTTCTCTGCGTTACGGTACTTTCTTTAAAATTTTTCAAACAATCAACGTAATCTTCAAATGCAATTTTATACTTGACTATATTTTTTTTGACGCCTTTCGATTTTTTCACAACTTTTCCCTTAAGGGTCTTGAAGCTGTACATTTTGGATCTCAGGCCTACTTGGTGAGTCATGATATCACCATTCAGTTCATCTTTCATTAAACCTAAAACCTTTTTATTGACCTGCGGTATGTTATATGGGTTATCTGGAGGGTAGTCTGAGGTATCGAATTTAGACAAGTCGGCTTTGATGACTTCTTCATATACATCATCGGTTTCGATGTCATATATGAAGCTGTCGGTGTCCATATATTGAATGTGACATTTTTCTGAATCTAATTTGGACAACATGTAGTCGTAGTGAAATGAATACATGAATATTTTCGAAATATCTAAAATCGACATGCCTACATACAATGGTTTGTTGAAAAATAGTTCGGCTTTTTTCAATTCAACCAACAATAAATCATCATCTAAAATGGTTCTGCTATGAAATCTTGGACTAGATATTAAATTTTTTGCACCATACCGCCCTTCCCACGTCTTTACAAATTTCACAATCCTATGATTTCGTATGTTTTCCATAGTCTTTCCGAACACCGCGTTATTGAACAATTTGAAAAGATTTTTGTCAAAGTCATTCTTACTCTGTTTACGTAAGTTATTGTTATGCTCGATATAGGGCTTGAGCCACATTGACTGCTTGAATTTTAAAATCTTGCGAATTTTCTTCAGCACTAGGCCATGTTTCAGTGCCTGTTTTAAATTTCGATAATGTATAACATAGTTTTTCTTGTCGTACAGCGTGGTCATTAATTTCGGTAACTTTGAATTTGGCGGCTTACGATGTTCTGCCGCGAATGGTAAATCTTTATGTAAATCATGTAAGTGTCTAGGATATTCCAAATCAACTTCCAGGATGTAGCCCTCTGGAGAATCGTCTTCCACTGCCATAACATCAAAATTTTTAAGGTCGTCGTCGTCTCCGTCTACCCAGTCAAAACCACCGTAGGGTAGGGGCTCGGTCATTGCTTTTCCATATAAATTATTCATGTCGAGATAGAGCAAATACCTTGATTCTTTTGACACATCATATGTATCCATATATTTGTTATTGGCCTCAGCATAACGATTCACACATACGGAAATGCCTCCACGAATTCCCTGCTCCACAAACATTATCTGATCAATGTCCCGAAGAATATCTAAACGACATTTCGTAAATTGGAGCATGCTGTCCCAAGTATAACCAGGCATGCTGTGATACCACGCTGGATCTAGTTTGTGTGTAGCTATACAGTTTTTACGAAAATTTTCAAAAACATCGGCCAAAAGTAAAATGTCAGTTTTCAAATAGAGATCCGAATATTCACCTAAATTTTGAATTTTGAATAAATGCCAGACATTTTGGGCGTGAGCGAACTTTTCATCGCTTAAATCTTCATCATTTAACTTGTTGTAGAATTTATCGATGGAAGGTAGAGAAGTTTCGTTTAATACTGAAAAATCATTGATATAATCATAACAAAAGACACCTTTCTGAGTTAAAAGTTGAAATTTTGACGGCTCCAAGTCTGAAAATTCTTTTTTCAATATCAGCAAGTCCTTTTTATTCAACGTGGAGGCAAGTTCATCCAAAGAGGCACCCAAAAATCTTAGTGAATCAATGAATCTGAAACGCAGCCCATTATCAGGTTCCCTGTAGGTGATCGAAATGTATTTTTCTTTGTTCACGGGTAGTACGCTCACGCGGCCATGCTTAGCAAGCTCTCGGATAACGAAATGAATATCGTAGCCGGAGAGATTATGGAAAACTACTGGAACTATAAAATGCTTACGATAGTTTAGGTTGCAGGATTGGTGCGCAAAATTACGGAATTTCCCCGTAAAATGATCATGATCACGAACAATCTTATCGCTGTTTGTGAAAGGTTTCTCACAAATATGACAATGTGTCGACGACACATTGGACAAGCTAATAGTTTCACTAGCAATAAGAGGTACAATATGTTTAAATTTGGAATAAATAAATTTAGACATTTGAGACACTTGTTCAACAAACCATTGCATGCAGTCTACACCTCGATAACTTTTGAAATAGGATAGGGAATCATCATACCCACATTTGAGGTAGTATCCAGCACTAAATGGAACATGTTTCTGATATTTACGAGTTTTTTCCGAAATTTTACTGTTGTTTAAATTTTGAAGTATGCTTTCGAAATCAGCATAGATGACAAAAGGTGTGTGTTGTTTGTAAGTAAAATTTCGAAATTCAACGTGTTCATATTTGGGGAAAGTAATCTTGTAATCATTTAATCTGGAGCACAAATTTTCATGTTCCATTAGGCGCTGTTCAGATGCAAAATAATTCAAACACCTATCACAAATAAATTTCTTAGTTTTATATTTACTGAGCTGCGAGGATACAAGTCCAGACAAGTTGCTAATATAGCAATAATGATACCTAATTTCCTCATCTTGTAGCTCTGCTGGTTGTTCGACATCATAATCGTCTACTTTTGGATAATATTTGTTTTGAACAATCAGCAAATTGACGTGTTTATCTAGTTTTTGTTTTGTTAATCTAACCGGTGCTACTGTGTAAAATTGTTTATTATTGGCGACATTCAGTTCCAAACCGTAAACGTTAATCGAAATATTATTTAACTTTTCAAAATTTTGAATTTGATTGAAGGGCATTGGGATAGGTAGATTGTGTGTATTCAAAACAGCCCTATAATATGGGTATGCTGATGTTCGCTCCTTATTCTTAGAGGAGGGAAAGAGACCACATACCACAGACCAATAGAAACAAGCTTCATCAGAATTCTTAATGTTGATGCAAGCATGTTTCCTGGAAATTTCAATAGGTAATTTAATGTAAGATGATCCGTTTCCAATTTCCATTTTATTTATATTAATTTCCAAATAAAGTATTCTACGTAATGCAAAGCCCGAATCGCGCTCCTGAAATTCCGAAAGCTTGTTCAAAATTTCATCTCGTACATGATCATTGAACCAATCAAAAATATCTGTTCCAACATCAATAATGACATTTTTGGTATTGAAATATTTAACGTCACAAACATCTCGATCATTTTTTGCTTTAATAAATTCACCACAAAATGTTGTATTGACTTTAATTAATGGAAACTCACGTAAAATTTCAGTAACTTTTTTCAGAAATATCCTAAATGCATCATTCAAAAATTGATCGACATCCTTGTGAATTAAATTGATGATAATCCCAGTTCGTACCCTTCCCTGAAAACAAGATAAAACATTTTCCCATAAAACCCTCTTTGAAAGCGGTGGTGGTGTTGCTGCTGAACCAATCAAACCTGTTCCTACATGTTGGTGTTGTTTTGAAATTAGTTTTCTAATCAGTTTAAGCTGTTGAATAATTGTTTGCAGTTTTCGTTGAAGACCAACTGAGAGTTTTGTAGCATTACGAACAACTTTATTGCACGAGCAAATTTTTCTAGTTAAACGTTTGCACCAAATTGTTTTGTCTCTTTGTGAAAAATTATCAAAAATAATTTTACGCAACTTTTGAAATACCAAAATCAACTTTTGAGACTCTTTAATGACCTTTGAAGCATTCATAGTGTACGTATATGTATGTAACTAAAGATCAATCAATTTATTTACAAAGTTGAAACTTACCCTCTCTCTCTCTCGAATCCTTCCGTAGCTCGTTGGCGTAGCAGGAAGACAACCACCAATTCCAGCAACAGCACGCTGTGACAAGATCTGTTGTGGTTTCAGGCAACTCGTGTAGTTTGGCTACTGCTGGCTGCTGCTGCAACAACAGAAACGCTACGTTCAAAGATACATCCATAACCAACAAACAAATCATTAGATTAAATAAATAAATGATAAGAAAGTTGCGAGAAATTGAAAAATATTTTTACAAATAAAAATTTCCGAAAAACCAATCACCTTTGAATAGTGTATGTAATTGAAACTTACCCTATCTCTCTCTCTGGTAAGCAGAGAACTTAATTGCCCTGCACAATTTGGAAATCACACACTAGATTCGGCACACCGGGTATTGCTTTCTGGCCCCTGTATATCACGCTGTAAGCTCCGGTATCAAACTGTTCAATAACCGGCTTGAAAGCTTCTGTGGCACGCTTTGGCAGGAACACAACCTTTTCAGTCAGCTCCAATAGCACGCTTTTACCAAATTTGGTTTGCACCAGTTTGGCCGACAGGATCTGTTCAGGCGTATTTTGCGGCAGGTCCTGTAGTTTTGCAACCGGTTTCCTGTTGTCAGCTGTAACAACAGAACATGCAACGTTCAATTTTTTTAGATCCATCTATAACCAAAAACAAAATTTATTTAATCTACGCGAAAAATTAAAAATTCACTTACGATTTTAGAGTACACAAACAGACACTCACTATCACTGTTTTTGTTTTTGTTGTTGTTGTTGGTGTTGTTGTTGTTGATAGGCGGCAAAAGTGTGAACTAACAATTGGGAAGCGTCGTTGGCTCTTATATAGACAGAATTTTCTGAGTCGACAATAGAGAGTTATCGCAAAACAGTTCTACGTAAAAGTTGCCTGTTTGCTTACGCTATTTTATAACCTTATCTACTTGTACCTTGTTGTGATTTGTGTTGTTTATGATCGTCGTCAAGGTCAGAGAGGATTTGAAATTTTAATGCTAAATTTTATTATTATAACCTTTTTAGCAATGGAGCTACTCAATTGGACGCAACAAAACTAAACATAACCTATATTACCTGCCTATTTCAGTCTTTTCAGGCATATATTTAATGTTAAAATAACGTGGGCGCTATTACTGCATGACGCTCTTTGCGATATCTCTCTATCCCGTATGCACACGGCACTACAGCTTTTGTCCAAAAAAAAAACTGCTGGGTTCGCATTTTCCACAGAAGAACGGCGACAGAGTTCTTGAAATTATTTTCATCTGCGGTACCATGAAAATAAAGATAACGTTGTTGACGGGAAACTGAAACCCGATACTATGAAAAACAACGATATATTTCGACGCAATAAAGACAATGGTCTTGCAATGACAAATTATTATAATTTATTTCAACTCGATTTATTCAATAATAATAATTAAAACCATTAGAGTAATTTTCAAAAATCCTATTTATTTTTATTTTTTGGTAAAAGGCTTACAATATAATCGTACAGAGTAAATGCATTATTAACACTACAAATACACAAGTCTAAGCTATGAAAAGTACAGTGTATAGGTTGTTTCTTATCTAACTTTGGTACATTATTAGCAGCACTAGTAAATTCTAAATTAACAATATCAGGAGGAGGCAGGCGTTTTGTTTCAATTTCGGATAAAAGTTTGGCTAGAAACTCATGCTTTGAGTGGCCCTTGACATAGATGACGTCAACATCTCGTAGATTCTCATAGACAATGGAATAAATTTCTTGATAGTCCAGTTCGCCATTATTATAGTAGATACCATGATGATTCCCACATAGATATTTCACTTGCCTTTTATAGTCTTGTTTGAGCTCATGGAACGGAATTGCAGGTTTGAACATGTAGCTTTGCATATTTTTACCATCGTAGATGGCTAGTTCTTTGGCGTAAAATTCAGGCGTGCAGAAACCTTGCAGGTCGACGACTACAAATTTCATCTTGACAAGGCGTACAGGTGACGGCAACTGACTAAATCAAGCTACGGACAGTGCCTGATAAAGGCAAATACTCCAAAACTCTGTCATGTACAATGATGCAATAGGCTCGAGTATCTCTTGGAAAATTTTCAGAACTGTGCAGCTCGAGCTTAACATCGACTGTGCTACTTTTCAAAGCTTCATTCTGTTTCGAACAGTCTATTACAAACAAACATTGATTTGCAAACGAGCTGAAATCCAGTAACGGTTCAGCATAGGTCTTTCCCATATAGGATTTCTGGAATTCGGTGTACATGCGATACGCTTCGGCATATTGTCTGTTGTCGAAATTCAGATTCAAAGATTCGTAGGGGTAAACTTCAGAGTTTAGGAATAGTTTGATATCGGTAATGTGGACATTATCGAAATATGTGACGTCTTTCTGATAGTTGTCTTTGCGGGCAGTTTGGAAAAATACGATAACGTATCGAGCTCTCTCCGACATTGATTTCACAGTCCAAACATCTTTCTTTGTGTTTCTCATTGCGGGCAATTCGTGAATTTCCCAATCACGGAACCCGAAAAAGATTGGTTTATTTCGGGAAATTTCCTCCAACAATTGCAGTTTTAGGACATCGTTGGGATAAATATGTTTAACTCGCAACTCAATCGTCGATATTGATATAGTAGCCTTTTTATCGCCTGTAGAGTTTACGTAGCAATTGTCATCATTTCTAGCTCGAACAAGTTTCAGTTTCTGTTTTCCCATAACTGCACTAGTGTAATCGGCGAAAACACCCAGTAGAAAATTTAACGGTATTAGCAAATTAAAGTCTTTTGTTGTTTCATTCAGGGTTTTGAGCGGCGTACCCCATCCTGCGACGTCTAGTGCTTTGCTTTCGTGTTCATTAAAGCATAGCAAACTTTTTATCGTGCTTGTCAGTCCAGGATCTCGAACTTTCTCAATTTCTCTTCCGTTCAATTCATAAGTTATGGTCTCGAACAGAAAGGCTCCCACATTATTTGTCAACGAACATGTTCCTGTCGTCCCACCACCACCACCAGCACCTGCCACTGTATTGTCCTCCTTAAAGTTGGCTTCAATGTAAAGCTCAGCTTGACTAATGTCCATAAAGACATCTTGCTGGTTGATAACTATCTCAATCACATCACTGTAGTTGAATGATTTTGTGAATGGATGATATGTATGCCATTCTTCTCGAGAAATGGATTCATCCACGTTGACCGGGTGAAATATTTGAAGTTTTTCCGATACGAAAACCATATTTGTGCGATAAAGAGTGTAAATAAATCAAACTCTTGCGTGTGAGTGCCTGCTGCTGCTGCTGCTGCTGATGTTTCGTCGGTGTCTGACTACAGACTGGAGAGGACTGAACGTATCCACTACTTATATGTCGTTGCTGCTGCTGATTAAAAACTAAAACCATGTTTCTTGAGTTCCAATTTTACAACGATTTCTTCACCTCTAAAATTGACAGGTCTTGCTTCCTGATCCAAAATACTTATGGTGATGTTATCGATGCTGGTTCTATTCACCGGAAGATAAATCAGATTTCTCGGCTCAATAATTATACTATATCCTGGATCAACGGCCGGCGTGAATTCGTATAATGTATGTGAAGGATTGTTTGTATAATAGGATCCTGAGATAATGTTGCACTCAATTCGTATAGTAGTCACTTGTATAATCTCAACTGGAATATCGGATTCGTGTAGCGTGTTTGCATCTAGGATGAGTGGTGAGAAGCCCAGCAATTGTCCGATACTATCTTGGGGCTCAAAGTCTATATCGTAAACACTCTTGAGCTCGCACTTTAAAGTGTTATTGTTCGGTTTTAAAGACAGTAAATTATCACCACTAGTAGCAGCACCACCACCACCACTATTCGCAGCCAATTGCTTTTGAAGGTAGCTTTCGATATCGGCAATTTCGTACGACCCTGTTGGAATTTCGATTACTCGCTCCTGCTCGTCGTCTTTGCCACTCGCGTAGTAGTAGTAAAACTTGTTTCGTCCAGACTCGATGTTTGGAATAGAATTCCAGGTACTCAAGGAAATTAGGGCTAGCGAATAACTGTATCTAGAGTCTAATTCTATTGGTGGATTAATGTCAACAGTTAAACAACTGGAGCGACCTTTCAACGTGAACGTCTGAGACATGACTAATGCTTCTACAAAACACACACTTGATTTTATAATTATTTTATTATCATCAATTATTGAATAAAAAACTTAATGCTAAATGTCCACAATTGTATGTATTGAACGTTTGATACTGATCGTGATTGTAGAAAATTTCACAATTCCTAAAATAGCGAACAACTTCTTTCGGCGGATTCAAGTTGCCAAAACTGTCGAAATATTCAACCAGGTTTCCGCGTTTCTTGTAAGCTACCCAATGTGTTCCAGATCCGCTGATTGTGTCCAAATTAATCACGCCACATTCGATTTTTCTCGGTCTAGACGGCAATGTATCACGCATAAACACTCCACGGAAATTGGCTATTTTCAATTTGGATGTCAGATATCTAATGTCTTTATCGCTTAGCGCTCGTTTGGGTAGCTTCACTGGTAGTTTTTTGACATTTTTTTCAAAAACAATCCATGTCCGGTCTTGTGTTTAGCCAGATATAAACCGCTCCCCTTCCTACCCAAGGCAATGGCTTCCATGGCCCGATTATGTCTTTGAGATTCTTTGAGCTTGTCGGCTGCTGCTCGGGCATCATTTACGGCTTTCGCAATCCCCGCTGCCCCTCCGCTCAATGCACCCATCGCACTGAGACCAGCAAATATGGGAATTAAAGGTAAAACTCCTCCAACTTTGGGCACTTTGATAACTCGAGGTAATTTCACTTTTTTTCGGCCACCAATTTGCTTGATTGTCATGCGTGCAGCTTTCAGTGCCAATTTTATGTTTTCCTTTGTTGGTATTTCTCCTCCTGGACCGCCTCCTACATTGCCATACTGTTTTACATGTTTTTTAATTTTGTTCAAGATGCACGATTTGAACGGTTTAGTTTGTTGTCGTCGTCGACGCATGCCCATACCGAGTTTACGTTTGGCTTTCATCACGTTTGTCACCAGCCAAGCTGCACTCTTCTCACCGAAACTAGAATCTTTGGCTTTAACTCGTTCCCAAGCCCTGTTCTCCAACACCTTATCGGCTTGATGTCTTTTATGTAAATCCTCCCTGTTTTCAGAGTATGCAATGTCGTGTTCTCGGCAAGCTGCGTCCAACTTGTTTTTCGGCTGATCACCTCGGGCTAAACGTTCAGCAAGTTTCGTACCAGGTCCACAATAGGAATAGCCTGGCAGATGGAGCTCGAACGGTAGCTTGTTGATACCACTATTTAAGAGACCTTTACCCTTCAGTGTCTCCATTGCTACTGAGGCAGTGGTCAAGTAAACACTGTTTTATACAAGATGCGCGCAGAAAAACAGAAACTCACCATCAGAGTTGATTTTAATTTCGATTTGCCTGAAAAAGGAATGAGTGAGCAGAGGAATAGACATAGTGAGCTTTTGCCAAATACGATTAGAGCAATTATTTGTGGTCCTAGTAATTCGGGGAAAACCAATGTGATGCTGAGTCTGCTAACCGACCCGAACGGACTCAGATTCGAGAATGTCTACGTTTATTCAAAGTCACTATATCAGGAGAAATACAAGTTCCTCGAGCAAGTGCTGAAAAATGTTCCAGGTGTAACCTTTCAGGCTTTCAGTGATAATGATATGGTGTTGGATCCGGAGAATACGAAACCAGATTCTGTATTTATATTCGACGATGTGGCTTGCGAGAAACAGGACAAGATACGAAACTACTTTTGCATGGGTCGACATAATGCAGTCGATTCATTCTACCTGTGTCAAACGTATTCCAAAGTGCCCAAACAATTGGTGCGAGATAACGCAAACGTGTTGATTTTATTCAAGCAAGACGATATGAATCTGAAACATGTCTACGATGATCACGTGAATACAGATATGTCGCTGGAAAAATTCAAAATGCTCTGTTCAGAGTGCTGGAAAGAGAAATATGGATTTCTGGTTATTGTCAAGGATTGCGATATGTGCAAAGGACGCTACAGGAGCCAGTTTGATACCTTTATAATTCCCTAAGTGATTACACCAGCTTCAGTGTTACTAAAGACGTTATCGCATACAGACCTGTCTCGAAAAAGCTGTCTGTGTAGACTGACCTGTCTCGAAAAAGCTGTCTGCGTAGACTGACCTGTCATAAAAGAAGCTGTCTGTGTAGACTGACCTGTCTCGAAAAGCTGTCTGTGTAGACAGACCTGTCTCGAAAAAGCTGTCTGTGTAGACTGGCCTGTCTCGAAAAAGCTGTCTGCGTAGACTGACCTGTCTCGAAAAAGCTGTCTGTGTAGACTGACCTGTCATAAAAGAAGCTGTCTGTGTAGACTGACCTGTCTCGAAAAGCTGTCTGTGTAGACTGACCTGTCTCGAAAAGCTGTCTGTGTAGACTGACCTGTATCAAGACCTGTAGTAGAGTTGTTGCAATGACTCCGCCTGTTTTGAGTAAAGCTGACAGAGATGTCAAGAAACGAATTAATACTGTTGCAAGAAACATACGGAAGAAATATTTTTCTCTAAAGCTGGAGAAAAGTAACAAAGATGAAGCATTGGATAGACTTTTGAACCCCATAACCGCTCCTCTAAATAAACTTGTGGAAAAATCTAAGAAGCCAGCAAAAAATGAGGATGATGTGTTGTTTGTTGAGAAGCCAATAGAAAACGACGACGACGACGATTTACAACAATCAATAATTGGAAACCAGACTTCGAGTTATATAGAATTTATAAAACAATATCCAGAGATAGCTCAAGAGTATATTCTTAAATACTTGGGTGGTTCTAATGAAACGGATTCGACCTATGGATTGAAATATAACTCGGAAACCGGCTTTTGGACCATGGGCACAGAAAGAGTTGATTTTCTACCAAATGGCGATATTAATGTTGGAAACGTAACTTATCCCAAGAGTCGTGGTCTATACGACTTGTTATTCCTCAAACATCCTCGACTGAATACGGAAAAAGACAACGAACAATTCAATGAAATCTTATTCCGCACCAATGCACATAGAAGAGAATATAAACCGACAGGTCAGATAAAGGGGACCAATTCGAGAAAATATCAACAATTTATAAAGCCATATACACCTCCACCACCAACAGCAAAGCAATCAAAATCTCATAAAAAATCATTGTCGGGATCCGGATTACCGGCATCGTCATCACCGTCGTCTTTAATGATGCAGTACAATGAAAAACCCAAACAGTATGTGTATTACGATGACGTAAACGAACTGATTGATAGGTTGATTATATTGGATGCGTCTCAAGAGGCTGGCAATGGAAATCACACGAATGAAATAATGAGTATTTTGGAAGAGTTGCGAGAGCTAGGCGTTATCCGAGACTAATCTACTAATAATAATAAAATAGTCTACAGCTTTCATCTATCAGTCATTAGTGTGTTAGCCATGAATAAGTTTGGACATTCCCTGTCTTCTTCTTCTTCGTCACGTCGTCGTCAAATTATTCGTGCTCAGGCATCAGCTTTGCCGACCACTACCGATGGCGATTATAATGTTGAAAATCATAGGCTCTGCAATATTGGAATGCCTAGTGACGACAATGATGCATCCACTAAAAAGTATGTAGACTTGGCAACTAGCAGTCTATACAATAAGGTGCTCATCGCAAATGAAGCACTTGGCGCCCTTGGAGAAGCAGTAGATAACATCAGTGATCAAGTTAAAAGCAGTATGATCCGCATTCAGGAATTGGATCAAATCTTGAACAGAAACGTCCACGATGACCTTCGTAGCCTTGGTGATCTAGCAAGAGAGACTGGAGAAAAGATGAGTCAGCTGGCCATGACGTGCGAGGAACGTTTCCAGAAAATGGAACAATTTGAAGCAACCATCAACCATCGAATTGATCAAATTAAACATGCAGCCAATATTTTGTAGTAGTTATTATAAATATACGTACTCCCATACATATATGTTTAGTTGTCTTTGTGAAATGTCTAGAGAACAAGTGGTTAAGGAGCTTCATCGACCAGCTCGTAAAAACTTCAAACGTAGAAGATTTATACAATATGGCCTCGACGATACTTTTGCCACTGATCTGGCACAACTTGATCAGTATGCCGGAGAAAACAATGGATTCAAATACATATTGGTTGTAATCGACTGTTTTTCCAAGTACCTTTGGACGCGTGCCATTAAATCGAAATCTGCACCAGATGTTGCCAACGCTATGGCAGAGATACTCAAAACATCTGGAAGAATTCCAAAGAAAATTATCTCTGATAATGGAAAGGAGTATTACAATGCTCAATTTGCAAGTCTAATGAAGAAATATGGAATACATCATTATAGTTCGTTTAGTCCTTTGAAAGCATCGATCGCCGAGAGAGTGATTCGAACCATTAAAGAAAAGCTGTTCAAGCAATTTACATTGAATGGGAACCATAAATGGCTGGATTTATTACGGCCTATAACTGATGTCTATAATGATAGCAAACATGGCACGATACATATGAAGCCGAGTAACGTGAATAAAAACAATGAAAAGGCGATACTTGATAGTGTTTATAGTCATATCAAAGTTGCCGGTAAGCAAAAGTTCAAGGTTGGTGACATTGTTCGTATAAGCAAGTATAAACATGTTTTCCAAAAAGGCTATACACCAAACTGGACTACAGAGCTCTTTAAAATAGCTAAAGTTCATATCACGAATCCAACGACGTATCTGTTGGAAGACTTGCAAGGTCAGCCGATAAGCGGTGGATTTTACGAAGAAGAGCTCCAGAAAACAAAACAGCCAGACGTATTTCTCGTGGAGCAAGTGCTACGAAAAAAGGGAAACAAAATGCTTGTAAAGTGGTTAGGCTTTGATAAATCACACAACAGCTGGATTGACATGAATAAAGATGCCATTTAATACTCGCATGTGATTGGTCTAAGACATGTTCGACGGAGTGGTGGTGGTGGGGGGCCGTAACAGTTATTATAAACCTCAAAGTACCACATTTGTGTCTCAGTATTTGAACGTAGTCACGGTGTCATCGTGAAATGTCCTGTGAATCGAATCACACAATGTACGCAGATATCAGTGCCGAAGACAGCGACGATTCGCAGTGTTCGTCAAATTATTGGGAATATTTGGACAGTATGATTTTGAAAAGTCGAATGGAAATTGCTCAAGAGAAACGTTTACTCAACGAAGTTAGCTACCAGGTGAACAATTTCAAGTTGATTGTGGGCCTAAGCGTCGCTCGAGGAATGCTGCCAGCAGTCAAAATAGTAAACTCCATGCTAAACTTGCCCGAAGATCAAACTTGCATAACTCTAGCCGATTTCGACTGGTATGAATTCCTGGAAAAGGTGTCCAAGATGGTGAATGCAACTGCTGCTGCTGGCGTCAAAGACTCTGCTGTGCCTAGCCAACAACAGGCGTTATCCGAGAATTTCACTCTGTATGTCGAATCGTTTTTCGGTGAACAAGCTCTAACTCTTACGTCGAATAATTGTGCATTGTGTTTTTGTTTAGACGACATCAAACAAATTTTAACTGTTTGTCCTCTCATAAATTATAGATTAGAATTAGTCAAGGATTTGAATTTCATTGTATACTATGACGATTGCCTACAATATTTGAATGTAACTCACAATGTCAAAAACGGCAGCCATCTTTTGCAATCAATTATCAGCATGTGCAACTTGAACAAATGTGAACGTAGCTGCTACTTTCTAGAACTTGCTACTATGAACCTAGGCAAAATTGTCAGGGATTTAGATAAGCTGGACGCGTGTTGTACCACCCTCCAATCCAATTAGTATAAGTATTAATAAATGACTATAAAAAACATGCTTGCTTTTTATTTTTCACATTACAATAGCAACCTTTGAAGAGTCAAAATGTCTGGTTGTAGTATTACTGGTCGTCGTGCTGATGCCTGCTGCCATCATCAATCTTCCTGTATAAGACAAGCTGTCTATTTGCTACGTACTAGTTTAGAAACAGACATGTACTTTTTACTTCAAGCACTTGAGCAAGAACCCGGCACTAATGGTTGGTTTTCCACGCAAGATGTGGAAAAATATGAAAATGGTGTCAAGTCTTGTAATCTTTATCTGGCTAATTCCATCTCCTTGGAGGACCTATGTGTGCTTATGAATCAGTATGGACTACATCAGCAATTAAAACAGTATGGCGCTAAATACATGTGTGATGATATTATTGCAAAATATATAGGTTACGATGAAGTTGACTAATTTGTATGATGTTTCTATTAAAATAAAAGTTTTCTTGGTGAAAAAAATCGTTTGCATTATATTAACCATTGCGCCAATTTATTAAGGATGTGGAAATGAATCTTATCATTCAATTACTAACCATGATGGTGTCAAGTCAATCGTACGTTCTCTTGGTTGCCCTTGTGCAAAATAGTTTCTATGTACACAGACCGTACAATGTCAACAAAATGTCAATAATGCTGGACTTTTCCGCACCTAATAATACAACATCGTGGACAGAAATGCATTATGAAGTAATAGATAAGGGCCATTTAGCTGTTTTCACGACTCGTATACCGTCGTCGACGTCATTGGCGTACCTGCGTTACAAGGTGAGGCTGCATTTTCATGATGAAACTGTTGGAGATACTGAATGGAGAACTCTCATCAGAGAACCACAACAGCAAGAAGAAACATACAATAATTCCCATAAGACTCTATCAGACAACGACATCGCACCGAAATCCACTTTAAATGTAGTCATATTTATTGCCATTTGCTGCGTAATATTATTATTGAATTTAACGTACCATATTGGAAAAAGTCAATGTACCCTATGGTTTAATAAATAAATAGGTTTTAATTTAAAAAACAAGTGTGACTCATTTAATTCATTAAATTTCCCATAGTTAATCTGCAGTGAAAATATCCTTTTTTTCATCAACAAAATATTAGATGCAAGTCCCAGCTTGTTATTTGCGCTAGAACGTAAATGCTTATCAGTAAAATAAACTGTGAAATATGATACCTTTGTTTATAACGCTCCGACATTAAGCGTCGTCGACTCGATGGTCTGTAACCTTGAGTTTCACGAATTTTCTTTATTTACCACTACGGCATCCTGTAATAGGACACGTCGCACAACGTACGCTAGATGGCGCCACCGACACACAAACTGATGTGACCATATAAGTAAAAAATTATATAACGCGTGTTTACGAAATGATAGGCGTTTGATGCAAAAATGGACGTGACCCAGGTCGCTATGACGTCATCACAGAACCATAATTTAATATACGTAGCGATTTCGAAACGACTCGGAACAATCCCTTCCACGCAAACTCCATATTACAGAAACCTGTAATTCCCCGAACCATAATTAACTATACGTAGCGATTTCGAAACGACTCGGAACAATCCCTTCCACGCACACTCCATATTACAGGAACCTGTAATTCCCCGAACCATAATTAACTATACGTAGCGATTTCGAAACGACTCAGAACAATCCCTTCCACGCAAACTCCATATTACAGAAACCTGTAATTCCCCGAACCATAATTAAATATACGTAGCGATTTCGAAACGACTCGGAACAATCCCTTCCACGCAAACTCCATATCACAGGAACCTGTAATTGCAAGAATTCACCGCACTCACCCGGTATGACGTCATCACAGGTGATAGATGACGTTTGACAGATGACGTTTGACAGGTGACGTTTGACAAATGACGTTTGACAGGTGACGTTTGACAGGTGACGTTTGACAAGATGGCGGGAAAACGTTTCCCCCCACCCCTTTTTCTGGTACCCATAATAAAATCCGGGGGGCCCCTTTTTGGGGGGCGCAGCCCTGCGGGCCCCCTTTTGGGGGGGGCGGAGCCCTACGGGAGCAGGTCCCATGGCGCCATCTGTCAACAAGATGGGGCCATGGCGGCGCATCCACCTTTGTGTCAACGACGGCGCATCCACCACGTGTCAAGAATGAAAGATTGAGGTTATGGTCGGATTTTTATAGTCATACCCCCTTTGACTATCTACTACGACTCAGAACAATCCCTTCCACGCAAACTCCATATTACAGAAACCTGTAATTCCCCGAACCATAATTAACTATACGTAGCGATTTCGAAACGACTCGGAACAATCCCTTCCACGCACACTCCATATTACAGGAACCTGTAATTCCCCGAACCATAATTAACTATACGTAGCGATTTCGAAACGACTCAGAACAATCCCTTCCACGCAAACTCCATATTACAGAAACCTGTAATTCCCCGAACCATAATTAAATATACGTAGCGATTTCGAAACGACTCGGAACAATCCCTTCCACGCAAACTCCATATCACAGGAACCTGTAATTGCAAGAATTCACCGCACTCACCCGGTATGACGTCATCACAGGTGACAGATGACGTTTGACAGATGACGTTTGACAGGTGACGTTTGACCGGTGACGTTTGACAGGTGACGGTTGACATGATGGCGGGAAAACATTTCCCCCCACCCCTTTTTCTGGTACCCATAATAAAATCCGGGGAGCCCCTTTTCGGGGGGCGCAGCCCTGCGGGCCCCCTTTTTGGGGGGCGGAGCCCTGCGGGCCCCAACTACAGCATCCTGTATTACGAGCTTCACACTATGTACGCTAGATGGCGCAATGGCGGTGCATCCACCTTCGTGTCAACGACGGCGCATCCACCACGTGTCAAGAATGAAAGATTGAGGTTATGGTCGGATTTTGATGCTAGAACCCCTGTTGCTGTACTACTCAAGTGACTTTTTTTTTAAAATTTACTTTTTCTTTTGCACAATCTTGGAAAAAAGCAGTTGTTATACCTATATATATATAAGAAAATATTTGGTTTGATTTTCTATGCTTTTCCATCCATAGACGCGTTTCGACCTATCAGGTCTCATCAGTATGGCTAGGAAAAGCAAAGAAAACCAAACCAAGTTTCGTGCCTGTAGGCAATATATACATAGTACAACGGTCGAAATTTGATCGTGGCGCCATCTAAGACAAAACCTCAACACCAAGCAGCAATTTTCGCTGCAATATGGTGACTGAGAATCTAATCGGCCGACCAAAATTCAGTTCGTGGGAAAACCCAGAATAGGAAAACCTATTATCCACTGATGAGAAAATATTTGGTTTGATTTTCTATGCTTTTCCATCCATAGACGCGTTTCGACCTATCAGGTCTCATCAGTATGGCTAGGAAAAGCAAAGAAAACCAAACCAAGTTTCGTGCCTGTAGGCAATATATACATAGTACAACGGTCGAAATTTGATCGTGGCGCCATCTAAGACAAAACCTCAACACCAAGCAGCAATTTTCGCTGCAATATGGTGACTGAGAATCTAATCGGCCGACCAAAATTCAGTTCGTGGGAAAACCCAGAATAGGAAAACCTATTATCCACTGATGAGAAAATATTTGGTTTGATTTTCTATGCTTTTCCATCCATAGACGCGTTTCGACCTATCAGGTCTCATCAGTATGGCTAGGAAAAGCAAAGAAAACCAAACCAAGTTTCGTGCCTGTAGGCAATATATACATAGTACAACGGTCGAAATTTGATCGTGGCGCCATCTAAGACAAAACCTCAACACCAAGCAGCAATTTTCGCTGCAATATGGTGACTGAGAATCTAATCGGCCGACCAAAATTCAGTTCGTGGGAAAACCCAGAATAGGAAAACCTATTATCCACTGATGAGAAAATATTTGGTTTGATTTTCTATGCTTTTCCATCCATAGACGCGTTTCGACCGATTAGACACTCAGTCACCATATTGCAGCGAAAATTGCTGCTTGGTGTTGAAGTTTTGTCTTAGATGGCGCCACGATCAAATTTCGACCGTTGTACTATGTATATATTGCCTACAGGCACGAAACTTGGTTTGGTTTTCTTTGCTTTTCCTAGCCATACTGATGAGACCTGATAGGTCGAAACGCGTCTATGGATGGAAAAGCATAGAAAATCAAACCAAATATTTTCTCATCAGTGGATAATAGGTTTTCCTATTCTGGGTTTTCCCACGAACTGAATTTTGGTCGGCCGATTAGATTCTCAGTCACCATATTGCAGCGAAAATTGCTGCTTGGTGTTGAGGTTTTGTCTTAGATGGCGCCACGATCAAATTTCGACCGTTGTACTATGTATATATTGCCTACAGGCACGAAACTTGGTTTGGTTTTCTTTGCTTTTCCTAGCCATACTGATGAGACCTGATAGGTCGAAACGCGTCTATGGATGGAAAAGCATAGAAAATCAAACCAAATATTTTCTCATCAGTGGATAATAGGTTTTCCTATTCTGGGTTTTCCCACGAACTGAATTTTGGTCGGCCGATTAGATTCTCAGTCACCATATTGCAGCGAAAATTGCTGCTTGGTGTTGAGGTTTTGTCTTAGATGGCGCCACGATCAAATTTCGACCGTTGTACTATGTATATATTGCCTACAGGCACGAAACTTGGTTTGGTTTTCTTTGCTTTTCCTAGCCATACTGATGAGACCTGATAGGTCGAAACGCGTCTATGGATGGAAAAGCATAGAAAATCAAACCAAATATTTTCTCATCAGTGGATAATAGGTTTTCCTATTCTGGGTTTTCCCACGAACTGAATTTTGGTCGGCCGATTAGATTCTCAGTCACCATATTGCAGCGAAAATTGCTGCTTGGTGTTGAGGTTTTGTCTTAGATGGCGCCACGATCAAATTTCGACCGTTGTACTATATATATATATATATATATATATATATATATATATATATATATGTAAAGCTAGTTGATAACTACAGACCAGTCAGCCTGACCAGCGCCTTATGTAAATGTATGGAAAAAATCATCGCACAAGCTATTTCCTCAAAGCTCATATTGTACCACCCCAACAACATGGTTTTCTCCCCAAAAAATCTACTTTTACGAACCTTCTAACCAGAGTTAATATGTGGACAAAGGCAGGTGATGAGAATGATCCAAATGATGTAGTTTTCCTTGACTTTGAAAAATCATTTGATTTGATTTGATAAAATACCAACAATAATATACTTATTATATTTTACAAAAATACAATGCCTCAACCCCCTATCACACGCACTGAATGACACCAAATATGGATATAAACTCAAACAAGGACTGTACATAAAATAAACCACCTCCTCTACATTGATGACATAAAAATTTATGCTCCAACACCTACAGACATGCAAGGACTACTGAAAACAACCGAAATAATATCCATCAACATTGAGTTCCAGATGAACAAATGCAAAGTTCTACATATAGAATGAGGAAAATGGAAAATAAACGAAATAGAGAAAACCCCGAGTGATGAAAGGGTAGAACAAATGGAAGTACATGAAATGTATAAATACCTCATAGACAACTACAAGGAAAGACTAAGACTATACTCCTCAAAACCCATCTGAACTCAAGAAACCTATTCAAAGCCATCAACACTTCGCAATGCCTGTCCTTACCTACTCCTTTGGTATAAATAAATGGTCCACGACAGACTTGGAGAATATACATATTCTGATGGGATCACAATTGATAAAACACAGAAAATTGCATCCAAATTCCTGCAAGGAAAAGGTAACATTGAAACGAAACCAGGTAGGTAGATGAATGGCAATGGCAGTCCTTCACGAACTGCATCCTAAGCAGAATGACACACTGAGAATGTACTTCCATAATAGAGAACACCCATTACACAAAGCTATAGTAAAAATCGACAAAAACTATATACTCTTTAACTTAGCAGCGGAAGTACACTATACTACAGAAGAAAAGTTATAAAAATGGTCAAGTAAATAACAATGTAAATCAGGAACACATCGGTAAAAACTGAACAAATGTGTTCCTAAAAAAGGGCCAGCTACACCCTGACACATAAGGATTGGTCCTGGCAATATGTATAGGATCAAGTGATAGCAACCTAAAATTATAGAACATATATCATAAAGGATGGCTCTTTAGAAAATGTCAACTACTTCCTGAAACAATAGACCACATAATATCTGGGTGTAAAGCTCAGATTGTGTGAAGTGTTGGCAGGTAATAGACACTTTAAGTAAATCCTAGATTTTTCTACGTATCCGTATCTGCATCCGTAAACGCATCGACTTACGTTGACCGTATCCTTAGATGAAACCGAGATGAAACGATTTTTCTAACCTTAAAAAGTGTTGTATTGATTTTGTAGCTGTGTTCGTAAGTTTTCTTTTTATCTGTAAGTACTGGTTTATGTTATTCAAGTTATTTTAGTGATAACTAAAGCCCATCTTACAATGGACGTAACGTAGCCGTAAAGACGTAACATAAGTCAAGCATGCGCACATTTAATTTATTTGCATCAAATATGTTACTGGAAACGTAACGTAAGAAAAGATGAGAATAATTCAAATTTTGATTATTTCTGACTCTTGATTCGTTTAGAAATTGAATTTTCGATTATTTCCGGCTCATGATTAGTTTCAAATTTTAATTATTCCTGACTCTTGATTGGCTTAGAAATTCAAATTTTAAATATTCTTGGCTCTTGATTGGCTTCCAAAATCAGTTTTTCAATTTTCCCGGCTCTTGATTGGGTTTAAAATTTGAATTTTGATTATTCCTGGTTCTTGATTGGCTTTGAAATTCAAATTTTGATTATTCCTTGCTCATGATTGGTTGATAAATTTAATTTGTGATTATTCCCGGCTTTTGGTTGGCTTAAAAATTCAAATTTTGATTATTCCCGGCTCTTGTGATTGGCTCTGAAATTCAATTTTTGAATTTTCCCGGCTCCTGATTGGGTTTAAAATTCAAATTCTGAATATTTCTGGCTCTTGATTGGCTCTGAAATTCAAATTTTGGATATTCCCGACTCATGATTGGTTTAGAAATTGAATTTTTGATTATTCCTGACTTTTGATTGGCTTCAAATTTTGAATATTCCCGGCTCCTAATTGGCTTAAAAATTCAAATTTTGAATATTCCTGGCTCTTGATTGGATTCCAAAAACAATTTTCAAATATTCCCAGCTCCTGATTGAGTTCAAAATTCAGACATTGATTATTCCTGGCTCTTGATTGGCTTAGAAATTCAAATTTTGAATATTCCCGGCTCTTGATTGACTTTCAAAGTTAATTTTTGAATTTTCTCGGCTCTTGATTGGCTTCATTTTTTGAATATTCTCTTGATTGGCTTAGAAATTCAAATTTTATGTATTCCTAGTTCTTGCGATTGGCTTCCAAAGTCAATTTTTAAATTTTCCCGGCTCTTGATTGATTTTAAAATTCAAATTTTGATTATTCTCGGCTCTTGATCGGGTTTAAAATTTGAATTTCTAAGCCAATCAAGAGTCGGAAATATTCAAAATTTGAAGCCAATCAAAAGCTGGGAATAATCAAAAATTCAATTTCTAAACCAATCATGAGCCAGGAATATTCAAAATTTAAATACCAGAATCAATCAAGAGCCAGGAATATTCAAAATTCAATCTTGAACCCAATCAATAGGAGTCGGGAAAATTCAAAAAGTGATTTTGGAAGACAATCAAGAGCCGGGAATATTCAAAAGTTGAATTTCCAACCCAATCAAGAGTCGGAAATATTCAAAATTTGAAGCCAATCAAAAGCTGGAAATAATTAAAAATTCAATTTCTGAACCAATCATGAGCCGGGAATATTTAAAATTTGAATTTCAGAACCAATCAAGAGCAAGGAATATTCAACATTGAATCTTGAAGCCAATGAATAAGAGTCGGGAAAATTCAAAAAGTGATTTTGGAAGACAATCAAGAGCCGGGAATATTCAAAATTTGAAGCCAATCAAAAGCTGGGAATAATCAAAAATTCAATTTCTAAACCAATCATGAGCCGGGAATATTCAAAATTTAAATTTCAGAACCAATCAAGAGCCAGGAATATTCAAAATTGAATCTTGAACCCAATCAATAAGAGTCAGGAAAATTCAAAAAGTGACTTTGGAAGACAATCAAGAGCCGGGAATATTCAAAATTTGAATTTCCAATCCAATCAAGAGTCGGAAATATTCAAAATTTGAAGCCAATCAAAAGCTGGAAATAATTAAAAATTCAATTTCTAAACCAATCATGAGCCGGGAATATTTAAAATTTGAATTTCAGAACCAATCAAGAGCCAGGAATATTCAAAATTGAATCTTGAACTCAATCAATAAAAGTCGGGAAAATTCAAAAAGTGATTTTGGAAGCCAATCAAGAGCCGGGAATATTCAAAATTTGAATTTCCAATTCAATCAAGACTCGGAAATATTCAAAATTTGAAGCCAATCAAAAGCTGGGAATAATTAAAAATTCAATTTCTAAACCAATCATGAGCCGGGAATATTCAAAATTTAAATTTCATAACCAATTAAGAGCCAGGAATATTCAAAATTGAATCTTGAACCCAATCAATAAGAGTCAGGAGAATTCAAAAAGTGACTTTGGAAGACAATCAAGAGCCGGGAATATTCAAAATTTGAATTTCCAATCCAATCAAGAGTCGGAAATATTCAAAATTTGAAGCCAATCAAAAGCTGGAAATAATTAAAAATTCAATTTCTAAACCAATCATGAGCCGGGAATATTTAAAATTTGAATTTCAGAACCAATCAAGAGCCAGGAATATTCAAAATTGAATCTTGAACTCAATCAATAAGAGTCGGGAAAATTCAAAAAGTGATTTTGGAAGCCAATCAAAAGCCGGGACTATTCAAAATTTGAATTTTAAATCCAATTAAGAGCCGGGAAAATTCAAAAATTGACTTTGGAAGCAAATCAAGAGCCGGAAATATTTAAAATTTGAATTTCTAAATCAATCAAGAGCCGGTAATATTCAAAATTTGAAGCCAATCAAGAGACGGGAATAATCAAAAATTCGATTTCTGAACCAATCATGAGACGGGAATGTTTAAAATTTGAATTTTGAACCCAATCAAGAGTTGGGAAAATTAAAAAACTGGCTTTGGAAGCCAATCAAGAGCCGGGAATATTCAAAATTTGAATTTCTAAGCCAATCAAGACCCGGGAATGATTAAAAATTGAATTTCTGAACCAATAAAAAGCCGAGAAAATTCAAAAATAAACCAATCAAAAGCCGGGAATAATCAAAATTCAAACTCCTAAACCAATCAAAAGCCGGGAAAATGCAAAATTCGACTTCCAAGCCCGACGGGAAACTAAATTTTTTTACCAAATGCTGCTACAAACGAATTCAATACATTTTCATATAACAAGTGTTGCCACATAAAATCTCACCCTAAAGACCCACTAAAAAGAACTAGCCCCTAAACGACTGGTTGCTACACTTTCGCTCCTGTTGCTCCACTTTTTCTTTTTAAAAATGTTGCTACATAAGTTCATTGAAATGTTGCTGTAAACCTACTAAAACTACTCCCAACGATTGTTTTGCTACACTTTTTTTTCGGGTTGCTACATAAGAAATTCAACAAACTCCTGGTCTGAGCAAAAACTATCCCACAAACTTGGGGAATTATCTTTAAATGAAAAACAGACTTTATTCTGCGCATGCGCAGATTGATGCGGATACGGATACGTTTGAAATTCAGGATAATTTTATTAATTTCTGCTTAAAGTGTCTATTGAGTACACCAATAGACGTAACACATTCGCAAAAATAATTCGTCAAGCAATTGCACTGAAATATAAACTTCATGATAACAGAAAATAGAAACTACAAACTATACTGGGTCCTAGCAATATATACGGATAAAACGGTTATGCACAACAGATCAGATATAACTTTTCAGGACAAAACAAAGAAAACTACCTATCTAATAGACATCACTGTGCTGGGTGACCATAACACCTCCAAAAAATACACCAAAATGAAAACAAAAATATACAAAAATATACAAAAATATCAACAACTAGCTATAGAAGTGGAAAGAATCTGGAAACAGCAACAAGTGCAAATTATTCCTTTTATCATCTCAGCAACGGGTATCACGCCAAACATATTCATTTAACACCAGGGTTTCAATGAAAACATACACTCCCAAGCTCAAAAAGCCACTATACTACAAACTTGTAATATCACAAGAACTTTTCTCAACCAGAAGTGACCTTTCCTTCAATGGAGTCGGCAATTGCCTGTCGATACTAGAATAAAAATCTGTGAAGCAAAAAAAAATAATAATAATAATAATGACTTTTTTTTTCAGCCCAATCGTAAATACTACCTTGAAGATCCAGAAGGTTACGCCCTAGAATGGTGCAAAGCTATCGATCAAGTCAAAGAACACTATTTTCCTTCGGAGCAGGCTCTAAAGGATTAATATCGAAATACTTAGTCAAATTATTTATTTTGTGTGTCTGGTACGTTATGGTCAAATTTTAGGTGCAATTTATTATTGATGCTGCCATAAATATTAGTTTTTTGTTTAAAGACAAATGTAATTTATTTACAAATATATACCAGATGCACTTTAACGGTTAAGGCATAATCCAAAAACAAAATTCTCGTTTTTTGATTGCTGAATGTTAAAATTTACATTTTTTTCGAAGTCCCAACAATATAATGCAAATTATTTATTAAGGTAATAATTATCACTTAAGTATGTGTATGTTTTCTTTTCGTAATTATTTAAGTATTTATTTATTTATTTATTTATTTCAAATAACTTGCCCTCAATTATCCAATATTACAATCTTAGTTTAGTGAATTAAATATCAATAAAACAATACATTAAAGTGGCAGCAAATTGGAATTTTATTTTTGAACCTGTATTTGCTTTAAATTTTCCACACAATTCATCAAGCCTACCAATGACGTCATATCAGAGACTTTCAGAACAGTTTATTCTTGCCTTGCAGCCACCTTGATTACATTTCTTTTTAAGGTTTTTTAATTGAAAAAACACTTCTTTCACAAGTATAAACATGAATCGCCTGTGAAATTTAAAAGGAATTTAATTTTCAGGCACCCATTTCAATTATTTTATTTTAAAAAAATTTCATAAAAAAATTTCGGATGGTTGATATTGAATCTGGCAACACTGTGCACATCCAATGATCTGTCACATTTCAAAAATCAAAAATGGCGTGTGCGTGTTGTTCGGTCGGTGTTGTGACATCTGATTAAAAAACTGTATTTTTTCTTTATTTTTTTATCAATTTTCCGGGCGTTGTTTGACCGTCTTACCGCTTACCATAGAATACCCAGTGTCCAGTGCGTATAATGCCCCAGATACGTTTCAGGTAAGCCTCTAATTAAGCTCCAATTATTTACGTTTCATTTTAACCCACCCACATACTATTTTTGCCCCACACATGATATTTCGGTTGGGTTTTATCTCAATTTTTATCGAAAATTTACGGTTTTTGGTTGGTTTATTGAAATTATGAAAGCCAAAATTTCTACTCTCACCCCATTACCATCCCATTGTGATTGTTTAAACAAATTGACAACTGTCAGAAGGGTTTGTTATTGTTTATTTGTAGCCCTTTTCTATGGGGCTATAACTTCCTGGGGTCAAAAATTGAAGGTAGTAAAAGGGGTCTTAATTTGACCAGGCCCCCTTTTGTTAATTAGCATTTTGCCTGGCTAATAACCTATTCTATTTATAGAAGTTTACCACAACATTACAAACAACAATAAATTACTTAACATGCAATTAATATTTATGTTATTCTGTAAATAATTGCTTATTGTTACTGTACAAGGTGGACTACTTATTATTGCATTTTTTGTACAATAATCATAATTCAAAAATTGATTTATTTCCAATTACTTATAGAAGAATCCAAGTATTTGAGGCTTATTATTGCTTTAGGTGATACCTACATTATGTATTTTGGTTTATTATTATTACACCAGCTATTATTATTATTATTATTAATTAGACAAGTCATCACACATATGCAAAATTTTCATATCAGTATGTAGCATTAAATGTAAATATTGACACAATTTTAACAGGCGATAAAAATAGTACAAATTGTAATATTCTTGATACTTGTAGATACCTACTTAATCTTCCAAAAGATTTGTTTCTATAGAAAATTTATATCATGCATGCTTTCAATTATATATTTACATTGAGCATCCCAGTATAAAATCATATAAGTATTTTTATATGAAATTTCCAGATTATAGTACATTCAAGATTACAGTATACCTACACCCTGTAACTAACCACAAACACATGTGGGATGTAAGAGAACTTTTATAGGAAGAAAAAAATAAAACTGGTTTTTTAATGAGTGTGTGACAAACATTCAGAAAGTGATTTGATTTAATTTGTATCTTAACATTTTTGAGAGATCAATCAGACCAAACAAACTTTGATACAACTTGTAGAATGCCAAGTTAAACCCCATTTGTAATTATTTCACATTGTTGATAATGAAAGTTATAGGCAAACTTAAAAAAATAATCAGAAACGGTTTATAAGAGGAAAGTATTCTTAGTTTGCCACCTTCTTACTCTCAAATGGGTGGTAATTTAACGTAATTTAATTAGAAACGGGTACATACAGTCTGCATGAGAATTTTCATTTTTGTCAATGTGTTGCATTATTTATTGAAAGCCAATTAATTAAACAAATAATTTTGTCTTCAGTTTGAGAAAAAGTGGGAGAATATTTTCTTTCAACACTGGATGAAACTCCACTAATCTGAAGAGATTTTTCTTGAGATTTTCGGATTTTCCTAATTTAGGGAAAATTTGTGTTATCATTTTACTAATTATATCAAGAATTATACATGCCAAAAACATAACTACACATTGAATTTCACATTGATTTTTTAAAAAAAATACTGCTTCTAAGTTTCAATTGAGATTTAAATACAAATTTGAATAGAACATTTAACTATTTAAACTCCCTAATCCTACTCAATAAATCCTGAAAGTTTGAAGTCCTTGAAGTATTTTTCAGAGGGTTTCAAAGGTGATTTAATAGAAATTTTGTATGATTTTTTCTTTATCTAAGTGAGAAAAAATTCATAATTCAATTTCTGAGGCTGAGATCAATTCACGGTTTGTTCTGTTTTGATAAAAATAACCTACTCAGTAATGTCTGAAAATTTGAAGTCCCTCTGATCGCTTGAAGTAGTTATCAAAAACTTCCAAAGATGATTTATTAGAAATTTTGTATGATTTTTTTGCATCTAATCATCTATTGAGAAAAAAATCATAATTCCATTTATGAGCCTAACATCCATTCCCGGTTAGATCTGTTTGATAAAAAGAACTTACACAATAAAGTCTGAAAGTTTGAAGTTCCTCTGATTGCTTGAAGTAGTTATCAACAGGGGCGCATGCTGCATACAGGCCTTTTGAAAGGGGGGGGGGGGGCAGTTTAAGTTAAAGTAAGCCAGATTGGGTTAGTCTGGGTTAGTTTTGGCAACACATTGTGCAAGATACGGGTTTTCGAAGGAATGGCCCATAAAAATATGGGAATGGAAGAACTATTTCGGAGAATAAGGTGATTTTAAATAGGTAGGTACAGGGTGTTTTTTTATATATTGACATCCCACTTACAGCCTTTACGTTCACAGGTAGAAGAAAGGTGTAAATACAAAAGTTGTACAGTTTTGGCTGAATTTTTAGAAACCATGGTCAGCATCAAAATTTGAATGTCAGAAATGTGAAATTTTGCATGCTTCAAGCTTTTTTCAAATGGGATGCCCTATATTTCATTCTATATTCTTGAAGAGCACAATGCCCCGATTCCAAAAATATATAATTTGTCTATATTTGATTGAACAGTTTCTCATATATTCGGCTCCAGAAATTGTAAAAATACTATCCTACTACTGATTTGGTGAACCATTCTACCTATACAGGTGAAAGCTGCAGGTAAAATTTAAGGAACTTGGTTTCTCTGATAGTGTTTTTAAAATTTTTTGAACCAAATATGTTGGAGACGGCTCAACCAAATATAGACAAACTATATAGTTTTGGAATCGGGAAAATGTGCTCTTCAAGAATATAGAACCAAATATAGGGCATCCCATTTGAAAAAAAAACTGAAAGCATGCAAAATTTCACATTTCTGACATTCAATTTTTATTTCTGACCATTGATTCTACAAATTTAGCCAATACTTTACAACTTTTGTATTTACACCTTTTGTCTACTTGTAAAGGTGAAGGCTGTAGGTGGGGTGTCAATAAAAAACACCCTGTACTTGAACAATAACTTATTATATAAAGTCAGAATTTGTAAGATTATCCACTTTCTATCAATTTGCCTTTCAACAGGAATTAGTAATGTTACTTTACCAAACTAGTAACATAATGTGACAAGTTATTCAAGTACAAACGGGTGGATTGTTGCGGAATTTATGGGTAATGCAGTCATCTATTCATTAATACGTTGTTCAAGTACGATACTAACCTGACTCACTCAAATGTCAATTATTCTCATTAGTTCATAAACTACAAGTTTCAAGTAACTGTCTTATTTGAATAGTTCAACAGTATATTGGTGAGTAGATGGCTGCGGAACTCGCTGCGCGCAAGTACAAATGAGTGAATTGTTGCGGAACTTATGGGTGGACCTCTGCGGGACGAGCGCAGCGAGTTCCGCAGCCATCTACTCACCAATATTCTGTTGAACTGTTCATGTTGTTTAATTACGATACTAAACTGACTCACTCAAATATGCGTTATTTTCATTAGTTTAAAAATTACGTTTCAGGTGAATGTCTTACTTGAACAGTTCAACAGTATATTGGCGATTAGATGGCTGCGGAACTCGCTGCGCTCGTCCCGCAGAGGTCTACCCATGAGTTCCGCAATAATCCACTTATTTGTACTTGAACGATAACTTATTATATAAAGTCAAAATTTGTAAGATTATGAATATTCACTTTTTGTCAATTCGCCTTTCAACAGGAATTAGTAATGTTACTTTACCAAACTAGTAGCCGATCCACGGGAGGGGGGGGGGTAAAGGGGGTAATTACCCCCTCCCCAGACAGGCCTAAGAAAATTTTAAATATTGAAAAAACGCACAAATTATTTTTTGGCGGCCTAAAATGCGTTTTGGGCGTGGCACCTGAAAAAAATTTCGGCCTCCGGTGGCACCTGAGCTCCACAATTTACGATAATTACCAACAAAAATACGAGAATTACAAAAAAATACCTATATACGATGATTAAAAAAAAAATACGACAAATACAAAAAAAATTTAAGAACACGAAAAATACAAAAAATTATGAAAAATTATAAAAAATACGATGATTAAAAAATTTAAAAAAAACATGAAAAACACGAAAAATACAAAAATTTACGATAATTACAGAAAATACCAACGATGATTAAAAAAAATACGACAAATACAAAAAAATTGTAAGAACGCTAAAAATACAAAAATTTATGAAAATTATACTTAAAATACGATGATTATAAAAAAAAAACACAAAATCGTGAAAAACACGAAAAATACAAAAATTTACGATAATTACAAACAAAAATACGAGAAGTACAAAAAAATCGTGAAATATAGGTACTCGAAAAATACAAAAAAATCGTAAAAACTTGAGAAATATAAACATTTACGAAAATCACAAAAAATACGATGAGTAAAAAAAAATACGACAAATACAAAAAAAAAATCGTCAAAACCACGAAAAATACAAAAAAATCGAAAAAAACACGAAAATTACAGAAAATACGATAATTACAAAACGAACTATGGCCCTGCTGGTAATATTCTCAATGACAGATACAGCAACAATAGACTTATAGTCTCCAAACAACTAGATAGGATCTTACTAAGATCCTATCTAGGAAAACTGGAAGATCTAAGATCATTTTAGATCTTCCAGTTTTCCAGGAATTGACAGATAAAGATTGAATTGAACTTCGTTTGTCAATAAATTTGTTTATGACTGAGTTGAATTCAAGAGCCGGAAATAGACAATAATCGATTCCATCTCACTCCCTCTGTATAATTTTTTTTTACCTAGTAATGAATCTATCTCTCTCACACTTGAAACAAATTTCTCTGTAACCGGAGTTCACTTTGTATATTTTTATTGCTTCTAATCGATTATTGTCTATTCCCGGCTCTTGAATTCAACTCATTCATGAACAAATTGATCGACAAACGACGTTTTCAATGTTTATCTGTCAGCTCCTGTTACAGAGAAATTAGTGTCAAGTGTGAGAGAAATAGAACCATTACAAAGGTAAAAAACTATACAAAGGGAGTGAGATGGAATCGATTTTTGTCTATTCCCGGCTCTTGAATTCAACTCAGTCGCATAAACAAATTGATTGAAAAATGATGTTCAATTCAATGTTTATTTGTCAACTCCTGTTACAGAGACATTCGTGTCAAGTGTTATAGATAGAATCATTACCAGGTAGAAAACTATACAGAGGGAGAGAGATGAAATCAATTTTTGTCTCTTAATTTAAAGAAATCTGAAGAAATTCAAGAGCCGGAAACAGACAAAAATTGAAAAGGAATAGTTAAGCGAAAAAATTAATGAGAATTGAAAATTGAGAAGAAACTGGTTGATAAGCAGAAATACAAGGATTGTTCCTATTCCAGGTTTTTGAATTCTCTCAATTTAAAGAAATTTGAAGAAATTTAAGTGCCGAGAAAAGACAAAAATTGAAAAGAAATACCTAAATGAGCGAAAAAATTAATGAGAATTGAAAATTGAAAAAAATCTGAGGAGAAACTATGGTTGATAAACAGTAATACAAGAATTTTCTCTATTTAGGGAAATTTTAAGAAATTCAAGAGCTGCAAATAGACAAAAATAGAGAAAGAATAAATGAGCGAGAAACTTTATGAGAATTGAAAATTGAGAAAAATTTGAGAAGAAACTGGTTGATAAGCAGAAATAGAAGGATTGTCTCTATTCCAGAGGCTCTTGAATTCTCTCCAAATGACGTTATTTTAGAGTCAATTTCGGTTCGCGATGTCATCTCACCAAAATCTGACGTGATTTATGACCTTACTGTCATGCATAAACGTCATGTCATGATTAAACTGACATATTTATGAGGACGTCAATTGTACCCAATAAACTATAACCAAAACTGGAATGCGCTCACACTGCCATATCCGGCAAAAAAAATGAAGCCATAAAAGAAAGATGCCACAAGGGGGAATGTTGTTCTTTTTTGTTGCTCGCTGACATATTTGTCGTTTTGGAAAGTTTTGTTATATTTACCTACACAGGTTTCATCAATTGGAATACGTGTTGGAAGCAATTTCCGCCATTTAACGTAATGAGTGCGACAAAAACAGGCATCCCCTCCGCACTTGGTTTGATATAAGCCCGTAAGAATTTTCCTGAAAAATCAACTTTCAAGATTTCTGGTGATTTTTTTTTTTAAATCTGGTGATTTTTCATTTCAATTTCTGGTGAATTTATTTTTTTTGACCTGGCAACAGTGATAAGTGGACAACTGGAAATTATTGGTTCTGGAACGGTTCTCGTGTTGGTTGGAATAGAACTATTGTTACTATAAAGACCAATAGATTTCATGCGAGATTTCATGTATATTGCGAGAATATTCGAGAAACACACATTATAGGACTAATTTCTTGAATCAAAGAAGAATAAGTATAGGATGCAGAAAAAGACTCCAGTAGCAAAGTCTTTCGAGAAGAAAATGAGGTCATCAATATAAATAATATTTTTCTTTGTAACTAAAGGAAAATGTATTATTATAATTGGCATTACTTGGAAAAGGATTCTCATTGATTGATTAATATGGTTTTGATCCAATAGTTTTCTAAATATGTATAATTCATTACTTTACAGGAAGTAAGGTCAAAAATTCACCAATTCTTATAATATATCCACAAATACAGGGCGCCCACAAACATTAACGCTGTTTGACTAAATATCAAAATAGCAGACAAAGTTTACTCTGGTCTGGATATACAGGCCTCATCATGTCACATTGGAACAGAACAGGACGCTTCTGGACACTCTCAAAGAAACATTTGAGGAAAACATAGACGCTGTTATGTGCGGAGACTTTAACTTCCTTGAGATTTTCTGGAAAAGTCTTACACTGAGAGAAAACAGTGTTAATGCTGTGGATTTTATTGATGCCTATAAGGAATGGAATTATAGACAGCTTGTCACGGGAGACACAGGGTTTCGAGGCGCTCAATTATCTTTGTCGGACTTACTGCTGGTAACTGACAAAAAAATTAGGTATCTCAAATATTGAACATCACCCACCAACTAGGAAAGTCCTTAAACGTAACTTCTGGAAGGCAGACTATGACAGCATTGATGTCTATATTATTAACAGGCTTGCAGCCACAAATACAGACAATATGGAATGTAAAAAATGATTTTTCTTATTCCATAATAATCTTAGCCAGGAACATTTAAGATTTTTATATTAAGGTCACGCCGCACATCCATAATCCATCCAAATTTCAAACATTAGAGAAGACCTTGCCGTGTTTTTATAAACCGGTGATGAAAACAAAATCGGTTTTGGAACACCGCTAAAACACAGACGAAATTCTAAGGTGAAACATCTAGGCGGTGCGAAAATAAATTACCTGAGTTTTGTATACAACAGGTATGGAGCCAACATTTTTTTTTTCTTTCTGCTTAATGGGAATTGACTCAAAAAAGCAGGACGCTAATTTATTAAACAAATCTATAAGACTGGCAAAATTCATTGGCTCTATGCCTATGGCCCAACCTAAGCAAATGATTGTTTCGTTAGGCTCATTGTTTTGTTTCAAGTATATCACCTTGGGTGCTATTTTTGGAAAATATATAGTTCAGACATTTTGAATTTTTCTTCATAGAAAATGCGCCCCGAATCCGATAGAGTCTAGGACACTCTCTATTTAGATAGTAACTACATTGGTAACTGATAAATGTATACGACAATAGTAATTACATTGTACTAAGCCAATGTTCCAAATGCTTATTAGACATATCATTTGGCTAATTTTTCTTGCACAAGGTAAATAGGAATATGAAATAAATTGAGGTAACTATTTTAAGGATTCTCATTATAATAACAAATTGCTGCTAGGACCCCATGAGCATTTTTGGCACTTTTCACAACAGGTACAACCATTATTCATATTGCCATTTTTTCCATGGAGTGTAAATAATAATGAAGAATTATTTCCATGTAGCAAAATGAACATTTAAGTTAATGAACCTCTTAATTCTACAATCACAAAAGCTTTAAAACAATTCCCGTGTTGTTTTGGTTTCTCTTAATTATTAAAAACAGGTTAAAAATTTTTCAAAATTTCTTTTTGGCCCGCGACCAAGAAGCTAATATCTAAATCTTGGGAATTGCTTTGCTTCTTGTTTTTCCACTCCTGTGTGCCTCTTTTATATTTTTAAAAATGTTTTGTGTTAGGAAATCCTAGAAAACATTTAAAAACTGACTCATTAATATTAATTGCTGGAAAATTTTTAAACACTGTGCTAATCATAAAGCGTGAGGATTGCAAGCAATGCAAATAAAACACTGATAACAGTTAAAAGATAACAAGAAAATATTTATTCAATGTCAATTGTTGCAACAATTATTGACTAATCACAATCATGATGTTTTAACGCGTCTAGAAGAACAAAACGTTTGTTGGCCAAGTCGAACATCTGGGGAATTTAATTTCTTTTATTGTGGCTTCGTTTTCTCTTTTTTTTCTGTTATAAGTTTTAAACCCAAAATGGCAAGACGGGTATCGAGTTGGTAGGCAGCATTGCAGGAATATTAATCGGATGATAGTCGGTTGACAAAAGATGGGTCGGATAATGATACACAAATGAAACACAGTTTTTGACCTGCCTGAGAACTGGCACTCTAGATTGTGTTGGTCGTTTTCAGGTTTTTTCTTCTTGTTGTTTTTCATCTGTCTCTTGTATTTATTATTATTATTATTTGAAGACAATTTTGTATATCCACTTGCAGAATATTATTCCAATATTTCAAACAAAAACGAAACGTCCCTACTTGAATGTTGTGTTTTGGGAATTTGATTTTCAACAACATTGAGGGATGTTTTATTTTATTTTTTTTAGGAAAAGTGTTGGAAGGATTTGATTGAAATTTTGCAAATGGGTAAAGAAAAGATGAAAATTTAGGATTGTGTGTGTGTGTGTGTTGGAAACTATTGAAACTGCATTAAAATTAGAAGATTCGGGTCTAGAACACATTAGGTCCCTAAAAACGGAGAATTTTCAAATTTGCATTGGAGCAATTATTAGGACATAATGAAGAAAAAAAAATATGGATGAGTTAATTTTTTTTATAAACAATATTATTTAAATATACAGGGTGTCCTAAAAAGATACCGACAAACTTTAAAGGGTAGTAAGGGACATCAAAACAAAAAATAAGCATTTTTGTTTATATAAACATATGTCCGTAAATGAGCCATTTGGGCTGTAGAGCGAAAAAATTGTTTGGCACTTTTATTCTTCGCAATAATTAAATCACTGTTTACTTATTAATTTTGCTTATTTATTAACAAATAAATTATGGTTTACAATAATTGTTCAAAATGTTGACCATTTACTTCAATGCAAAGATTGCACCGTCAGGTCATTAATAGACAACTACTAAGTTAATTAAGCAAACTAATCACAAATTAGGTAGGAATTTTCAAAATGTCAGTAAAAAACCAGTTAAAAATTATTAAAATCAGTAAAAAACCTCAAAAAAACCATTTCCATAAACATCAAATATTGTAAATATTTACCAAGGTGGTATGCTGATTTTGCCATAAACTAGAAATTTATTAAAGTAAACAAAATAAATGAACAAAATAATAATAATTGTAAAAAATCACTAGTCACTAATGCCTTATATCCTCTCGCTTCTCAACCTTTGACACAGATCAATGAATAATATCTATTCTTATCCGCTTAATATCGCTATACCTATCAAAGATGCAGAATCAACAGGGAAAAAAATTAAATTAAAAAAATCATAACTTGATAAATATTCAAGGATCCATATTTTTTTTCTCGCTAACCATCTTGAAATTGCTTTGTTTATCAGTAATAATCAAAATCATATTAAAAATCAAAGGGACCTAAAGTGATCTATCACCGAAGATTCTTCTCTGTACAAAATCAATAAGATTATGTACAGAGTGTTTTTTTTATGTATTAACACCCCACCTACAGCCTTTACCAAGCTTTGGAAACATGTATGTATTGCAATGTCGGTATTACAGGGCGCCATATTTAAATTTTAAAATTTTGCAAAGCCTACTTTGTCCCTTGTCGAACAGTGTTGAAAACTACAACTTATAACAAATATTGTGTCAATCATTGAGGCTCGAATTTATACAAAAAAAAAATCCCAAGTAGGCCTTGCAAATTTCAAATTTTCCATAACAGTAATTATATAAACATCGGCAACACTGTTGGGCAAAATGTCAAATATCATTTATGACAAGCGATAAGATTACTACTCATCAAAAACCAAGTGAACCTTGAAGCAATCCTTTTCTATTTTCATGATGTCACCCGCGACCTATTTATCGCCTATACTACAGGCGGTGATCACTGCTGCTAGGCAACCTGACGTCATGAAAGTAGAATTCTAATGGAATTCTACTTGTCGTGATCCCAATCCAGGTTTTAATCGATGTCGGTAATACAGATAACTGTAAGCAAAAAATTTATCAAATCCAGTAAGGTAAAGTACCCAGTTGTTGACATGTTAAGGGTATCCTTGCTTATGATCACCACACATTTTCCAAATTTTTAATCCCAAGGCTTTGATATGTTTTCCTCCAACTCCAACCTAACAGTGCCAAACGGAAAAACTCCACCGTTCATTGAAAGGGTTTCCCATAGTATGCCAGAGGTACCCTTTTGTCACAGAGAAATACGAAAATCCCTAAAAAAGCTGGATACAAACAAAGCAATGGGTCCGGATGGCATTCCCGCAATAGTACTCAAAAATTGCGCCAACGAACTCACCCCAACTTTCGCAAAATTATTCAATTTGTCTTACAGGCAAGGAGTATATCCATCATCATGGAAGTCTGCCGCAGTACAACCCATTCCAAAGAAAGGAAAAAAGACAGATCCGTTAAACTATAGACCAATTGCTCTACTTCCGGTGATATCAAAAGTAATTGAAAGAGTTGTGAACAATCACCTAACCAAGTACTTGGAAAAGTACAAAATTATCAACGATAAGCAATACGGATTTCGAAAATATAGGTCAACTGGCGATTTACTTACATACGTCACTCACTTATGGCAAAAAGCGATTGAGTTGCGGGGTGAAACAAGAACAATTGCCTTAGATATATCTAAAGCATTCGACAAAGTTTGGCATGAAAATCTGCTCAACAAGCTCAAAGCAATGGGATTATCGCCGAAACTTTGCACTTGGTTTGAAAGTTACCTAAAGGACAGATCCATTTATGTTGCACTGGATGGCCAGCACTCCAACTCTTACCAAATAAATGCTGGTGTGCCACAGGGAGCAATCCTTTCGCCAACTCTTTTCCTGATTTACATAAATGACCTCATAGATAAAACAGTAAATCCACTTTATTGCTTTGCAGACGATGGCAATGTAGTCTCCTCACTCATACCACCCACAGGTCTTTCCGCACGTGAATTCCATCATCTTAGACTAACTCAAATATCGCAGATAAATAACGACCTGGAGATAATAGAGGACTGGGGTAACAAAAACCTTGTACAGGGTGGTCCAAATTGGACACTTTCTTATGGAAACACCCTTTGTTTTTAGAGAAAGAAAAAAATGGACCTCCCACTCTGAGGCTCAAATTTCATAAAATCTTGATTGGTGCAAACCGTATTTTGATATCTTCAACCGTTTAGCCGCTAGAGGGCGATTCTCGATTTTGAGCAATATTGTAAAGCCTCCATAACTTTTTTGTTTATGAAAATAATTCATTTCCGTAAAGACCTTTTGGAACCACTTTTTCAAGCAGAATTCAGTGACGTTCTCAGTTTTTTTCTGTCTGGCTTCGATTATGAGATCTTGACCATAATCCGATTTTTTTCAATAGGACAACCTATATATTATTAGTTCATTAGAAAGCTATGCTTTCGCTGATTTCAATGATATAAAGTTCGATAGCTTTACCCCTAACAGTTTTCGAGAAAAAAAATTATTTCGGTTTTTGTCATAAGAAACAATGTGTTGGAAAAGGACTTTATCTCTGTAAGGAAACTGAGAAAGTTCTCTTTCTAACACATTGTTTCTTATGACAAAAACCGAAATAATTTTTTTTCTCGAAAACTGTTAGGGGTAAACCTATCGAACTTTATATCATTGAAATCAGCGAAAGCATAGCTTTCTAATGAACTATTAATATATAGGGTGTCCTCTTCGAAAAAATCGGATTATGGTCAATATCTCATAATCGAAGCCAGACAGAAAAAAACTGAGAACGTCACTGAATTCTGCTTGGAAAAGTGCTTCCAAAAGGCTTTTACGGAAATGAATTATTTTCATAAACAAAAAAGTTATGGAGGCTTTACAGTATTGCTCAAAATCGAGAATCGCCCTCTAGTGGCTAAACGGTTGAAGATATCAAAATGCGGTTTGCACCAATCAAGATTTCATGAAATTTGAGCCTCAGAGTGGGGGGTTTATTTTTTTCTATCTCTAAAAATAAAGGGTGTTTCCATAAGAAAGTGTCCAATTTGGACCACCCTGTACAGTTCAACGCGCAGAAAACCCAAGCAGCTCTGTTTTCAAAAAAGACCAGCACCGGTGAGCCAAACATCATGCTATCTGGAAGTGCTGTCACATTACAGAGTCAGTTGAACATCTTGGGGGTGACTGCAGAGACCAACATGTCTTGGCACAGTCACGTGGCATATATTGCTAAAAAGGCCTCCCAAAAGCTGGGGGTGCTATTTCGTACAAGACATCTGTACACACCAAGCCAATTGCTGACACTCTACAAAGCCCAGATTCGACCAACTATGGAGTACTGCTCACATATATGGAGTGCAGCACCCAAACATACCTTAATGCTTTTGAATACCGTGCAAAAACGAGCTATCAAGCTGATCAATGACCCCGCACTTACTCGTAACTTGGATGGTCTCGAACATCGCAGATCTGTGGGCGATTTATCTCTCTTCTACAGGTACTATCACGGAAAATGCTCTGAAGAGTTGGCACGTATGATTCCACCGAGAGTAGCACCTACCAGGCGAACCCGTCAAACAGACGGTAACCATGAATTTACTGTCAAACTAGAGGCACCAAGAACCTCATTATATCAGAATTCATATCTCTGGAGAACAGCATCGCTGTGGAATAAACTCCCTGCGACGGTTTTCCCTGCAGGTTACAACCTGAACCGTTTCAAGACCAACATACACCGACATTTCCGCGCACTTGCCGCTTCTCGAGCGTGATAGGACATTTCCTTGCGAGTGCGCATATCCGTAAAAAAAAAAAAATAGTATATTACATACCGAGGTGGAAAGTGTTTCATTACTGTCGAGAGATTTTAGTTAGAACGAGGCACAGCCGAGGTCTAACTAAAATCTCGAGACAGTAATGAAACTTTTCACCGAGGTATGTATACTATTTTATTTACAATCATTCGAATTTTGAAATTTTTATTTGAATTAAAACTAAAAAATACAATGATTGGCAATTTCATTTACTTTCGGCCCACGGGTCGAAAGTTTATTTTCGACCCGTGGGCCGAAAGTAAAAGTCAAAAAATACAATAAATTTTAAAAATTTCATTTACTTTCGGCCCACGGGTCGAAAGTAAACTTTCGACCCGTGGGCCGAAAGTAAAAGTCAAAAAAGTGACATTTTCGAACTTTTTAAAAGTCAGTAAAGTCAACATTACATGTATGATTGTAAATAAAAATATTTTTTGGCGTGATTTCAAACTCATAATGGGCTCTTTCACTAATTTTTGAAATTGGCATATTTGGATAAAGCAACTAAAAACAGAATTTTCTGTATTTTTACTTTTGAAAAATTCAAAGTCCTTCTTGAGAAAACAGAAAACAAAGAAATACCTCCAAATAAAAACCCAGAATTTATTTCTATGACGTCGCAGCTCGCAATTTGACCGTGTTGCCACTAATTGTCAACATTGAAAATTTGTAATAGATTTAATTCTGAAATGTTGGCAAAATCTCATGAAAAGTAGTTAAATTAATTAGTTATAGATTCAAGATTTTATAACATTTTTTTTTAAATTATGCTTAAATACAATTTAATGCAATTTTTTATGTTTAGTTTTATTTATTTATTTTACGCTGCACTACATTTAGTCACAACCGACAACAGCGCATTCGAACCTTTACGTATCTTTACAGAGCGCAAACACAGCCGAGCCCTTCCTCCTTGCAACGACATAAGCGAAATGAAGAATATTTATGTGACGTCGGCAAATCGGCGCGTTTTAAAATAGTTTGAATTTAGGCACTTTTGATTGCCTATGAAAAACTTATTGAACCTTGTAGAACATTTTTTTTTTGGTATATATGCCTAAAATAGTCCCTCCTTTGAGATTTTATACTTAAATTACGTATTTAAATTTTAGTGAAAGAGCCCATTAAATGTGTAGATATATTATTTACCCTATATTCCTATTATTTATGTTATTATGCTAAAAATACCTGAAAGGTGATAAAACCCCAATAGTTGACACCCAAAAAAGTTCACTTCGCCAAAAGATGACACATTTTTGATCCAAAGGTTGACATATATTTTTTTACAAAACCAAATTTTTACTTTTAATAAATTTTATCACGGTCTGTGGAACTAAGAAGTATATTTTTCTAAGTGTACAATTTTTTAAATGAAATATATGCACATAATAACCAATTATTTTAAATTTTTTTAAGTACATGTTGTGGTTCCATTACTTGACACTCTTGAAACCAATAGTTGACATGTTGCCTGTATCAGTAGAAACCCTGGTAGAAACATCAATAATGTAAGAATCAAACTTTTTATTAATAAAAAATCACATTGGGAAACTTTTTGTTGGGAAAAAAATACAAATTTCAATTCCAAATTGGTAATAAAAGAAATTGCTTGGAAAGCATTGGTACATTGTGTTTTTTTGCTGATGTAGCTGCAGTAAGCCCCCTATTGCAATCATCCAACGCAGCAATCATTTCTACTGGTAGTTCTGGTGCATATTTCAGCAATTTCCATTTTTCATACGTCATCTCTTGATTTAAACCTAAAAGCACCAATTGTTGACACTCCAAAGCTCCAAACATTGACAGGGGTAACAGGGGTGTCATCTATTGGATCTACGACCGTTACATTCCCCAAACCCATATCTAGGTTTCTTTTTAATCCAGAGCAATAAAAAGAGACAGACTACAATGTTAAAAAAAATTTACCGCCAAAAATCCATAAGTTGACACTAGTGTCAACATTTGAATCACCCCTCGATTTGGGCTTCAATAGTTGACACCCCCCCTTAAAAAGTTTATGCCAGTTGTTTAAGACATAAAACAATAATAAATATGTATTACAATGTATCTTATTATACAGTAAATATATATTATTCATAATTTATCAACCCTACCTTAGCTTTGAGAACTTTTGTTTTTATATCTTCTTAACTATTTTCACTAGAAATCTGGGAAAAAATTCAAACATTTGCACCTGTTCACTACTTCTTGCCACAATTTTGAAAAAACTTGTCATTTCAAATCCATACATCAGCTATAGCCTGAAAAATGGCTCCAACAATACTATAAGCTATTTCAGTTAGCTTATAACCTATATAAATTCTTATTTACGGGAATAATATGCTAATGTGTCAACTTTTGGGACCCTGTCAACAACTGGGTACTTTACCTTAGGTCTTGGAAACAACCCAGCCATTTTAAATTAACTGTCAAAAACTACAAGGCCTACTTTGAAACGTTAAATTGCGTTAGGGTTACTACATTTTTAGACTAGGGTTGCTACATTTTAAATTTTTCTTCCAAAACCTGATAATTTTGTGAATTTTAACAAATCCTTTGCTAAAACCAGTTCAGGAGAAATGTATTTCTATCATCTAGTGAAAAAAGACATAAATACACTAAGTGCACACTAATACCTTTAAAAATAATAGTCCAGAGCAATTAGGGGTCAGGAGTAAACAAATTAGGTTAAAGCTGCCACCACCATTATTCGATAGCTTTTAGGTTTCCTATGAGCATACTAAGGGTCTGTTCCCACAGGAGTCTCTGACAGTTTGCAAACTGTCAGTAAGAATCGCCCATACATGTTTTCAATGCTGCCAAGATCAATCTGTAACTCAGCTGAGCGATTGTTTCTGACAGGTTGCAAACTGTCGGAGACTCCTGTGGGAACAGACCTTAAAAGTCCCCATTGCTGTGATTGGTGGAACATCCCCAAATCTGGTCCGCCATCTTGATTTTTCGCACTTTTTCCTAATTTGCTTCAATATCTTAGAAACAAATAGGAATTTGGAAAATGTTCAAGAGAACTGGATATAAAATAGGTCTGAGCCCTACTCGACACGTTCCTAGTTCCTTCAAAAATTTCAGATTAGCTGAAATGTTCGATACCTAAGAAAAGTTCTTATATCCAGGATGTAACTCTTCGAAAACTAGCCCGCGACCTTACATATTTAACCAAATTCTAGAGGATTAAGATTATTTCCTATCCATTGTTGTATTTGGTAATACACTCTTAAGCAGTGATATTTTAAAGAGTCTGGGGAGCAGACAGATGGAGCTCCGGAAGTTACGAGCCCAGAGGGCCGTGGTCTTCTAAAATTACGAGTCCGTAGGGGCGAGGGTTTTTATGTGTGGTCACCTTCATCGTGTGTACCTGGTTTTTCAGTCTCAATTTTTCGGGATTTTTTTTTTATTTTCTGAATTGAATAGGGGAGGAAACTCCAATTAGATTTTTGTTAACTGCCGGAAAAGATTATAATATTTGCGTTTGACTATTAGATGACATTGTGGCCCATAGACAAAATGTCGGATTCGAAATTCGATAATGCCATATGGTACAGGAGAAAATGTGGCTTATCGTTGCCACATTTTGCACAATATCTTAAGAAGCTTAACAATTGGATATTGTTTTGAGAATCAAATGATTGCTTAGACTTAGAGGAAATCAGGTAATCAATTGAGAATGATATAGGAATCCCCCAAAAAATGGAAATCACCTGGTAAAATATTTAACAATCATAAGTAACTAGTTGTAATTCTTGGTAATACATGAGATTTATTGATCAGTGATTGTAGTAAAATTCAACTTTGTGATTCAACTGATCAAAAAGTATTTGAGCTACCAAATCCAATTTAGCATCACAGAATTATAGAAAATTTATTGCTTTTTTCAATGATATACGATATGTTTTAGTTTGCTCAAATTTCAATGAAGATATGGGCAATTGTTTATGAACATGTCAGGATTTTTTTTTTAAATTTTGATCCAAAAAATCTTCCTTTAAAATTGTCATTTTGAAATAATGTTAGATTTTTTTTCGACTAATTTAGACCCGGTCTATCGATTGGAAAAGTTAAAATTACGAAAGTCTGAAAAATGAAAATTTCGAGTTTTTGAATTTTTTTCAAAGGGATTTGGGATCTTTATTTCAAAATTTTCAAATTTAATTTTCTCAGAACCCGTCAGGGATTTTGGATCAATTTTTTTTTGAAATTGTAGCTCCTAATAAGGGCTTCAAAATGGTACTCAGTTGAAGTCGTTGGCATTTACGGTTTTTGAGAAAATCGAGTTTGAAGTTTTTGACTGAAATTCAACTAAAATCCAACTTTGAGACTCAATTGCTCTAAAAGTATTTGCGTTATCAAACTCAATCTAGCACTGATTTACAGAGAATTTGATGCTCTTTCCAGCCATTACGTTTCTCCATTTTCCAATGCGATTTTGTTTTTTCTGATAGCGTTATCAGAAAATATAGAAAAAAACTGTCAAGTTTTGTATTTAAAATTTTTTTTCTGTGATTGACAAGAAATGTCAGCATTTTTGACCGGTTGACAGGTCGCAAAACTCAATATTCTGGTATTTCAATTATGTTTCAATAGTTGCGAAGAAATCAATGAATAACAATACGGAAAACACTTTTCCGGCCTAGGCTGGGAAAGTGATTCTCGTATTGCTGAATAATTGGAACTAAAAGACAAACATTTGACAGGTATTTAACCGATCGCAGAAAAAATAGTATGTGTATTTCGGTGGAAAAGCACATTCTCGGCCTTCGGTGTTTGCCGGCCTCGGCTACGCCTCGCCCGTTAACTTACACCGTCGGCCGAGAATGTGTCACTTTTCCACCTAAATACACAATATACTATTTCTATCTTAAATAGTAAACGCTGTAGGTATGGTGCCAAATATAATCAAATACCCTGTACACTTTATAGGTACTTAGATTGCCTAAGGTACTGTTATAAAAACCCCCCTAAATCCGAAATTAGTCATAGGATCGGTTTGTACCCATGAGAACTTTTACTCAAGAGGTCCAAATATACAACATACCAAAATTTAGTTAAATTCCGCGTTCAACCAAAATCCCATAAGAAGTGTGGGGTCCTTCAACTAAAATCCAACTTTGAGGCTCAATTGCTCCAAAAGTATTTGAGTTATCAAACTCAATCTTGCACTGATTTATAGAGAATTTGATGCTCTTTCCAACCATATATAATTTATTTTGATTTGTTCAAAATTTAATAGAAGTATTGGCAATTGCTCCTAACCTTGTCAGGATTTTTAAAAAAATTAAACCTAAAAATTGAGATTTTCTTTTTAATTTTTCTCTGTGTTGAAATCAAGATTTTGTAATGATGTTAGTAACTAATTTAGACCAGCTCTATCGATCGGAAAAGTCAAAATTCAATAAATACGACAATACAAATTTCGAATTTTTCAAAGGGTTACTTCTTTAGATTTTTATTTCAAAATAGTTGATCTTGGATATCTTAAAATCTATTAAAGATTTTGAATTAAATTTTTCAGGAAATGTAACTCTTGACAAGGGCTTTAAAAAGGTATTTAATTAAAATCGCTCTTATAGTTTTCGAGAAAATCGAGTTTGAAATTTTTGATCAAATTTGGACTAAAAGTTAACTTTGAGATCCAATTGCCCAGAAAGTATTCGAGTTATTAGAACCAATTTAGCATGGATTTATAGAGAATTTAATGCTTTTTCCAGTCATATATAATTTGTTTAGATTTCTTCAAATTTCTTTGAAGATAATGGCCATTATTCCTAACCTTGTCAAGATTTGAAAAAATTTCCAGAACAAAAATTGAGATTTTTTAGCTTTTTGAAATCGCCATTTTGAAAGTGATGTTAGAATTTTTTTCGATTAATTTAAACCCGCTGAATCAATTGGAAAAGTCAAAATTTCGAAAATATGAAAAATAAAAATGTCGAATTTTCAATTGGTTTGACTGAAACCCCTATAAGCAACGCTACTGGCTAAACAAAATACATGTTGCCAACTTGAAAAATAACCGGCCAATAGCAACAAGAGGGAAAAAAATATAAATATATCAAAAGAACAAATACAAATTTATATAAAAATCAAAAGACCTCACACACCACTTATGGGTATTTGGTTTTCTGTCAAACAAATGAAATTTGTATGTTAATGAAGTACAATTTTAATACATTACCACATGTTAATAAAGTGTATGGCATTGTTTAAAATATTCAAAATTTATGAAATTTCAAAATCACCAGAAAATGCCATTTTTCAAAAAGTTTTTCACCAATCACCAGATTTTTCATAAAATCACCAGATCTGGCATCACTGCCACTTATTCTTCAACAAGTTGAACGTTTATCCTACTTGAAAAATGAATAGATCGACTGGAAATTACCGTTCTAGAACGGTTCTCATGTCGGTTGGAACATACCTAATAACAACATTTATTGAACTAATTAACCTTACAAAACTCACTAAACACTTTTGCTTAACTTCATTCTATCAATTGAATTGACAGCAACTTACAAAATACGCTCTTCATATACACAACCAGTTGACCAACCAGTCAATTGAGAAATCTCTAGAATTCACCTGAATTCTTGCTTATTTAAATCAAACATATTATTTTGTATTTAACAGGGGTATTATCTTGGGTATTATAGTCGAATGTAGAGAAATTAGATTCTTGATTATATCAATGAAAACCCTTGAAATTTTGAAATATTAATAATTACTCATCAGAGAAGCCTTTTCTTATTTTCACTAGGAGTCTTCTTCCCTATAGTGTTATAAAGACATGTTTCTAACACAAGACTATAGTTACTAAGGTCCGGTTATGTAGTTTAGCTGTTGGTTAACTAATAATTATTAGATATTAATTAACCGACAGCTAAACTAGATAACCGTCTACTGATAAACCGGTCCTACGTAGCATAAACGATTCTGGAAAAAAAAATCTTCCCCAATTAGAGAATCGAGGCCCCCAATCAAAAGTTAAAGCGATGCTTTCTTTCGCTATCACAAAAACCAAAATTATCCACTTCATAACGTCCAACTGATGCACATTCTATTTCCCGTTTCCATTCGGCCAATCCCGTTCAATCTCGAACGACGCACGCCGACATCGGCGCCGGGACGCCTCAGTAAGTCGGTCGTGCAGCGCGACGCCACTTATTGCACCGACCGTCCAAAATACCACACTTGGTTTTCAATTTTCCAATTTTCTTTTTTTTTTTTGCTGCAAAACTATTTAGCGTGACTGTGCCCTTAAGTGGACTCTTACCTGTATGGATGTCAGTGGCGTCGCGTTTTACAATAATTCGGTTAAAATGCGACCGAGTCGTTGTGCAGACGCGCCCTTAAACGGCCCTGCCCATCGACAACAGGTGCGCAGTACAGGATCGGCAGACGGAGGGGTTTGCGTGTGGCAAAATGGTGTTTTGTGAACTGTTGGGGATCAGAAGAAATGCCCGTGAGCACGGGACTAACGTCATTCCATCATCAAGGCTCCGCAGCATCGGAGGCTCCAAGGGCCAAACGGTGCAAACTCTGCGACGGTAGGCAAACAAACAATTTCCAATGTTTGTTTTTGTTTGATGCTTTTCTATGTTGTTTCTTGCTTATGAAATTTTAAACCGTGTTTTGTTCTTGTATAAGGACCCAACAACAACAATTCCAAGTGTGGCTTTATTTTATGTTATTTGTTGCTTATATATTGTTAGGAAATTTGAAGTATGACGCAATTCGAAGCCTGCCTATCTTTGAATAGCATCGAAAAGTAGCAAGAACAAATTAATCTGACTCTAAATTTCCTTGATACATGTAGCTAAACTCTGTTTTTCAATCTCAGGGTACACATAATTATGTCGGAATGCATTTATTAGTTAGTTCATTGGTGTGTCCACATAACAAGAAACATTAAGGAAATATTGATGACTGCAAAAAGAATGTTAAAATCTTTTACGTGCGCCTATGGGTGGTATAATTTACAAAATGAGACAAAAATACACCATATGAAACCCGAAAACCCATTGTTTGGCGAGTAGATGGCTGATAAGGGTACATCATTCACGTTTCTAAAAATTTTGTATGTGTGTATAGGAATGAGGCTAATGAAAGTGTTTGGGCCACTCTGTGAGGGCCGGTTTCTCAACAGCAAGTTACCTCAGGGTTAAGCATAATTTCAGGGTGAACATTGCAACTGGACATGTTTTTTACCTTGGAGTCAATGATAGGAGCATTTTTTTGACGTGTTAATTTCGATTCCTTGACATACTCACATAAATCAAAAAATGTTAAAAATTGCAGACATAAAGCTGTCTCTCGTTCCTGTTTATTTAGTATTTCCGCGTCTGATTTGTATATTAACTTAACATATCTAAATTTCGCGGAAACATTGCCAGATGTAGCTTACGATGGCGCGTGCTCTACGTGCCACGAATACGGTATTTTCTAAATGTCGTCTTCTATAGATACTACCCTGCCGATTTAATGGATAGCGTTTTGTCAATAGAGAAAACAGTTTGAAAAAAATAGTCCAGAATTAATGAGAATACAATTAAATTTGAAACCGTTACGATTATAATAACGATTTTGAAAATCCTTTGATAATTTCTTTGGCACACAATTGAATCGTGAAATTCTCTCATAAAATTTTAATGTCGATTTAAGAAAAGGAATGTGATTGATTTATCGATATATAGTTGATTGGAAAATATTATTATAGAATTTGAATCTAAATTTGAAAGCTCCTTTTTGACATTCAGTATATTATGTTCAATCAAGCAATAAGAAGAAATTGCACTCTTGTCTTGTAAATTAAAGTTAAAAACATTGTACCTATGTGCTTTAACTGTGATTTATTGATTAAATTTTTAAATCAAGATTTCCTCATAAATCGCGACAACCTGTACTTCAAACACATACACACACCATAATCCCAAATTAATCTGAAACAAAGCCTCACAAAACAATAGAGAAACCTAGGTTGCAGGTCTTTATTAATAGATTCTAAAGACGGCCGGAGCCGGAGACGTTAGGGGCACTGTGAATAGTGTAACGAAGCATTCAATCGCACCCATATTCCTCTTATGTATGTCTAGAACTTTGCGATTAATCGGTAAATGCCAGTCGAAAGGGGTTTTAAAGAGCACGATAAGTGCTTGTTTTGAGCTATTTAACTAGAGACATTGTAGAGAATGTGCATCTGGGCCAAATGACTTTCATAGTAGGCGATAGGTGGAGCAATTTTTAATAGTATGTCTAGAGTCTAGAGCAAAAACAGCATGATGGGCATTATGAGTATACACGAATGCCATTTGGATTAGCAAATGCTTCAGCTGTATTTCAGCGAAATATTACCTAGTTCTTGGATCATTAGGATTTAATACAACACTGGTTTACATGGATGACATCTTGATTCCGGCAGTTGACTTTGACGACGGATACAGAGCTTTATCAGATATCTTAAAAATATTTAGTAACACTGGACTTACCCTACGACTATCGAATTAGTTAGCGAGATAATTGCTTTGAAAAGTTTCTGGGATAGGACTTCGAGATTGAGAATTCTATCGTATTAGGAATAGGCATGCACATTTTTTCCTTGATATCCTCTTCGAGTTGTTCCGTTTTTACTCCAAAGAGTCCATAGAATTTACCAACCATATCAATGAACTGAAAATTTAATGGAAAGTACCACCTATTGTCCCATATCGCAATCTATGAAGCCCAATATTCAACGACGTAGCTATAGTTTTCATATGGGGGGGGGGGGGGGGGGGGGTTTAGAGCAGTAATGTAATGGCTGCTCATGGTCTATGCTGAAAAGGGTTTCAATTTTAGACCAGACGATGTATAGGCGACCGGGCGTAGCATAGTCAGAGTACAGGCAAAATGTACTCGACTACCGCTAGTGGAAAAGCATTTACGCAACTTTGTTTTTTGGGTTTTAGGGCTTGTAAGAAAATAAAAACCGTTTTTCCCAGAAAATTTCAATAATCTGACATTGTGTCACAAAATCGCTCATTACTCGGTTATTATTGCAACAAATATGATGTAAAATTATATATTCTGAATCAGAATTAAATTATTTTTAAGATTGAATAAGATTCAATTCTCTATCTTAAATACTTCTGAAGATATTGAGGCTCAAAGTCAAAAATTTGTCTGATGCTGAAAAGGATTTCAATTTTAGACCAGACAATTTATAGGCGATCAGGCGTAGCATAGTCAGAGCTGTTTCGAGTACAGGCAAAATGTACTCGGCTACCGGGTACAAGTACTCAGTGTAGAATATTCTCGAGTACATAGTACAATTACAAGTATTCAATACCTAAGTATTCAAAGTACCGTGTACATTTATGAATACATTCTAATACCATCTTGCATTCCTACCCAATGATGTCATAGGTACAAGTTATTACGCAACGTCCTCTTTTAAACATCTTTGATCTATCATGGAAATCTAATGAATCCTCATAGGCTGCAAGCGCTGAGGTAGCTGCGAACTTAGCATTGCACATGGGTTATAACGTCACCTCCTCTTTCACACTACCGTCACATTTCTTTAAATTTACCATCAAACCGCCGGTATAGATGTTCACACATCAAAAATTGAAAAACACATTTTGGTTTACTAAATGAATTCAGCAATTTTGAAGTTTGATTTGGTTATCTAGAGTCCAGAGTTTATAACGACTCGGTTATAACTACACAAATTATAATGTTTAATTATATATTCTGAATCAGAATTAAATTATCTTTGAGATAGAATAAGATTCAATTCTCTATCTCGAATACTTCTGGAGATATTGAGGCTCAAAGTCAAAACTTTGTCTCAAATTTCACCAAAAATTCAAAGCTGATTTTCTTGAAAACGAAGCCCTTGGGCTCGGAGTCTCAAATAACCTTTTGTATAGCTCTTCTCTAGAGCTACAATTGAGCAAAAGATTCATACCGATAGCTTCACTGGTTTTCAAAATATCGCTCTTTGAAATATTTGAAAATCAAATTTTCATGATACATACCTCTTTGAAAAAATTTGAATTTTTAAATTTTTGGATTTTGCAATTTTTGACTTTACCAATCGAAAGAGGAGGTGAAAATTAGTGGAAAACCATTAACGTAACTTTGTTTAGTGGGTTTTAGAGCTTGTAAAAAAATAAAAACGATTTTTGCAATTTTTGAGCTCAGAAAATTTCAATAATTTGACATTGTCTTATTAAATCACTCATTATTCGGTTATAACTGCACATTTTATGATGTATAATTATATATTTTGAATCAGAATTAAATTATCTTCAAGATAAAATAAGATTCAATTCTTTATCTCAAATACTTTTGAAGATATTGAGACTCAAAGTCAAAACTTTGTCTCAAATTTCACAAAAGATTCAAAGCTGATTTTCTTGAAAACGAAGCCCTTGAGTTCGGAATCTCAAATAACCTTTTTTATAGCCTTTCTCAAGAGCTACAATTGGGCAAAAGATTCATGCCGATAGCTTTACTGGTTTCCAAAATATGGCTCTTTGAAATATTTGAAAATCAAATTTCCATGCCCTTTGGAAAAATTCGAATTTTTAAATTTTTGGATTTTAAAATTTTTGACTTTACCAATCGAAAGAAGAGGTGAAAATTAGTGGAAAAGCATTTACGCAACTTTGTTTTTTGGGTTTTAGGGCTTGTAAGCAAATAAAAACCGTTTTTCCCAGAAAATTTCAATAATCTGACATTGTGTCACAAAATCGCTCATTACTCGGTTATTATTGCAACAAACATGATGTAAAATTATATATTCTGAATTAGAATTAAATTATCTTTAAGATTAATTAAATTCAATTCTCTATCTTGAATACTTCTGGAGATATTGAGGCTCAAAGTCAAAACTTTGTCTCAAATTTCACAAAAGATTCAAAGCTGATTTTCTCCTATAAAAAAGAAATGAAGCCCTTGGGCTCGGAGTCTCAAATAACCTCTTTTTATTGAGATAAAATTCCGTGGAAATTTTAGCTTTCTATCTACAGGGTGTCCCACTAAGGTCGGCCAGGTACGATATTATGGAGACCATAGACCTTACGTAACTTGAAAACGAATGCAGATATTGAATTGCGGTTTGTGCCAAAACGTAGATATTTTTTTGCTTTTCAAGCACAGCAATACAAAAATAATATTAGGCCATTTGGATTTTTCATGAAAATTATAAAAAACTGGATCTTGAATAAACAGCGCCCTCTAGAACACGCGGTGGGAACTATCGACCTCGAATGAAGTGGTGTTCTTAATAAGAATGAAATTCTCTTCCAAATAAACCCAAATTGAATGAGTTTGAATGAGGGGTATGAAAGATGCAGCAATTTAAAAAAAAAAATTCACCAGCTTCCCCCACCCTTATTACTGAAGATACGAAAAAAAGCTTAATAACCAAACTGGCGCAAAAATTAATGAACTTTTGATTTCTGTTGTTAAAACAGTATCTTAATATAGCGATTTCTTGAGAAAAGTTGAATTTTTAGCTATATCATCGTAATTGCGCCACCTAGCGGTCATCCTAGAAACTTGAAAATAATTTTCATCAATTTCTCTTGGCCGATTTAGTGAAGAAAAAAAAATCCCGAAGCCGTAAGGTTTATGGTTTCCATAATATCGTACCTGGCAGACCTTAGTGGGACACCTGGTATACCTAATAGAAAAAAAGTTATGACCTTTCAAGTTTTCCAAAATCTAAATCATAAGATGTGCCTCATGGGTTTGCAATTGGATTGCTTATGACCGTGTTTGGGTTGTGCTCTCGGTTGTACTTCAAGGTAGCTTTTGATAATTATTGTGAAAGGAAATCAGAATTTTCAAATTTATGGCCACAGACACAATGTCACAGTGCACAGAAAAGTTCAAAATTTTCGTTTGCAAATCACAACGATCAATGGAACGCATGCTAAGCATCTGATGCTAAACAAGAAATGGCTGAAAATTGGTCATATCGTAACCGTAACATAATAGGCTGCTCCAACACAGCAGGAAACCGTACAATTTATCGTCATGATTCTGCGCAAACTGTGTAGAAACCGAAATTCGTTCACTGAGTGGTTTCGAAACTGTTCATGGGACAGTTTTTGCCGTGTTGGAACAGACCTAATCTCAACTTGTCTGGAAATGTACTTGTGGCCAAATAAATATGTATTTACTTAGAGTCCAATAATTTTACTCACCAACTGCAAATGTATTCGAAAACAATGACAATATCCGGGTATAACAAATGTATTTAAGTAAAAACGCATGTACGCGGGTATTTTGAAAATTACTCAGTACAATAAAAAGTACCGGGTACCTATTTTCTGTATTCTTAAGCAGTCCAATTACGAGTACAAGTACGCGATTCAGAAAGTATCTTGGCCTGAATACCGAGTAACTAAGAGTATACTTAGAGTACAAGTGAAGAGTACTCGTACCATACCCGAGTACCGCACAGCTCTGAAGCCCATCAGGATATCGTCAAAGGCGATTTTTTTTTTCAGGTGCCTCGCCCAAAAACGTTTATTTAACTTCAATAAAAATAATTTAATCAGTTCAATGGGGGGAAGAGTTCGAACCCCCAAAGCCCCCCCCTTATATCCGTCCTTGCCAATATTCTGATGTGAACCATCAATTCTTAGGTACTCTTTCTATGGTTCCTAGTTTAATGCTATCGAATACCTTCTTATAATCTACGAGAGAGGGTATTCATTGGATTTTCTATGAAAAGTTTCATGATGAGGAGAAGTACTTAAACTATTGCGAATTTGAAACCGATGTTTAATGTCATTGGTGTGTCTGGAAAAGTTTGAATTTTCCTTTCACCATCATTTTTGGATTAGTTTCTTCAAATATACATATGCTTATTTAATCACTATCTCATTTGTTACGGGATTATTTTTCCCCCTCAAGTAAATGTACCTCTATCTAGAAATTTATTACTAAGTTATCATTTCATCTATACAGTTTTCATTTCGCTATTTTTCAATACCATCTAACAATAATTGTGGTTATTTATTTAAACATTTCATATTATATATTATTACAGATTCCTAAACACTTGCTTCATAGTACCGATGGTTCTATTACAGATTTCCGTACTACCTTCCTTTGTACCATTACAGTTTCCTCTATTTGGTGGGTACCAGGCATTCACTCAGTAGCAGTACCAGTGTCCCCCAATAGATTCTGTAGAAATTCCTCAAGGTTTTTTTCTGGAAGAGAAAGGATCGAGGAAAGGAATAAAAATCGTTTTTTTTTTTGGTAGAAAAGAGGGCAGCTTTCAAGAGCACGTTGAGAGTTTCCTCTAAGCGTTTTTGCTGATCTAAAACCAAAAATAAGTTTGAGCCCTAACTCCCAATTGTGGGTTGCTGAGATTATAGCACCACAGTGCCACTATAGGCAGATTTGGTTATGTGAATTTTAAAGGGTTAATGTCTCAAATTTAGGAAAAGGCCAAAGTATTTTGGCCTTTTTCACATTGACTGAAAAATCTTGATTCTTCATCTATTGACTGTTGCATATAAATTATCGATAAAGGTCTACGCGCTCATGGTAACTGGATTTTCCTCAATATACTTGATTGGGTATCATCATCAGATGTTCCTTGGAACTTTGGATGAACTGATCTTCCTAAAGTTTTCCAATATTTCTCGCTGCTATGAAAACATCAGAAAAAAATCCCCAGAAAGTTTATTTTTAAGGTCGAATATCCACAAAAAAAGCTGTTAAACGTCGAGACGTTTTTCATCGCCTAATCCACTTTGGCGGAGCCATTGCCAAAAAAGTATTAAGGGACATAAATTTTACGCGGGGCGATAAGTCTGCGGTTAATACAATTTTTATTTAGACATTTGTCTAATAATCTCGTTGACATTGATAAGATTTTTATAAAAAAAAACCTACTCTCCAAGAAACATTTTAATGCATCTTGACTGCTGGTGGCTAAATTTAGCCTTAAGCTTGATTTAAAACTATTTTACGCTTTATTGGCACCAGCCAATTACTATAAACACAAAAATAAATCCGTTGTTATACGCTTAAGTACTAAAATTCTATATGATGTAGCAGAGTTGATGTTAAGTAATAAATTGAAAATTTACAACTTTTTTTTTTATTATGCATACCAATTGTTTCGCACATGTTTTCAGCAACCTTTTCAGTGGTTTTATAAATAAACTTTTCAATAATGCATTTAGTAATTTTATTCTGGCAAGGCGCGTGAATGACATGAAAAAAAAAAGAGAGAGTTTGTAAGTGGAAAAGAAGGATTTGTACTTGTGTGTGTTAATCATTGGAAGAAAAATGATCAAACTTCCTCAAAATTTTTGTCTCTATTCCTATTAGTTTCAATTTTCAACTATTCCAGGCTCTTGAATTTCTGCTTCCATCCAAATTCTTTTTATAGGTAAAGGAATCAAGAAAAAATCAAAAGCCTGGAATAAAATTTATTTTCATAAAATAATCAAGAAACAGTCAAAGGCCTGGAATAGGAAAGAAAAATGATCAAAATTTCCTTGAAATTCTTGTCTCTATGTCCAGTCAAATAGTATTTTTGGTAGGAAAGTTTTGGGGTAGTTATGATTTTCTCCATTTTTCATGTTTTTTGGGGTGCTGAATCCGAATCTGATGTTTGCTAACAAAATTTCGTGACGCAACATTGAAAAAAATGCAAAAAAGTAAAAAAAAAAATGGTAGTTTTGGCAGTCTTTTGCGTATAACTCGAAAACTATCCAATTTTTGGAAAAAACATCTCTATTCAAAATGAAAGCAAATAAAATTTTCTATAAATTACATTGGTTAAATTTTTTTGTAGGATAAACCGTTTCGGCCCAAGCGCTAGTTGAAAATGGTCGTATTCTATCTATCTCCACAAAAACCCATGTTTTATCTGCAAAACTCTTATTTATTACTAAATAATATTTGATCACTTTATTATTATAGTATCAATAGTATCATATTATTGATTATATTATCATAGTATCAAGTTATCTAAGAGAGGCCTATAGGTAGACGATAGGGAACGGCTAGGAAGAAGAAGAAAAAATCATATTATTCAAGGCGTTTTCTTTTGGAAGGTCCTGAGTGAGGCTCCTCGATGGCGAAAGGTCCTGGCAGAAGATCGCGTTTTTCCATTAATATCAGAGATTGACCTGGAAAATAAGATAAATCATGAAAAACAAACTCTTGATTTTACAATTGGACATACTTTCTACATCGTGTGAGCATTCTTCAGACATTTCTTGGTCTCTCTCTTCGGTCCCTTCTTCGTCAATCCCAACTCTGTCATCCTGGGACTTAACGTTTTCACGTAATCCGTTGCATGTTGTGCATATTGACGGGCAATAAAGGCCTGCCTTCCTGCATCCACAATTTCGCTGACAGCCTTTCTTGCATTTGCAAGATATGTGTTACCCGCAAAACACGATCGAAGAGTAAATAATTAAATTTGAGGGAGTGACGGAAGTGAATGGGTAACTAAAACAAAAAAAAATAAATAGAGAGGGTTGGTTGGTGGCTGAAATCTAGAAACGGGACTAGCTACCAATGCGGAGAGGGGTGTGGATCAATTAAATAAATAAATATAGAGCGCCACCTGCTTTTCCCTGCAGTACACGAAGTCAACCGATATAACGAAAGCAGGAAACTTCTACGGACCTAGGTATAGCAGCACAACCTGAACTATAAAAATAAACCAGAAGGAAGGGCAGAAGTGAAATGCTTTGCTACAATCAGGTACGGGTCTTTAATTAGAACCAGAAAAAAACAGGTTTGACCCCAGAGCAGGTTCGGAGTGGGTTTTCCGAACGCCCTGGAACACTGAATATTATTGGAACCAGAACAAGTAAAAAAATCGTCTAGGAGTACCTAACCTTATGTATGTTCTTAAAATAGTATTTACAATAATTATTAATTACACTCAACTTGAGTCCCTGAATTAAGAAATAAAGAGTATTGTATAACACATATAACAGCAATAATACCTGAAATGTAAATTATTAAACAAGCTTACTAAATGCAGTACCTTCGTAAATGGCCATTTAACCCGAGTGTACAAGTATTTTCCTGTATTCAGTGCAGTATGTATTTATGGGATATTAGAGAAATACAGTGTGTCCCAGGGAAAACAGTCCACCCCGATTTATTGGGTTTAGGATGAGAATCCGGGAAAACGCTCGGACACGTCGATGTTTGATTTGAGGGGGAACTATTTTTCAGTTTTTTTCATCCCCGTAGCTTCAACCCCCTAGCTAGGGGGAGAACAACCCCCTAAATTTGAATAGGGAATAGGGGTCGTGTCATACCTCTTTTTAAAGGTCTCATCGAGTTCTTTATGGCCCTAGAATTTCATTTTATTATTTTCATCCGTAACGAAATGACAGCTTGTCAAAATCTTGGAAATGGACTATGTTTTAGTAGGAGTAAAAGCGGTACTTACCTCCCTCAATAAAAATATGATTAAAAATACCTACAATTTACAATTCTCGTGTACACCTCATTAATAATAATAAGAAAAAACTTAAGTTCAAGTATTTTCATTAGGGGCGGTAAGTATCGCTTTTGCTTCCACTTAAACAAATAGTCTATTTCCAAGATTTTGACAAGCTGTCATTTCGTTACGGATGAAAATAATGAGCCGAAATTCTAGGGGCATAAAGAACTCAATGAGACCTTTAAAAAGAGATATGACATGACTCCTATCCCCTATTAAAATTTGGGGGGTTGTTCTCCCCCTGGCTAGGGGGTTGAAGCTACGGGGATGAGAAAAACTGAAAATTACTTCTTCCTCAAATCAAAAATTGACGTGTCCGAGCGTTTTTCCAGATTCTCATCCCAAATCCAATAAATCGGGGTGGACTGTTTTCCCTGGGACACCCATAATCTGAATGGTAATTTAATATTGTAGTAGAACTGCGTCGTTGTGGTGATTTACTCCAACAAGGGGTTGGTAAGGTTTGATAGGCTCCAGATATTAAGACAATACAACACACTTATCAAACCTGAGTAGTCCCTAAACTCTTGAGCGGAACCTGCAGGATTGGATTGATATCTTCCAGTGTTTCCAGTGGCCTGGGACAGGATCAGGGCCGCGACAAGAAGCAACTGGCCCTGGGCACTGTAGTTCAGTAACCAGAAGTCACTATAGCTTCCAATTGTCTAGAGGAGGCGGAGGATAGGAGGTACGACTTGAAATATACAGTAAGCTTAACGTTTAACTCTTTACTCAAGTTAAGGACTAAAGCGTGACGAATAAAAGGTGACGTCTAAAGGCCTGAAATAAATGGACTCTATGAGACTAGGCGTGGAGCGATAGGTAGGTATGTCCAATATTCGGAATTTAACCATATAATTAACAGAAAACTATGCTTTTACAAAGGAAATAGAGACATACAGAGAAGACTAATAAGAAAAACCACTTACCACTTACTTTGGCCTTTAGGAACAAACAATTGATCACGTTGCTCTTTTTCGGCTCACAAAGAAATCCGCACAAGGCGATTTGGTGCTGCATTGCGGAAGAAGAGGATGACTGAAATCTCGTTTTCCTTATGGTGACTCTCAACCTTCAATCAAAAGGTATAATTTCTTCATCAAACATCGTTTTGGTGAACTAGATACCAATGCAGACGTCTTATATAGACGATCATGCCAGTTCAATGCAAGCACAGATCAGCGTAAAGCAGTTATTGTTAGAAGCCTCCTATTCGAAGGAAATCAAGAATGAGTTCTAAACAGCTTAGGAGATAGTGTCATTAAACCATTTTTGTACCTACCAACAAACTTGAAAAAAGAAAAAATTCAGCAAGGAGAGATAGAACAACCGGTAACAAGAAGATTGCTGACCCAGTAGGTCAATATTATCCTCAAAAATAAGGAATACTAGAAGTACTACGACCTCAGACAAGGCAGATTGCAGCATGACAGTCAGGAAGAGGTGGCCAATCTTCTAGTTTCCTTGAGGTTGGCCCATAGGAACAGCAACCATGTAGGCGTGTGTGAGGGTAAACCTAGATAGACAGAGACGTCTTGGTCATGAACGTCAAGTCTTGGTATTGAGAAGATTTATTAAGTCTTGGTCTTTTCACCAAGACCAAGGCCTTTTGGTCTCGCGAAGCTCTAATCCTATGAAGACGATTACGAAATAAGACAAAAAAGCACATAGATCTACAGGACATTATTTCCAAAGCCATGGTTGAATGATAGATGGAATGATTATAAGTTCAAATTGGGGCATATCGAACTAAAAGAGAAGGTCGATAGTGTCATCAAACCATTTTTTGAATCTACCAATAAACTTGGAAAAAGAAACATTCATCATCGATGGAAAGTGGCGGGGGCGTTCTTCAGCCCAAATGGCATACGCAGCAATTCGTAATGGCCATTTTCCGTATTGAATGTGGTTTTCTCTATGTCGTTCTTATTCATCTGTATCTGGTGAAATCCGCTATCCAAGTCCAATGTAGTAAAATATTGACATTTTCCTAATTTGTCTAATAGGGCGGTTACCTATATTCGGTAGGGGGTATCTGTCTGTTATAGTTTTTGCATTAACGCCACGAAAATCTACTACTACTCTCCATTTCAGTGAATGTTCTCGTGCAGCAGCTTCAGAAGGAGGTAGTGCGGCAAATGTTGGGTTTGCTTTTAAAGGATGATGATATGTAATGCCTTTATCTCAAATTATTCAAATAGTCTTCCGGCCTTTCCCATACAAAGCCATGAGAAACATATTGCCTGCCATCATTGGGGAATTCTTTAGTCTTGAATTTTTGGGCGATTGTACAGTTTTCTCATATATAAACTATGGTACTGACAATCAGAGGTCACCAAGTCTGAGACAGGTGAAAAACGCTTGATTATGGCTTGTCCGTACTCATCACCGTGTTCTGATGCTCTTTTTATAATGGTTTCCTTGACCTTTAAAGTTTGAACCTGATACACAATATTGCGATTGGTGTAATTCATACAAAATTTTATTTACTTTCATTTTGAATAGAGGTGTTTTCTCCAAAAATTGGATAGTTTTCGAATTGTACTCGAAATATTGCCAAAACTACAATTTTTTTCACTTTTTTTGCATTTTTTTCAGTGTTGCGTCACGAAATTTTGTTAGCACACCTCAGATTCGGATTCAGCACTCCAAAAAACATGATGAATGGAGAAAATCAAAACTACCCCAAAACTTTCCCGCAAGAGGCTTTTATGAGCACACATTTATTATACTAATGCCCGTTTGAACTGACCATGTTAAGGGATGTTTAAAGTGACATTAGTGGTGCTGCGAGACGAGACTTAAGGTTGGTCTCGTCTCTTCCCGACATCTCGAGACGAGACCGTGACTTAGTCTCGGTCTCGAGTACCAAGGTCTCGTCTCGTCTCGTGTGGTCTCGAGTTATACAGGGTGCCCAGAAAATAGCGTAAAAACTCTTCACTACGTGATGGAGGACCCTTCAAGGAACCCCAGAAAAATAATTTAAAAAATCTAGTGGCATTCTTGAGAAAGTGCTTTAAACATTTAAGTGAAATCTGAAAATTAGGTAGGTAATAGTATATTACATACCGAGGTGGAAAGTGTTTCATTACTGTCCAGAGATTAGTTAGTTAATTTGTTTCATGAGGGTTCATACTTTGACAAAATTTACTTTCCTTTTTTTTTAAAAAAAAAGACCAGTCTCGAGTCTCGCGACATCACTAAGTGACATTTTTACATGTAAAAATGTCACTTTAAACATTGATTATTGTTAAACCTCCCTTAACATGGTCGGTGCAAACGGCCATAAGTATTTATCTTCTCTTTAATTTCAATTTTTGACTATTTCAGACTCTTGTATTTCTGATTCTTTTCAATTTTCTTTTATACAAGAACAAGAAACATTCAAAAGTCTGGAATAGAAACAAAATTAATCCAGGCGACGTAGAAAACTATTGCCTGGAAACCCCAGGAGACGACTTGGATAATATTTGCCTGGCAAGACTTTAACCATCTTCCAAAGTTTAGGTATACTTGCAATGCAATCTACAAGGTAAAACAATAAGGAAAGTTAGGACATAAATATTCTTCAAGGTAGACTTTGTATCTTTTGTATCTCTTATTCTTTCAAAAGTAAACACTTTGTTGGAAGAATACTTCAGAATAAAGACATTGATTGACTTTACACATTGATCAAGTGCCATCAAGTTGAATTAAACCTTAATGCCGTCAATTGCATTCAAGTTTCAGATGAAGACATACTCTGTCATCTTCAAGAAATTACAAAATTAAATAATTTCTTCAGAAAAATTGAAGGATTTTTTCAATGGCACTCAAATTGCCGAATTCAAATTTCACCTCAGTCGAAAACTTGATAATATTTACAAGACATAAAAGCCGAAAATCTAGGTTATTTACCTAAAAACTGGGACCGATTTCAAAATGGTCAAATAGGCGCAAAGACCTGCACCGAAAATAGATTAAGGCGCTCTGCTGGCTTGCGTAGGAGACAATTTTGATTTTGCTGGGGCCTCCGTGTGTGCCAAAAACAGTTCCAAACTATTTAGTTTTTAATTTGTGTAGCGGCCATTCTATCTAATCTTGCCATCTAGGTTAAGTGGTCGGGTTATTCGAGGAAAATAAAGATGACATTTCGGAGACTTATTTGATATTTGGCTTTGATTTAATGTAGCAATCCAGATTCTAGGAAACCAGGATCAATGCTCTTATATTTATCTGTCCAGACATTACACACTATTTTAAAGGCTAACAAATCAAACCACTTGCCCTTAACTTTGGATTAATTTAACCAGCATAATTTGGTTAAAAAAAAACTGACTGACATTTTGGTATGTTGTAGCTTTCTACGATAAGTTTAAGAAAATGCTCGACCATCAGTTTCTTCCAGACCATTTAACAGAAGTTTAAGCAAACCATCTGATCCAATCAACCGTAGTAGCTCTATTATCTTGGCCTTCTAATAAAGAAAGCTGTAAGAAGAGAGAAAGTGAAACAAGAGATATTACATGATACAGGTATTAGAATGAAAGAACATATACAGTGTTGGAATATCAAATGGTAGAGGAAGTAATGATATGGCTTACATGGGAATTACAGCAGAGAAGTATCACAATTGAAAGCTAGAAAATGTACACTGGATATACTCGATCAAGAGTAGAAAATATGGATGGAGGAAAATGAAGATCAGGTTACTATTTTGTTTTGTTTCAATACAGATCAACGTTCCTCTTAATCTATCCACAATAAACTAATAAATACTTTAGTTCCTTATGTTATCAAGTTAAAGAAAACATATACAACATTAAACTGTAGCACTTTATATAGTGCCATTTCAAATAAACTCTTCGGATTCAACCTATAACAAGTTCCATTTGGTATTAGTGTGTGTGAGTGCAGGGGCCTGGAAACTGGGTTATTTACTTAGATCTGGCGTTTTAAAATAGGCAATAGGCAAAAGACCTTACAAAAATAGACTTGGCGAGACAGCGGCAACAGTGCATTCGATTTCTTTTTTTTTTTTTTTGATTTCTTATTCGCTTCAAGCAACTTGAAATCATCTCTTTGTTGTTTTGTACCTGGGGACAATGCAGTTCCTGGTGATAATTAGCTCATTTTAACAACGCTCTTTGGATATTTTTAGATGCTCGTCTAGCAAAGTCAAACTTTTTTTTAACTTTAGTTTTAAAATTGGATTCAAGTTGCCATTTAAAACTTTTTCAATTTTATGTATCAGAATTAGACAATGTGTCACCAAGTTTCCTCTTGTTCAGCCAATAGAAAAATGTTATTTTTCCACGTCAGCAAATCTACTTCCCCGTTACAAACCGTTAAAGGCAAAGAAAAATCTCATTATTGCTGTTATATCGAGAACAAACTTTTACAGTAAAAGCAACGATGATTTAGTAACGAGACTGCACCGAAATGAAAATTCAGACAAGGCGATTAAGAGATGTTCATATTGCTTTTATGTGCCCTCTGCCGTGCCTCCAGGTTAGTTTTATGAGAAATTTCGAACGAATCTGATCAAAAAAAAAAACCTGAAAAGAAATTGAACTTTTCTCTATTCCCTGGCTGTCGATGAATTTAAATTGCTGATTTTTTTTTCTCCTGTTCCCATTAATATTCAAATGACCGAGCTCGCGAAAGGGGTTAATTTACACGAGAATTTTTGTGAAAGTTCAAAAACAGCTAACATCAATCAGGCACACGTGCGGAAAGCCTCCTACGAAAAAGTGAAATAATGCACCTTAAAATACGTACAACAGATTTGGCAAGGTTTAAACTCATTCAATCATCAAACTATGTAATCCTATTTACCTGTCAGACTTTTGGGATGAAATACTAAATACCAACACAATCAAACTGAGTGGTTATGTAAAAGCTTTAGGTAGATGGAATTTGAATTATTTTTCGGATCTTATTTTACTTAGGGCCAGTATTTTAATGTTACCTTAAAATCGAGTGAAAAAGGGAACTTTGATATACGGTGAAACTTGTATTTGGGATGACTTAACGTTATTCTGCACCTTAAGGTGTCATTGAAATACTGGCCCTTAATCTGTTACAAATTAACTGAAATTTGTTACTTTAAGAAAAGATAACCTAGGGTCGTAGAATTCAAAAAATCAAGATAACGTGTAGTCCCTTTATGTGCAAATGAAACCACTCAAAATCCAACAAACAATAATTTTATTTGATATTTAACAATGTAATATGTAACATAAAGTAACAATAATGTTACTCTAATATTTTAGTGTTGACAGCTTGGTTTTTCCGGTGAATCTGATACCATATACCTTTCCAATCCGGAGCTCTTCAATGGGTGTTGGGGTTTCACTTTCACTTCGTGTTTTTTCCTGTATCCAGGAAGAGGATAGATTGCTGGGGTAACGTCACTCCAGCTGATCCAGACTCCAAAAAGTGATCTTTATGTCGAGTAGGTACCCAGAAAAGAATAAGGCAGTATCAGGTTCACCAATATTTGGAATATTAAATCCCTGAATTCTGTCAAAAAGTGAGTGACTTGCAAAGGAAATTGAAATTGAAATTTTTTATAAAACGATTGTTGTACAGACACTCCCTTCCAACAGTATCAGGTATGAACAGCTATTGCAAGTCGAAAAAAATAATAATATTTTAATATAAAAAAAATACAATTGAATAATTAAGAATAATGGTGAGATAATAATAAAATTAAAATAATAACAGGTTTAAATTAAAATGCTCGTTATGATTGAGCAAAATGCTGCTCTCCTGACAGCAGCTCTGGCAGGCAAAAATATGAACAAAATAGGGTGAAACAATAAGAAATTAAATCTTTGGATTCTCCCCTAAATCGAGAAAAATTTTCCTTTCAAATTAAGGTAGCAGGTAGCTACTATAGATACTACAAAATAAACCTGGGGTTGAAATTAATCAAATCCAGAATATGTCAAAATTCTTGAGATGTTCTAATTAAAACTTTTTTTTGAATTTTTGACCTGTCCGGATTTCTATTAAAAAATTACACCCTTTAGTCGAGATAATAATTGAGGGAGTCAAACAGAAAATGGCTATTCAGGCCTCTGCCTGGATTCAATAAAGATTTGATAGGGATGGACACAAAAATTTGGTTTTCACCGACTCTATTTAGAGCAAATGGTCCAATATTCCCACACTAACAATTGATTCTGAAAACCAGAGCAGCAGTTCTCTTTTTAAAATCCAAAAATCTGAATTGACTTACCTCAGATAAACGTGGCACTACCAATCGACACTCACACAAAATGGAAGCCAACAATTAGATAAAAAAAATTAAAATACAATATTTATATTTCAAGAAGAGATAAGCTAAGATTTATCAGGTAAAAACTTAATAATGATATGATAATATACATTGATAGCAAAATATATTGAAAAATCTATAAGGGAGAATCCAAAAATACAAAGCAAAAATTATTCAAAATAAAGAGGACTTGCCTGCCAGACTTCTGTTGAGGCAAGAGATCGTTTTAGAAACCAAAGCACACAGGAAAACGATCCTGTATTTTTTTATACTTGACTGCATTTTAACCAGTTCAACCAATCAGACGAGTACACCCAAAAGATCATATTCACTTCACAATGAAAACCCCCCAAAAATGATTATTTCAGAATCAGAAGTTAGAGAAAGACAGAAATATATCCATTTGCTAAAAGTGAGATAAACATAATTTCTTTCAATGAAAATACAAATGACTGTCAAATGCGAAATAACTAAAATCATACTTTGAAAAATAAATTCTTCAGGTACTAGATGCCAGTAATGGTAAATGAATTCTCGATATTTGCATTTTACCCACGTGATGGATAGATGGCAGCACTGGTTTTATTTTGAACTTTGTGAATATTTTTAGAATATTAGAAATTATTATTTTGCTGATTTTGAAATGGAAAAAATACAACTTTATAATGAAAATAAGAAGAGATGGAACATGTTACGTAAATGATAAATTTATCGTAACAAATCTTAGAATATTGTTTGTTTTAACGGGTACCAATGATCACTTGGTTAAACAATAATCAGCCAATATCTTGACTAAATTCTAAGTTCATCTACTTATACTTGTTGGCAGTTTTGAGTGGCTTTCATTGGTTTTATATGTTTTAGGTTCGAATTCGGGATTCCCCCGTAGGTACTAGAAATCGGATATATTCGAGGGACTTTTTTGCGCTCATATGGGGAATTTCAACTACACCTATCTACCAACACTGTTATCAGTACAGAACCTCTTGATTTGCTAGACATAAATAGCCAAAATTTGTTTTCCTATTTTCTTTGTGTCTCTTTCTTACCCATTGAATTTATGATACCGTGTCTTTCTTTCACTTGACTATTCAATACTCGTGATTGGTAAGATACAGAAATTACTAGGCCACTCATTATTACTGAAGCCAGGGGAATTATCCAATCACTATACTCAATCCTACTCTATATCCGTCTTTTACTCAGTGAATTTCTCACATCGTTGTCTCTCACTTTTTTATTTGAAGTGCTTGATTGGTCGGTCAGACAGAAATATTTGAAAATTCTGCTATTTCTTTCAGAACAGTTCGATTTATTTATAATTTGAGGCATCAATTCTGAAAAAAATTCTGAGCTGATCTAGTTTTTTTTTCTCTCTCTCTTACTCGGCACAAATTGAAAAAAGTCCAGAACAATTTTTATAATAATTGAATTGGAATAACCCAAACCTACAAAAATTACAAGGCCATTCCATCTTTTTCTGATTCAATGAATTCCCCATAGCTTAGTCTTTCTTTGTGGATGTTTTGCATACCATTTCCCTCTATTCCAAGCACTTAATTGGTTAGATACAAGACCACTCAAGCGCTGAGAATAATCAAAATTTGTTTTCTACTTTATATTTGTCTCTTTCTTAATCACTGAATGATTCATGTCTTTGTCTCCTACTTTGTTTTGTTATATCCAAGCTCTTGGTTTGCCAGACACAAATTAGCTAAAATGTATGTTATATTTTTTATCTCTGTCCTTTTCTCATCCATTGAATTTTACATAACATTTCTTTCTATTCCAGACATTTGATTAGTCAGATGCACGAACACTCAAGCGCCAGGAATTCCCATTTTATATTCGTCTCTTTTTTAATCATTGACTTCTTTATACGCTTGTCTCCAAATTTGTTTTACCCAAGCTCTTGATTTGTCAGACACAAACAGCCAAGATTTGTGTATTTTTTTTTTCCTTTTATCTTTGTCCCTTGCTTATCCATTGAATTTAGTAGCATACCATTTCTCTCTATTCCAGGCACTTCATTAATCAGATACATCACTCAAGCGCCGGGAATAATCAAAATTCGTGTCACTTTTTTTTTATCCTACTTTATATTTGTCTCTTTTTTAATCATTGAATTCTTTATACGTTTGTCTCCTACTTTGTTATAAGTCAGTGATGGTATATTAGGAAATTTCTCCCTAGATTTAGAGACATTTTGAGTAATTAGGGAAAAAGGCAAATTTATGCCAGATGGGTTTTTTTAATTTTTAATTCCGTAATATTTTATATGCCGCTTAGTACAATGTGTTAGAGAGAGAAAAGAAAAACAATCTCTATTGCAGATTGCTTGCACATATCGAATGTCTCTTTCTAACGCGTACAAATAGAGAAAGATATGAAATAAATATTTTCTACCGAACACAAGAGCCGCTTTCGGGTGCTTCTAGAACACTTCACACCTGTCAGTGACCTGTCATACTCCATGCGTTTGCACTCGAACGCTTGAAACCGAACGGGCCAAACTGTAGCCGGAGTACTTCGGAGTAACTCGGGAGCGCTCAAAGGGTGGCACCCGAAAGCAGCTATGACTGTCCAATTGTTGTTTTCAAATTGTATGTTCATCTACTTGTACTTGTTGACAGTTTTGAATGGTTTTCATTGGTTTTAGATGTTTTAGGTTCGAATGCCGTACTAGAAATCGAATATATTCTGAAACTAGGGATTTTTATACCAATCCAGGGACTTTTTTGCGCTTGTATGGGGAATTTCAACTACAAATATCTACCAATACCGATTTTGGGGAAATTTAAAGGAAGTTGTGATATGTATGTAGAATAAACAAAAAATTTGTGAAATGTCTACTTTATTATCAAAGTAAATCGTACCGTTCACGACCTGGAACTAACGAGGGGAACGAGCACGGCAGAGAAACCCTCGATCTAACATTTCTCAAAAATCAAAACATACTGTGTCATTTTAATAATTATTGATTGTGAGTCAATAATCAATAATTTGAGTCAATGATAAAAGCTTAAATTAGGTACCGCCCATGTGCTTGTGCTGAAATTTTAATTCCACACACTATCAATCAACACTACCTATATTCAATACTGAAGAGTTTTTGGTTAGTTAGCCCATCTGCCAGCAGGTACTGAGGTCCCTGATTACGGAAGACTATTCAGCTATTTTGAGCCAATATCTCTAGATTGATTTTTCAATTTGTTTTCCAGGATATTCGCTCGTCAGGGTAGGAAAATGTTAGTAGATTCAGCAAGGCCCTAATGTAAGTTCTGAATACCAAAAATCAAAATCCCAGCAATCCGAGCACATAATTTCTTAGGTTTTAATTTACTCTATCTGCGTTGTTTACAGCATGAATCGATTTTTGTTGAATACATGAACAATGCACATGTTGTAAAAAATTTTATAAACAAACAAAAATATATAAACATGAAAACCTAATACTTATATAAATTGAACCCTCAAAAACAAAATAAGATTTATTCGACTGACCTGTGAATGCTCCTTATAACACAAACTAATCACAAATTGGATTGAACAATCAGTTTATTACAAAATAAAAATTGAATAATGAACAATGGCAGACAAGCGGTATAAGGGACACTTCTTCTCTAAGTATAGACAGACACCGAAGATTTTATTCCAGCAATAGAACTCTGCCTAAATCCAGTCCCGCTATAGCCACACCAAAATGCGTAGATATCCAAGAAATCCTAAATAAGGAATTAAAGCGATGAAGAAAAAGAAAATTGGAAATTTTGTAGGGACAGCATTTACATTGAGCTCTACATACTACATCTGAGGATGAAGTACAAATGAAACATTTAGATTAGAAACCTCAAGTTAAGAAGATACTTCGAATGGAATCATCTCAGAAATCATAATGGAGAAACATTACTCTATCGCCTATGAACATCAATGGTATATTGGTATAGAGAACAACAAATGCCAGCTCAAATTTTCAAAATCTGAGCTAGATACTTGCACATGGCATAAGGCTGACGACCATTGCTGAAGTAGATACTTGAAGCATACATATTTCCAAAACATAAAGGAATAAGGGATAAAATGTGCCTGTTTAAAGTAAGTTTCCTGATGAAAGATTACTCTCAGAGGTATGATACACATTAAGAATCATGATGAAGATGAAGTACCAGATCTTTTCACAAGATAACTATCAAATTGTGAAATGAAGAGCTCTATTGACTTCATCTTTACCCTACCAAAACCGAAATGTAGATGTAAATTTCATCATGGCGTCCAGAAGACCAAAAACTATATATTTATATAACCATGAAACTTATATATAACCACACACACATGTGAAAATTAAACCATGTTTACCGCAAGTTGCGGCTCCATAAATTATCCCCGAGCTGCCGGTCTTTTCTTAATAATTTGGCGAAAAAAAACTTATTTTTTGGCGAATCGTTCCGAATTTCTGGAAAATTTATCGCCTGTCGGGTTAATTCTTCCACCTGAAGTTATATGTATATTACGTCGCGCTGGGTGACCAAGGTTAAGATCAGTTATTTAAAAAAAAAAGTTATTTTTATATATAATCATGTTTAACACAAGATTTAAGATAGGTTAGTAAGGATTTTGCACACGATTTCATCTTTCAGGGTTAAGGTGGTGCTATCTTTAAATTTAAATTCGCATCATAATTCACTTTTAGATTCAGCCGCATAGGGTTTAATGGATTAATATCCACCTTATCGTTCAGGGACCATCAATTTGCGGCTAAGTTCTCGCTCGCCCATGACTAAAATTATTAACCTATTATTCGGTGTAATGGACCTTAAAATGATTTTGTGTAGGACAATAAACCTATTTCGACTACTAACATGCTATGGCAGTAAAAAATAAACCCTATTTAAATTTAAGTTGCATATTGTCACGTATCCAATTTTTTTTTTAACATTGAAAATGCATGAAATCTTGTTTATGCGAATCGTGCCTTGTGTTAGATAACATTTTGCACAGCTATGGAGGATTTTGCATTATATAATCTCTGTTTTTATTTGCTCAGTTGTTAATAGTAATCAAAGCATTCTTAGGCCCGGTTGTAACAAATATAGGTTCAGTTGAACTATGACATTATTTCTGGACATCAATGAATTTAATGGCAAAGTTCAAGTACCGGTATAGTTCAACCACGGATAAGTTCAATATTTGGTAGAACCAGGCCTTAATGTCCTCTCTGAGCATAAACCACCTATGTTTTTCAATACATTAAATAACCGTATAATATACTGAAATACTTAATTACCGAACTAAATAATTGTTTAACTATCCAAATAACTAATGCTTATTTTTAGCGATTCCGATTTACTTCTGGTACGTCAAAGAGAAACAAATGTTCCAAAGCCAGAACAAAACAGCGATAATTAGGTAACCGATCATTTCGTGCAAATCGTAAAACGTCGAAATCACATAAATCCATTCCGGTGTTCTTGTTTTTGCTCCGTCGAACTTTATGCGCTTGTAAATGTTACCACCAGTTGGATACATTCGTATTTAATAGTAGAATCTGGATTTTCCCCACTCTCAAATGATGATGACATTTATTTGGTATAATGTGGATGTTTTTCGAAAAAAGTTTCAACGAATGAATCCATTAAAATGAGAGTTAAATATTTGTTTAATTTTATGCCGGCAATTAAATTGATTTTCTTTGGAAAAGTTATTGTTTTTATGTCCAAATAGAACAGACGCCAAAACCGTTTTGTGGGCGGAAATCGGAATCATCTATGAGATAATATGAAAACTCATCGTTATACCGGATAAATTCGGGACTTTTGAGTCATGCGTCTGACGTAAAGAGCGAGTGCTCGCATCGGAAAGTTCAATTAGCCGCTGAAAACATGTTGCAAATATTTTCCTTTCATTATTTTTGGCTCGCGATTTGCATAATTCAACGGGTTTGTTTTAAAAAGCTTTCGGAGATTGTTTTATTTGTTCGGATAGAGTGCGAATGCGAGAATTTTCCAGATATAGTTTTTGACGGAAGAGCTTATTTATTTATTGGAATAAAACGCTTGTAAAATTCGCTAAATAAATAACTTACTGATCTCTTTCTGTGGGTCTTCACAAAGCAATTCATTCTGCAAGCCAATTATTTGTAGCCAATATTCCATGAAACAAACATAAATACGATTACTGCTCTGTTTGCCAAATAAATTAATACTAACCGGGGGTTTCACGGCCTCTTGCTCTAGAACATCAATTCCAAATACACAGAGAAAAACCATCAAAATCATCATTCAATATGGAAAATAATATAATATAGTTAAACTTGGATATTATATGTTTCTTCTAACTCCGACGACTAGCTAGGTCACCTAAAATAAGTAGAGGCTTCCCCGAACGCCCAACTCTTTCATGCGAGGGAAGCAATATTTTTCGCAAAGCTTCTTCAAAGTCTTTTCAGCTTCGAAATGTCTTGCCTCGCACAACTTGCCTTCTGAATCCATGAGGCACAACCCACTGTATCCCAATAGGAGTAATGCGATAGACGCGTCCATTTCTTAGAGCATAGTTTTTATAAATGTCCCAGTCATGGTCAGTTTCTGGAGGTTTACTTAAAATGTCATGGATCAATGGTATTTTTTCATCCGAAAGCTGAGCCGATAAAACCCATTCTGCTTCTTCGATCCTTAAGTCGAAGTTTTCTTCAGGCGCGGTTCTCCAGATTGGCATGGATTTCTGCTGAGCGCATCAACGTTTTGCATTCGGTTTCCAGGGAGGTATTCGACGGTGAAAGTGAATTCTTGTAGTTGGAGCCACCAACAAGCGACCCTAGGTATCAGATCTCGCAATTTTCAAGGCATTGCAGTCGGTCACTACCTTGAAATCAAGACCCAGCAGATATACTCTAAACTTCAGTAAGGTTTCCACGACTGCTAACGTCTCTAATTCATACGAATGATATTTTCGTTCTGCCTTATTCGTATGTCTGCTGTAATAAGCCACTGGGCTAAGACGAGATTCGTGTTGTTGCAATAATATTCCGGCGATACCATTTTGGCTGGCATCTTGTGAACCTCAGTTGGAAAATTTTGGTCATAAATTGCAAGAATGGGACGTTCGATTAGCTTTTGCTTCAGGTCCTCAAATGCTCTATTTTCAGAATCTCCCCAGTTCCAAGTGATATTTTTTCTCGTGAGCGATGTTAAAGGTCTGACAAGTGTGGAATAGTTTTTCACAAATTTTCTGAAATAGCCGGTTAATCCCAAAAACTGACGAACTTGCTTGACTGTCTTTGGTTTTGGAAACTGTCGGGTGGCTTCAATTTTGGCAGAACCAGGTCGTACGCCTTCTTTATTGTCTATCTCAAAGCCTAAATAATTAATTGAGGAGGAGAGAAAGACGCATTTCTTCATTTTCAAAGTAAGGTTCTCATTTCTCAAAACATCAAATATTTGTTGGTGACTGTCTAGGTTGTCTTCCGAATTTTTGCTCGGCAATATAACATCATCTAGGTAGACCGCAGCAATATCGCGATATGGAGCTAATATCTTATTCATCATGCGTTGGAAAACTGCTGGAGCATTGCAAAGTCCAAATGGCATTCTGTTATACTCATATTGTCCCTCTGGTGTTACAAATGATGTTAAGTGTTTACTTCCTTCACCTATCGGTATTTGGTGATATCCCGAATTGAGATCCAAACTGGAAAATATGGAACATCCCTTCAATTTATCAATTTGGTCATCAATTCTGGGCAAGGGAAATAGATCTTTTTAGGCCAATAAAACTAGGGGTCCAACACGCAACAAGTTTGGGACCCAGCTGAAATTTTCAGGAAACCTTCTTTAGGTGGTCGACAATGATTCCTTAAAAATCGCACTAAATCGCATGGGCCGTACTCGCCCAATCGGGCTTTAGACTCAAAAAATTGTGTTTTTTTTTTTATTTGGAAATATCTCAAAAACTATAAACTTTTTTGAAAATCCACAGGAAAACAAAATTGTTGCCAATAAAAATACCTACAAAATCATTTTTTGTTTTTGAAAATCGGTCTAAAAACAAAAAAGTTCTGGGCTTATAAAAATTGGGCCGATTGGGCTTCGATTCTATTAAACTGCTTTTGGCAAATTCGACTTTATTAACGCTGACGCAAATTAATTGAATGTTTTTCATAAAAGAAATATGGTAGTTGTCATATAAAACGAGTGTGTGAAATTGTTTATTGTATACAGATCACTAGGTATGATTTAATATTTTAGGTGTAACGGGTTGAACGCAACAATAAGTAAATAATACTCTTGCCAGAATGTGCTGCTACTTACTCGTTTAATAATAATCTCAAATAATATTATGGTAACCGAAACATACTATTAAAACTAAAGTCCGTATGGCACATATACAAGTATAGGCACTCACTTCATTAACACAAAATTTAATAAAATTAAAATAAATTATTTTATGCCATCATCATTTTCAACAAAAGACACATTCGTTGCATTGTCACAATACTGTCCAATACAAATTGTACAGCTTGATGAACATTTCATTCCTACCTTTTTGCAGGTACAAGTTTTGGACTTGCATCCGCAAAATAATAATTTTATAATCTTTCTTTCTTTCTTTGTGGGTCTAAGTAACCGTCCTTTTCCACCCAACCCCACTCTCTTGGGTCTAAATTATTTCCCAACCATGACTGCACCTGAAGGTAAACCTTTTTAATATGTAATTGAGCAGCTTCAGTTGTCGGGGGTAAAGAAGCTAGCTCAAAGTTACTGTAAAGTTTTTGGGGTGCAATTCTGATTGTATTTTACATAACTAAAATTTTGGCTTCTCCTGTTGCCGTACCATTTTAGAATAAAATTTTCTCCCGGTTTTAATAGGTAAAGTGGCAATATCACTGAAAACCCCTTTTAAGTTGAAGTAAATCATCGGAAAGTTTTTCATTTTTAGACAAAACAATTAAAGCACTTTTTTTGCCCTTCTCAAAGAACGCCGCCGATGTGGTATCGCAACCCGACATTGCATGAACAAATAATATGTTTTTAACTATTGCAGGATCTAACTTCGATTTTAATTTGTGTGATTTGGGTTCATCAGGACGTAGCGCTACAGTAGCGATCATCAACAGTGGTGCCATTTTATTACAAATGTAGCAAATCTATTACATTTATCAAATGTTAATTATTTACATTATTACATTTCCAATAAATCTATTATATTTTCACTTATTCAACAAAAATCGTTCAATTTTTAGATATAATTGGAGCTCAAGCCGTATTGGCCCATTATTCAAAGGCCTATAAGTTCTTTGTTTTTGGGCCGATTTTCAAAAAAGTTTATAGTTTTTGAGATATTTCCAAAGAAATTTAAAAAAAAAACAATTTTTTGAGTTTAAAGCCCGATTGGGCGAGTACGGCTCATGCGATTTAGTGCGATTTTTAAGGAAACATTGTCGACCACCTAAAGAAGGTAACCTGAAAATTTCAGCTTGTCCCAAATTTGTTCCGGGTTGTCCCATGTAAACAACTTAGTTTTACTAGCCTATTTATAGTTTTGAGATTAAGTCAATACACATCCGATCCTTTCCATCTTTCTTCTTCATCAAAAGCACTGGGGAAGCGTATGAAGAACTTGACTCGCGTATTATTCCAGCTCCTAGGAGTTCGGATGCAATGGATCTTACTTTTTATTTTTCTGTTTCGGCCATTCTATAAGGTCTGTATGTAAAGGGTTTATCTTCCAGAAGTTTGATTTCCATTTGAGCTGAAGCCGCTTCACCAAGTTTTTCAGTTACAGTTCCGAACAGGTCTCTATATTCCTGAAGAAGGGATGCTAATTTTTTCCTTAGAGATGGGTCAGTAGTTTCAATGTTTATATCCTCCTCGTTAATCAATGGTAGATTGTCCAGATCCACACGAAAAATTTGTTCAGACGAATCACTACTGTCTAGTTCACATGCAATGGCTCTTACTAGTGGATATTTATCACTCAATCTGAGATCTCTTCCAGACAAATTGATTATTGGGATAACGGCTGTTTCTTTTTCGGATAAATGGATAAGTATTCTAGGGATTGCATATTCCTCTCCTGGTTTACATCTGAAACTGGCTTCAATGTATAAATCCCCTTGAAATGGCGTTTTACTAGTTACAGTCAGATTCCCAACATGGTTAGAAGGTATTAAAGTTGGTTCTGGTAGCCATAGCGCTATTTTATTGGGAGTCTAAAGTTGTTGAGACTCGGTGAATTTCAAACTTACTGTTCTTCAGTACCATTAATCCAGGCTGTTCGGTAAATGATTGACCAATCAATATGGGAACTTCTTGGAGACAGTCTGGAACAACCAAACACTCCACAATTCTTTGGACATCATCAACTTTAAGTTTTACAGCAATTTTTCCTGGAACTTGAATTTTGTTTGCGCCGTAACCCTTAAGGCTGATGTCACATTTAGAAATCGGCGAGTTAAGTTGTTTTGTTTCGGAATGGCGTATAATGCTGCAACTGGAACCAAAGTCAATAAATGCGCGATAGTTTTTGTCATTAGCGCTAATCTCCTTAAAATACTTTTCGTTTTTGGTGGTTTCTAGTCATAAAACGTGTTCCTTGGAAGCAGTTTGGTTTTTATATCGTCCTTGATATTAGGCGCTCTGCAATCACGAACACGGTGTTCAAATTTCTGGCAATTGTAACATTGTGGTACCTTGCATTGTTTGGCAAAGTGTTCAGTTTTCTGGCATCTGCTGCAAACGATTGAACATATGCTATTGAAAATCGTTTTTGCCTCCTATCTTTTTCCACGTCCACGCAAAAAAGAAGGTTTGGCCACTTTGGCTGCACTGGATTGTGTGATACTGGATTGTGTAATATCGCAGGTAACCCAATAATGCTTGCAACATTTGATCTGAAATTCCTCCAATTATACAGGACACTGCATCGGATTCGTAGATTTTGTATTTATTCAGCAGAACAACTATTTCGTAATAATAGACCAAATAAGATTCATCGCTCCTTTTCTTACGCTGCATCATCTCACTAAGATTCTGGTGATAGTCCGCTTTTAATGGGAAGGTTTTTAAAAGTTGTTCCTTCCATCCATCCCACGAGTACTGTATTGACTGGTACTGGGTAGACGTCAACTCTCTGACACTCTCTAATATTTTGATCTTTGTCTTCTGGATCAAAACTAGGAACTATGTTGTCCCTTATGTTACACGCTGTTCCATACAGTATCTGGATAACTGAATCTTGTAGTACCTACATTATAAATGAGTATAGCAGTTTCCTGAAAATGTGGCACAAATTTTGTACCTAGTCAACCAACTAGATTTTCTGGATAGCCTTGACCCATATTTCAAGCCCATTGATTTTGAATATGGAATACGTTAGTAGCCTCATTCTTGAAACAAACAACTACGTACGAACTTTTCGTCTCTGTCACTCCATATGAGCTTTTCCTTGGAACTGAGAAAGACTACGCTGCTCTTCTGTTTCCAAGACACCATTTCCAAAAAATTATTCGCTAAGTAAGCTCCAAGCTTTCAAACTGGATGGGACATAAAAGATTCTGGTTGAATCAAATATAGGTGAAAATTTATTCCCCGGAAAAGTCTGCAACTTTTGACAATAGTATCTCATAAATCTATTAATAATTGCCATTAATCCTCCTGTTATCCAGACGTAAACTTCATTTAAATCTAGTTCCTGGTGTCTCTTGCATACAGGACCATTACGAAAATCCGTATTTTTACTTTCTTTCCGGGTCAATAGTCTTTTCTCTGGAAACGCGTGCCAGGACGCATTACGTTTAAAAAAAAAACGTTTAATTGTTGAGCGAGCAAATCGCTTCGAAAAAATTACCCCCATTTGCATAATAAATTGCCACTTATTAAACGATGTGTCGTTACGGTTTTGCGCTGCAATTACGGGTACGGCCTGGAAAACTCGGTCGTTACGATTAATAAACGTTTCGTTTTTATTTTGTGGTGTCTTCAAGGTGTCGAGGGTATTAAATATAGATTGGGAAAGAAATGTGTTTATTTACACAAAATTAAGCATTAATTCCTCCTATAATGCAACCACAAAAATAGGGCAACATCTCCCTGAAATCTAGCCGAGGGCATATTTATTTTTACAAGCAAAAAAAAAATGAAAAATACGATTGAGGCCTTTATTTATATTGACATCTTTCTTTTACGTATTTGTCCTTGCCCTCTGGTATATCACTCACATAACACAATATTTTCTGTTATGTGAAAAATAATAAAAATAATCCAGTTGAGGAAACATGATAGGTATGTTTTCTTTATGAAAGAAAACATATTTTCCAGAATATTAGGTTTTCATAACCATTTCCAATATTGTTATTTCTATATGAAACCAGTCATCAAAACGCGATGGGAGGACTATAAAAAGGAATAATAAAAGTTCCAGAAATAATTCGCACAGACGCTATTTGCCAGTGATTTTGACGAAAACCGCGAGTCATTTTTATTTCAAATTAACGACTATAAGGTTTAATGCTATTGAATTTAGCAGGAGCTGATTTTTAGTAGGAGAAAAGACTACCATTATTGGAAAAAAGCGTCTAAATCCCTTGAACCCCTTACAGAGTGACCCAACACTTTCATTAGCCTCATTCATTCACACACAGAACTTTCACAAACTGCTGTAAGAAAACCCACCCGAAAGGCTTGATCTACCCTTATCAGCCATCCTCTAGAAAAATCCCCTCGCCAAATAATGGGTCTCCATTTTGAAACATGTATGTGTACCCTGTAGTATGGTTATCGATGGTTCCGCATAGTGGTAGGCGTTTTATTAACATATAGGAAATTGAAATTATGTTAATTTATGAATTTAGTTTGTGTTTCAATCAATTATCTTTTTTTTTTGAGTTTGGGCGCAAAACCTTGAGAGGTCAAACCAAAGAATAAGTTATGAAGCAAAGTTATACCAAACAATACAAATCAATTCGTTTTTCAAAATATGGTTTTTGGAAATTTAAATTTTATGCTCATGTAAATCAACTCAAATTGCTTTACGCGATTTTATTTCTGAAACTATAGGTCCAAATGAGCTGAAATTTTCAGGGATTGTAGTCCTCAACTGGGATATAGTGCAGTAAAAATAAATTATGACCTGGGTAAAATGCAGTGTTACAAACAAAAGGTACAAGTGCTATCAACAGATGCAGCCGAACCAGAGGAACTGATGTAGCAGTTGAAGGCTGTAGAGTGCATATTGACTGTCGCAAAAGGTTTACTGACAAGAGGAAATGCAATGCAGAGTCAGATGTTGCCACTGCTTCAGGTCTTAAGAGGACCAGTCGCTTGATAACACAAAATAATGTTCATAAAATTCACTGCCTCTTTTGTGGAACAATTGTAGATTTTACTACTTTTCACCTGCGTTATTTGAAAGTCCATAGTTGACCATTAGGATACAAAATCTCAACAGAAAAAAAAAAAGAAATTTCATCGTTTTAGTAACTTATGATTTAGATTATGGAAAACTTTGGAAAGTAATAACTCTTTTACTATTATAGATAGAAAGCTGAAATTTTCACTGAATCTCATCTCACTGAAGGGACTATAATCCCTGAAGCTCATTTGCACTTACAGTTCCTGAGATAAAATCGTGTTAAGCAATTTGAGGTGATTTATCAATTTTTCAATTTTTCTGAGTGCCTTTTTTCATAGATTTCGGCTTCAAATCTGAGAATAATTCAGCGTATGGAGTTTGGGGAATGTTAATTGACCATTAGGATACAAAATCTCAACAAAATTTTTTTTTGAAGTTTCATCGTTTTAGTAAGAAGGTACCTACCTTATGATTTAGATTATGGAAAAATTTGGAAGGTCATAACTTTTTTACTATTATAGATAGAAAGCTGAAATTTTCACTGAATGTCATCTCACTGAAGGGACTATAATCCCTGAAAATTTCAGCTCATTCGCACTTATAGTTCCTGAGATAAAATCGTGTTAAGCAATTTGGGGTGATTTATCAATTTTTCAATTTTTCTGAGTGCCTTTTTTCATAAATTTCGGCTTCAAATCTGAGAATAATTCAGCGTATGGAGTTTGGGGAATGTTAATTGACCATTAGGATACAAAATCTCAACAAATTTTTTTTTGAAGTTTCATCGTTTTAGTAAGAAGGTACCTACCTTATGATATAAATTATGGAAATCTTTGGAAGGTCATAACTTTTTTACTATTATAGATAGAAAGCTGAAATTTTCACTGAATGTCATCTCACTGAAGGGACTATAATCCCTGAAAATTTCAGCTCATTCGCACTTATAGTTCCTGAGATAAAATCGTGTTAAGCAATTTGGGGTGATTTATCAATTTTTCAATTTTTCTTATGATTTAGATTATGGAAAACTTTGGAAGGTCATAACTTTTTTACTATTATAGATAGAAAGCTGAAATTTTCACTGAATCTCATCTCACTGAAGGGACTATAATCCCTGAAAATTTCAGCTCATTTGCACTTATAGTTCCTGAGATAAAATCGTGTTAAGCAATTTGGGGTGATTTATCAATTTTTCAATTTTTCTGAGTGCCTTTTTTCATAGATATCGGCTTCAAATCTGAGAATAATTCAGTGTATGGAGTTTGGGGGATGTTAATTGACCATTAGAATACAAAATCTCAACAATTTTTTTTTTGAAATTTCATCGTTTCAGTAAGAAGGTACCTACCTACCTTATGATTTAGATTATGGAAAAATTTGGAAGGTCATAACTTTTTTACTATTATAGATAGAAAGCTGAAATTTTCACTGAATGTCATCTCACTGAAGGGACTATAATCCCTGAAAATTTCAGCTCATTCGCACTTATAGTTCCTGAGATAAAATCGTGTTAAGCAATTTGGGGTGATTTATCAATTTTTTAATTTTTCTTATGATTTAGATTATGTAAAACTTTGGAAGGTCATAACTTTTTTACTATTATAGATAGAAAGCTGAAATTTTCACTGAATGTCATCTCACTGAAGGGACTATAATCCCTGAAAATTTCAGCTCATTCGCACTTATAGTTCCTGAGATAAAATCGTGTTAAGCAATTTGGGGTGATTTATCAATTTTTTAATTTTTCTTATGATTTAGATTATGGAAAACTTTGGAAGGTCATAACTTTTTTACTATAATAGATAGAAAGCTGAAATTTTCACTGAATGTCATCTCACTGAAGGAACTATAATCCCTGAAAATTTCAGCTCATTCGCACTTATAGTTCCTGAGATAAAATCGTGTTAAGCAATTTGGGGTGATTTATCAATTTTTCAATTTTTCTGAGTGCCTTTTTTCATAGATATCGGCTTCAAATCTGAGAATAATTCAGTGTATGGAGTTTGGGGGATGTTAATTGACCATTAGGATACAAAATCTCAACAATTTTTTTTTTGAAATTTCATCGTTTCAGTAAGAAGGTACCTACCTTATGATTTAGATTATGGAAAAATTTGGAAGGTCATAACTTTTTTACTATTATAGATAGAAAGCTGAAATTTTCACTGAATCTCATCTCACTGAAGGGACTATAATCCCTGAAAATTTCAGCTCATTCGCACTTATAGTTCCTGAGATAAAATCGTGTTAAGCAATTTGGGGTGATTTATCAATTTTTCAATTTTTCTGAGTGCCTTTTTTCATAGATATCGGCTTCAAATCTGAGAATAATTCAGTGTATGGAGTTTGGGGGATGTTAATTGACCATTAGGATACAAAATCTCAACAATTTTTTTTTTTGAAATTTCATCGTTTTAGTAAGAAAGTATCTACCTTATGATTTAGATTATGGAAAAATTTGGAAGGTCATAACTTTTTTACTATTATAGATAGAAAGCTAAAATTTTCACTGAATGTCATCTCACTGAAGGGACTATAATCCCTGAAAATTTCAGCTCATTCGCACTTATAGTTCCTGAGATAAAATCGTGTTAAGCAATTTGGGGTGATTTATCAATTTTTCAATTTTTCTGAGTGCCTTTTTTCATAGATATCGGCTTCAAATCTGAGAATAATTCAGTGTATGGAGTTTGGGGGATGTTAATTGACCATTAGAATACAAAATCTCAACAATTTTTTTTTTGAAATTTCATCGTTTCAGTAAGAAGGTACCTACCTACCTTATGATTTAGATTATGGAAAAATTTGGAAGGTCATAACTTTTTTACTATTATAGATAGAAAGCTGAAATTTTCACTGAATGTCATCTCACTGAAGGGACTATAATCCCTGAAAATTTCAGCTCATTCGCACTTATAGTTCCTGAGATAAAATCGTGTTAAGCAATTTGGGGTGATTTATCAATTTTTTAATTTTTCTTATGATTTAGATTATGTAAAACTTTGGAAGGTCATAACTTTTTTACTATTATAGATAGAAAGCTGAAATTTTCACTGAATGTCATCTCACTGAAGGGACTATAATCCCTGAAAATTTCAGCTCATTCGCACTTATAGTTCCTGAGATAAAATCGTGTTAAGCAATTTGGGGTGATTTATCAATTTTTCAATTTTTCTGAGTGCCTTTTTTCATAGATATCGGCTTCAAATCTGAGAATAATTCAGTGTATGGAGTTTGGGGGATGTTAATTGACCATTAGAATACAAAATCTCAACAATTTTTTTTTTGAAATTTCATCGTTTCAGTAAGAAGGTACCTACCTACCTTATGATTTAGATTATGGAAAAATTTGGAAGGTCATAACTTTTTTACTATTATAGATAGAAAGCTGAAATTTTCACTGAATGTCATCTCACTGAAGGGACTATAATCCCTGAAAATTTCAGCTCATTCGCACTTATAGTTCCTGAGATAAAATCATGTTAAGCAATTTGGGGTGATTTATCAATTTTTCAATTTTTCTGAATGCCTTTTTTCATAAATTTCGGCTTCAAATCTGAGAATAATTCAGCGTATGGAGTTTGGGGAATGTTAATTGACCATTAGGATACAAAATCTCAACAAATTTTTTTTTGAAGTTTCATCGTTTTAGTAAGAAGGTTATGATATAGATTATAGAAAACTTTGGAAGGTCATAACTTTTTTACTATTATAGATAGAAAGCTGAAATTTTCACTGAATGTCATCTCACTGAAGGGACTATAATCCCTGAAAATTTCAGCTCATTCGCACTTATAGTTCCTGAGATAAAATCATGTTAAGCAATTTGGGGTGATTTATCAATTTTTCAATTTTTCTGAATGCCTTTTTTCATAAATTTCGGCTTCAAATCTGAGAATAATTCAGCGTATGGAGTTTGGGGAATGTTAATTGACCATTAGGATACAAAATCTCAACAAATTTTTTTTTGAAGTTTCATCGTTTTAGTAAGAAGGTTATGATATAGATTATAGAAAACTTTGGAAGGTCATAACTTTTTTACTATTATAGATAGAAAGCTGAAATTTTCACTGAATTTCATCTCACTGAAGGGACTATAATCCCTGAAAATTTCAGCTCATTTGCACTTATAGTTCCTGAGATAAAATCGTGTTAAGCAATTTGGGGTGATTTATCAATTTTTCAATTTTTCTGAGTGCCTTTTTTCATATATTTCGGCTTCTAATCTAAGAATAATTTAGTTATAGAGTTTGGGGGACTTTAATTGACCATTAGGATACAAAATCTCAACAAAAAAAAATTGAAATTTCATCGTTTTAGTAAGAAGGTACCTACCTTATGATTTAGATTACTTACATTGACAGAAATTTGTGCCGCAAGAAATTGAAAAGCAACTCTGGAAATGACAACTTGAACTACAGGGAACCAAAATAACTTCCTCAAAGCCAAGATAAAACAGTCTAGAAGAATTGCTAGCCTCCTCTGATAAGCAGTTTTATTCCTACGTAGACAAATCTCTTGGTTCAAGACTTTTCTCACTGGATTGTAACCACTAACTGCACCCTTAGTGATGAGGAGGAAGCTGCCAAGTTGTTCACCAAACACTTTCAGAGTGTTTTTACAAGAGAAGATCTAAGCCATATGCCCAACTGGAGGGGGAATGAAAAATTTAAAAAATGGAAAAGCAGAAAACTTGCAACAAGATGGTTTTGTTAAGTTCCTGAAGACTTGTCTTCAGCCGACGATTGTTTTCATTGAAATTCCAATGAGGATTCAATTTATTGTGCCAAGACCCATGAATGTCTTCGAGTTCAGTATCAGTATAATTTTTGTAGGAACTATGGCTATGGTAGACTTGATGATTGAAAACGTGTCTGTTCGGATAGTGAAAGAGAAAACTCCTCAACTCCTCTTATCACACCTTATAACGATTGTAACTAGCTTGTTGCAAGATTGTGCTTTTATGAAAGTTGTTGATAGAACTTATTATCCATTCAACTATCCGCATAATAAAATGATCAAAACAAATACCAAAACCGTACGATTATGAGTACGGTTGTCCAAACAATGCGATTATGTACACACCGAACAAAATCGAATCCAGAGCATTGCTCTATTTGCCAGCCCAGGATCCGATCCTAATATTTTCTCTCCGGAATGGCATAGCTTCGTCGCGTTATGCGGGCCGTTTTGGACACGTCCTGTCACGAGATTGAGTAACTCTTGATTTTTTTTTTTCAATCGCACCGACCTTGACATTTTGACGCTATACTTAGAGAGCCGGTATGTAGCGAGGGCGCCAGGTGTAGAATGATTAAACTTTCATCTAACTCCTACGGTTTAAATTAGCAAACAACTTTCTAATGAAATCACCTGAGCGCAAATTTCCAGTTAAACCTTTTGATAGAGCCGTAAAGCTCGTCCCAATAAGTAAATATCGGAACGGTAAATCTCAATTAGTTTCCAGAATCGATACTTAAACGCGCTGGTAACGAGAATTGAATTTAATCAAGTTTTAGAAAATTTTCCTTCAAGACCACTAAATCAACCTTCACACTTTTTGCGTCTATACTGATCAGAATTTATCGTTTCCTATTGGATCCATAAATTTTACCACGGTTTTTTTTTTGTAATAGTGTCTCCATTAAAATGCTTTTAGGAAAAGTACCAAAGAATTTTACTCTAGAAACCCACTTTTCGTTATTAAATTTTAAGGCGACAACGTGACATTAATAATTTTGCTTTTGAATATGCAAAATTACTTTTCTTGTGGACCATGGATTTAATCTTGCACATGTGAATGCAATATACGAATTTAATTTATTTTATAATTAAATATCGTGGAAATTTACGAGAGATAGCGGAAAATTAAACAAGAAACCAATAAACAACCAGAGAAATGTTTGAATAATTTTGTCGTTGGCGTTTATTATTCTACAGCTAAATTCTAATAGAAAGAATAACATTTTTTCGACGTCCGGAAAGCAAAATCCACAATGTTACTCTGTCCATAAAAAATTGAAACAATATTCCAAGCGACCTTGGATTCTGCATGAAAAATAAGCTTTATGTAACAAGGCACACATTACCGAACGTGCTTATTACACCAAGTTGGCGATTTTTCAACAAAAAAAAAAAAAAAAACTTTGAAATGTTTGAGGAACGTAATATTTGGATGTAATTAATGTCAGTGCACGAACGAGGTATATTGGCAATATGGAAGAAAACTTTATTCCCTCGGTTTGATATTATGTATGTGTTTAGGTTTGAACGCTATGCTGGGTTTTCATTAAATTTGTGTGTCGTGTTTGAGAGAAAAACTACAAATAATAATGCAGCTTTTTTTGATGTTTTGGTGTCTTCTAGGACATCTGCAGGGCTTTAGTGAAAAACAAAAACAAGTTTTAGACTATCACTATAGTTTTGGAGGAATTCACTATACTCTTTTTTAAACAACAAAATAATCTTCATTATTCATGCACCTCCGTATATATTTCATCTTCACCATAGTGGGAGCGGCTCGTGACAAATACTGGTATTATTCGGCATTTCATATTAAAATTGTGCCACTTCGTATACATGTTCCCTACGCCTATTGGAGTGATTTGAGTCGCAGAGCCGGAAGTTCCTTCCCTTAGGCTTGAAAATGGCGCCAATTTTCAAAATTGAGGCGAATTTCAGGCAACATTTTTTTTTTAGAGCGATTTTTATGTTCAAAGTGTCGTTTTCGGGGTTCCCGAGGGTGAAAATAAAAATAACATCCAAAATTAATTTCTGAGTGAGGGGCATGCTTCATTTCTTAAATATATGCTGATTTTTTGATATCTTTACCGTCCGACAAGATTCGAAAGATTTTACTCGGGACAAAAGTTAGTGTAGATTGCGATAGTTTATTATGTGTTTATTGTGCCGTGGAAGTACATATTCATTTGAAAAACGTAGGTACAATGTATTAATGTTTATCACGAATAAAATCGCAGTGGAGTTTTGCTGCAACCTAACCTCAATTTTCAATTGAGGTTAGGTTGTATTTCTTACGTCCTTGGTGTAGTGCTCCTATTTCAAAGTGTTAAAATCTTAGACAAGGAAAAAAGAGGGGACGGGTAACAGGCATTTACAAGCTTGCGCGTGAACGTGTGACCAAAAATTGATCGGCGGCCATAGTCCTGGTGCCAAACAAAGAATTTGACACCTGGCATATTTTCTGTATTTATGCGACGTGCCAGGAATTACGTTTCACAGGTGAATAAATAATTCTTGTTTTAACCTGGTTTTCTAACCTACAAAAATATTTCCACATTATCTCGAGACAATGCTGAAAGGACGAAAAGGCATAAAAGTGGTGTCTATTGCTTCTTTACCAGCGGCAGTGCATGATTTGGATTGGTCCTTATGCTGCCTATGTCAGTCAAAAGATGTAGAGGGACTCATCTGCCCAGCCAGCAATCCAAACCTTAAACAGAAAAATTCAGGTTATATATCTCTTGGTGAAACTCTGCAGGATCTGAGGGCATTGGAGCATGTTTTACCATCTAAAAGGAAAGTAAAGTTTGTTTCGCCAGGGTTTGTACTTGCCACCAGCATTTACCTTCCTTGTTTAACAAATAAAAATTGACTGAAACAAATCAATGACGTCAAAAACGTTCGTCGGTTCCTAACCAGACGTCATTCATTTTAATTTGTCAAAAAAATTGAATGTGTCATATGAATTAATCTACGACAACCCTTTTTTTTTCAAGTTTCAAGGTCAAGTATGAACCCTGGTGAAACGAACCTTAGACGATCTTGATGGTGGTTCTGGTATCTCGCAGACTCTGCCTGAAAACAGTGCAAAGTATCACCAGAACTGTAGATCACAGTACAGAGGAGAAAAATTGTCTCGCCTGAAAAAATTCCTGGCAGAGGCAGCCGCAAATGATACTAATAGGCAAAATTTCACTGGTGAAAATAGTGACACAAATCGTGTCACTTGATCGTCAGTACCCCTCGCAGCACCGAAATCCAACAAATGTTTCACAAAATGTGTTCTGTGCTTGAAAGAGGGAAAATGGAAAGCGCCCCTTCATAGTGCATGTACTGATAAAGTTTAAAAAAAAGTCAGGAATTGTGCCCAAATATTACAGGATTCTAAACTTTTAGCCACCCTAAGTGCCGGCGATATTTTCGTTCAGGAACTTAAATACCATCTGCGCTGTATTTAGGATTTATATAATCACTATATAATAAATGTAAAGTGACAGACAGTGAACCTGTAACTGGTGTTGCGATGTGTGAAGGCATGGCGTTCGCAGACCTCATAAACTTTATGCAAATGAAACTGAATAGTTAGTCGACTGAGTTTGTTTTAGAAGTTCCAGCCCTAGCAATTATGTACAAAAACAGACTAGCTGAACTTCTGCCTACCTGCTTTTTTTACTGTGTTATTGAAAAATTATAAACATTATCGGTTTTAGGATGCCCAAAGATGATAAAATCGCAAATAAAAAACCAGGTCCGTATTTAAAAAAAGTAAGTTGATGATGGCCACCTGAAGACGAAACGTCGAATTTTAAATTTAGTAGCACCATCTTCTAAAGGGGAAAAAGTGACAATGATGAAGTGACATTTATTTTAAAATTGCTTTTCAAATAAGCCCAGGAAAAAATAAAAACGATTTTACAAAATTTCGGTTTTTTCCGAATATCTCCGGAAGTATTCGGAATTTTTCTAATTTTAAAACGACATTCTATTGGTCATAAAATTGCGCAACTTTGCCATACTTTAACCGACCCCGTATCTCTTACGGTTTCCGAGATCTCAATGATGAAGCTCAAATTTGGGCCATCCTGTACATTGGAATCGTTCTGAATGGGGAATTCCGGACGCGAAAATTAATTGAAAGGCTGCACTCTCTGGGTATTTCTGTGTTATATGACCGCATTATGGAAACAACCTCAACATTTTGTCATTTAGCTGCCGAAAGAGCCAAAGAAGAAGGAGTTGTCTGTCCAGAAATATTGAGAAAAAATATTTTTACTGTGTCTGCAATAGATAATATAGATCACAACCCTAGCAGCACAACATCAGAGAGTTCTTTTCATGGCACCGCCCTGTCAGTTTTCCAGTTGCCTAACCTACAGTCTCATGGTGAAAAACGACTTCTGCAAACAATGTTTAGTACTGTCCAGAAGAGTGGTAGACGCAGTGTACCTTCTCTTCCTGATGGCTTCACCGTCGTTCCAGAGTACACACTTGTCCAGAAACAACCTCCTGTGCCCGACTGCCTCTGAAAGGTCTTTATTGAGTCTTTTTTCATGATCCTCACCCAAAAGAAACCCGGAAACGCCATTTCAACTACGGAAATTAATCGCATCTTGTTAGACGTTAAAGATATCATAAAATTGGCCTATAGATATGAGAAATTAAGCATGCTCCTCACACAAAAATTAATTTTGGATATTATTTTTGTCATTTTTAACCCTCGGGAACCCCGAAAACGACACATTAAACGTAAAAATCGATCTAAAAAAAATATGTCGCCTGAAATTCGCCTCAATTTCAAAAATTGGCGCCATTTTCAATCCTAAGGGATGGAACTTCCGGCTCTGCGACCCAAATCTCTCTAATTGGTCTAGGGAATATGTGTACGAAGTAGCACAATTTTAATACGAAGTGCCGTTCATTTCCACGAGCCGCTCCCACTACCAGGACATTTCCTGTTCTTCATTTGCCTTAGTTGCAGAAGAATTTAATCCTAGTTATTGCCCCTGATCCGTCATTTATTATTCTTGGTCTTTGACCATAATAATGATATGGTGGTTGAATAGAGTTTCCTATAGAAATCTTGAATAGGATAATATGAAAAGATTGATTTTCAGTTGGAAGGTACAGAAATGCTCAAGTTTGAGGGTTAAGAGTTGAGAAAAAAAAATTAGACTTCAGAATTGGAGAAGTGGTTTGTGTTTAGGCCAGTAAGATCCATCTGTGTTGAAAATTATATTAATTGGAGAATGTTCCTCATTAGCAATTAGAGCGTTGTCGATCCAAGAGTTAATATTTTCCTTTGTTCCACTATATCTGTCGGAACATTGGTAAACAACGCAACCACGTCATAGTCATTTGGTAGTATAAGATCTCTAATACTTGAAATAAACGCATAAGAGCCACGAACATAGCTCTTATTCTTGACAAACATACCCATTTAACATAGAGGGCAGAAAATCAGTTAGATAATACAAAGCTGACCCTACAAAGGATACAATAGGTCTTAAAGGTATATTATTTTTGTGTATTTTAGGTTGAAAATAGATCTTAGGAGGATTTGCAGCACTTGTTTTTAGTTTTTTTCCCTGTTCGTCACCAATAAAACCATCCTTTATCAAAGTGTCAGTCATCTTTTTGTTCTGAATTGTAACTATTGGATCTTTTTTTAGTTTTTTATATGTAGTTTCATTCCTCATTAGTCTTTGGCCCTTTTTGTAAGTTGCAGTTCTGCCCTCCTTTTGTGTATTGGACAGGGAAGGCCCTCCTTAATTTAATTAATTAATTAACGATAAAATGACTAATGAAATTACTTTTTTTTGGCAAAGCTCCTAGCGTCGGTCACCATTATGACGATTACCAACAACCGAAAAACAATTAAGCGAAAAACTATGTCAAATAAAAATAACATCAATTATTCGTCATTAGGAAAGTCTCTCTAAACCAAAGTACCACCGAAGCTCGTAGGTATATAGTTAATGTTGTGTTGAAATTTGAATGACTCTATTTTTGACCGGTCCCGATCTATTTTTACAATAAAATATACACATACACACAACAAAACGCGGCTATTTCGCTCTTTTTCTAGCTGACGGTGGACTACCGCTCTCTTGCTAGCGCATCAACCGAAATTACATTCTAAATAAATATGTCGGTCGAAAATAATTAGCTACCGAAATAGTGACATAAACATAGTGGGTCTATTAAGTTGGGCTTTTTTTTTCTTGGCTCGTACAGGGTGGTCCATATTCATTTAGATTAGAAACTAGGTTAATAAATCCCGATTTAATCGAATACAGTAATTTGAGTTTAATTTTTTTCTCTCCTCTCTGTCCTACTTATTCTCCCCGTGTACTGAGAGCCTGATAAGGCTTTTTATACTTACCCTGTTTGCTTTATTTCAACCACTCTAGTATTTGGGTTCCCTGTACAAGGTCGAACAGGTCTTTTATTGGGCAGTGTCTTCTGCGATCAAGTGCCTCGCAGTTTACCAGGATGTGTCTGGCTGTCTCGGGTTCCTTATTGCACAGTCTGCACTTAAGATCATCCTGTTCAGGTAGACCTTTACTAGTCATACCAGTGTGTGACCTGTCATAAGGTCCATTATAATCAATGACATTCTTAGTCGGCTCCTACTCATTTGTAGTAATTCTGCGGCCCTTTTTCTGCATGGTTGGTCGATGAACTCCCTACCATGATTCTGCCTGGAATTTGTCCAGTAGTGTTGATGTTCTTTATGAACCCAGTCTTCGTTGTAGCTTCTGGTCATAGTTTTTGGTATCTCTGAAGGCGGTTCTGGCCATGACCCCTCTCGAGCAGTTTACCCTGCTCACCTCTGGGCCAGGACCCATGGGGGAATTTTGTTATCACAACAAACATCAGTTTATAAATGAGATGTTGTGTCTATCTGTGTTAAGATGTCATTGGTACCAGGGCTGGGATCACAACAAGTAGAATTCTACTTAAATTTCAATTCATTTATCGCATACAGCATACAGTACAGGCGATGATGACTGTTGCTGGGCAACCTGACGTCATGAAAGAATTCTAGTAGAATTCTACTTGTCGTGATCCCATAGCTCAGTATACTATTCTATGCTCAGTACTGGAATTATAAATGAAATTGACATACTGTTTTTGATTTCATTGGTACCAATATTAGATTTATGAATGATAATTGACATGGCTGTTTCCGATTAGCCAATATTGAAAAAGTCTCTTCCATACAGACTCACTCCAGAATTAGTTAAATCTTTTCTAGCCAGAAACTTGTTTCAAATTAACCCAATTCCAATTCATTCATTACCATCAAGTGACAAAAGTCAATTTGCGTCGGGATCAAAGCGTACACACACAGGCCTTAGTCATTGATGCAAATCAAAATAAATTCAAATGTGTATTAATCAAGTGCTACAGGATTCACCTTGTCCGATTCCGCGACTATACACACCTTTGATGTTTACTTTTCCGACATTTTTCCGTTCGAAATTTTGGTCTGCTCTGGCCCGAATCCAAAACCTAATTTTTTCGGATTAGAAAAAAAAAGATGCGTTTTTGAATTCCAATTCTAAAAATCTGCAATTCATTCATTCAACAGCATAATTTTGATAAATTTCGTGTTGCAGCCATTTCGAAACGGCCAGCGCATACGGGCTCTAAATTTATTTAACGCGCTTAGTACATAAATTCGGTCTTAACTTGACAATCGGCAAACATTTGTAATCCATTTAGTGGAAAAATTCCGGTAATACTTTCCACATTTTCCAGCCGTTAATGAAGAAGCCCGCGCGCTGTGTTCCAGAATTATTCGTGTTGAATCTCGACGAAGTTTCTGTTTCAAAGGAGAATTGCGTAAATAATTTAGATTGTGCTTTATATTTCGAATTACTCAGAAAATTGTATTTTAAATTATGACAAGTGCATGAAGCTGCAATTTTGAGAGAAAGAATACTCATCCAAAATTAATGTATCTTTGTTCTAGACGATGACACAAAATTCACGACGAAAGTGGAACACTGTGTTGAACTACAATCAAGCTTAACCCAATTACGAAACAAGATCGCAACTCACTGTCTTACGATGTTTCGGGCATATAAGAATTGGTACCATTTATCTGTCCTATCATTGTAGATTTCATTCCGAACGCTTGATGACCTGCACTCGAGCCTGCGCTGCAATTATCAACCTACTCTTCTTGTTCTGGTGTTAGCACCAATTTAATCGTTAGTGCTCCAGCTGGGAAACACTGCTTGGATTTTAATTCTCACGTAAAGAACCTGAATTAAGGAATCCAAAAAACCTCTTTTCACAGTCCGGGACATAACCCACTAAACTAGTTAGCCGTATCTGCCCTCCAGAGACCAACACCTATGAAAAGCACCAAGTTTTTGGACTTGGGATGACCTCACTTTTTATTATGTTTTCAATTTTATTTGTGTATAGGATATAGAGTAAAGGTTCCAGAACCGAACCCTGCGGAACTCCCTTTGATATTTTGGAGTAATTTGATCTTATGTTCATTCCAGTGTCATCCAGTTCCTCGACACATTGTTGCCTGTCTGTCAAGTACGACACAAAAAGTTTAAGTTCAGTTTCCCTCACCACAAGTAGTTTCAGTTTTTTTTATCAACCTACCATGATCTACACTGTGAAACGCTTTTGAGAGATCCAAAAAAACAGCCACAGTGGTTTGTTTGTTGTTTAAAGATTCAAGGATTTTAATGAGAGCCTGATATATTGCTCTTATTGTATTCTTTCCTCTTCTAAATCCATTTTGTTTGTCTGACAGGACCCCCTGTTGCTCTAAGAAACTGGTAAGCCTTGAATGAATCACTTTTTCAAATATTTTGGCTAACGTTTGACAGCAAAGATATAGGTCTGTAATTTTGAAGATCTTTTTTTATCTCCCTTTTTAAATATTAATTTGAAATTAGCATATTTTAATTCTGAGGGAAAATGACCTTGCTTTAGACAAAAATTAATGACATGTACTAATGGTGGTGCTAGATAGTCTACTGCTTCTTTCAGAATTTTAACTGGAATTTCATTCTTTCCTCAAAATTTTTGTTCTTAAGATTTTTAATAATTGTTTTTATTTCTGTTTCAGCCACAGACTACAGACTCAAAAGATACTGAATTTTTTACAGGTGTCACTTTTTCTATTGTGCTTTTTTTGCTTTCTTGATTTATTTTAGGGCAGATGTTCAAAAATAAATTGTTCAGTGTGTTTAAGAACTGCACCTTGTCTGACTGTTCAGTGTTGTCAAAAAGTGTATGTCGTTATTTTGTTAACTTCTTTCCATGTTGCTTTAGTTTTATTTTCCGCTCCCTCTATGGAGTTTTTATAACCGAAAATGCTTTCCTGAGAACCTGAAAGATTCTACTCTTTTGAATTTTGAAGTACGAGAGTTTAATGTTCTCTAAGTTTTGTTTGCGGTGCATATTATGATCACATTACACTTAATTTTTTTTGCGTTTAAATTTATCTATAAACTATATTAAAATTTACACTTATCTGGAATGTTGTTTCAAAATAGCTTCAGTTCTGAATTTAACGTTGCATATGTTGCATTAAAAGTCCTTCTCATCCGAGTGTGCTGACATGTGTTTCTTCAAAGTGCATTTGTATTTGAATTTTGCTTTGCAAGTGTCACATGCAAAAGGATAATCTAAGTGTGTTGATAGGTGAGTCTTCAAATTGCGTTTATGTTTGAATTTTGCTTGACAAATTTCACATTCAAAAGAATAAATATCCGAATATGTTATTATGTGCTTCTTCAAATTATGTTTCAGTTTAAACTTTGCTTTGCATGTTTCACATTCGAAAGGATAAATATCTAAGTGTGTTGATAGGTGATTCTTTAAATGGCTTTTTTGATTGAATTTTGCTTTGCAAGTGCTACATTCGAAAGGATAAATATCCGGGTGTGTTAATTTGTGCTGCATTAAATTATGTTTAAATTTGAATTTTGCTTTGCAAGTATCACATTCAAAAGGTTGAATATCCGAATGTATTATTATGTGACGCTTCAATTGGTATTTCCGTTTAAATTTTGCTATGCAAGGGGCACATTCGAAAGGATAAATATCTCGTGAGTTGACAGGTGAGTTTTCAAATTGCCTTTTTGTTTGAATTTTGCTTTACAAATGTTACATTCAAAAAAATGAATATCCGACTGTGTTAAAATGCGATGCTTTAAATTATGTTTCCGTTTAAATTTTGCTTTGCAAGTGTCACATTCAAAAGGTTGAATATCCGAATTTATTATTAGGTGATTCTTCAAACTCCTCTTTCGTGTAAATTTTGCTTCGCAAATACCACATGCGAAAGGATAATTATTCAATTTTTTTACTATGTGATTCTTCAAATAGGATTTTCGTTTAAATGGCGCTTTGCAAGTATTACATGCGAAAGGATAAATATGCGAGTGTATTTGATATGTGAGCCCTCAAATTGCCTTTTTGTTTAAATTTTACTTTACAAATGTTACATTCAAAAGGATAAATATCCGAATGTGTTAATTTGTGACTTTTCAAATCCAATTTTCGTATAAATTTTGCTTTGCAAGTATCACACTTAAAAGGACGAATATCCGAATGTGACATTGAATGATATTTCAAACTTGTTTCGGTTTTGAATACAGCATTGCAAGTATAGCATTGGAATTTCCTAATAACACTGGTCGCGATGAATTTGCGACACTTGAATATTCCTCTCCTTTTATCCCTTTATTTGGATCTATCAGTTCAGTGGCTGATATTTTTATTTCGTTTTGGATGTCATCCTCAAGATAGTAATCTTCTATCATAAACCTAAAAAAACCATTTACTAAAATGCCTAAACCGTGCCCGATTTTTCCTGTAACATCAATCACTAATAATTACGATTACTAAAAAATATATCCTGCCAGTCATTTGAAGTTCTTGAGCCGGAACACCTTATATATCCACTATTTCTAGGCTTTCAAAACTAAATCCATGAAATGAGCACCTTGAAAAAGGGCCCTACCCTTACCTGGACGTCCTTTGTACATAATTGTAAGCCTGATGTAGGGCAGATGTGTTTGCTAAAGTGGAGCGTGGCGTATTCAACGTGACAGTGATTCCAGCGATAGCGAGCATTCTGAAACCGAAGATTTATCCACTTTTGTGGAAACTGTCTTCGAATATATTGACGAAGATACGTGCCTGTAAACTTTTCGATATTACATATTTTTTGCGCTTAAATAAATAAAAAAAATCTAACGTGTTGAAACAGTGTTTGAAACAAATTCGTTTCTTTAATTATGTTAAGAGCCTATTACATACTTCACTAGCTCCTGCCGAAGCCAGGTCCCATCGAATGACTGGCAGGATACGTTTTTTAGTTATCGTAATTATTGATGAAATGCTAAAAAAAAAATCAACTTTTATTTTATAATTTATATTAATTGATAATTTTTTTTACGTAGATAAAATTATGGTAGGAGTAGGAGTCTACCGAAAAAGTGGCAGGACGTCGTTTTATGTCTTATTGGAATATTATTAATAAATTGATAAAGTTTCAACTTTTATTATTTCAAACATTTGGACTTTTTTTTCAACATGTTTGGCATACCGCAGTCAACCGTTGTCCCGCTAACAAGGTGGCAGGAGTTCATTTTCTTAATCAGTGGTATTAATATTACAAAATAAAAGATAAATGAAGTTTTATGAAATGGAACAATAAAAAGTGTCGCCAGCTCCCGTACTATAAGCTGGAGCTAGAAATCGAAAAAAAAACATCAGAAACGAGTATGACATATGTGCCTTTTCTGATCCGATTCTTGGGGCAACATCGGACCAGAGTCAGATCGGAGGGGTGTATGACAATTGTATACCAGCCTTTAGGTGATCTACGATCTCGAAAAAATACGTCCAGAGCTTGGGTGATTGTTCAAAAAGTGACGTCCCAGTGATTTCGTCAAGGTAGGCCTGAATGAATGTTAAATAGGGTCGTTTCATGATTTTTTTTAAATTTTTTTATTGAATCAGGCACATCAAAAACTATTCTTGGTTTTTTCCCGCATTTTTAAGAATAATATTAAAGGAGATATTTCAATTTGAAATTTTACTATTATACGTTATTTTTTAAATTGTTATGACGTCACAAAGCGAGCTTGCGCACTGTATTTCTAAATTTAAGTTTGCATCACTGACAAAATTTGCTAGTTGTCTAGTTGGCTGCCCTGCGACTGGCGCATCTCCTGTCTTCTTTTAGAGGTTATGTCAGTTATTTCTTTATTTTGATTCGTCGGCCTAGTCTGGTTGATATATAAAATAAAAAATAAATACTTATTTCACCCGTTTATTTGTTCGGTTTATGTGAGAAGATGGATAGTGGATTTATTAAAGCCTCTAGCGAAAATTTACCTGAACTAAATTATGTGATGTTGCAAGAGTTTTTTGCCAAAAATACGGATTATTTAAGTGCAGAAATAAGAGGAGTCAAAACAGAAAGGTGGGTAGTGAAATATTGGCCTAATTATTGTATTGGTTAAGCTTTGGCTCATTATTATATTACATTTTTAGTAGCAGGGTAACAGTTTTATAGTTTCATATATTTTTAGGTCAGCGAGAGCCAGTTATGGTGACGATGCTATTGGGTATGTGCAGTTGAAAAGACACAGCAGAATATGCTCTGTTAGGGGCCAGATGAAATAAGCAAAAAATTTGTGATTGAAGTTAAATGTCCTAGCAAGAAGGAGACTGTGAAAAACTACATTAAGGAAAATGGAAATATAATGACGAAATACATGTGCCAACTTTAGTTTCAAATGTTATTGTGTAACAGACAAAAAGGTTTTGTGTGGCAAGTCCCAAATTTGGAGAGAATGATGAAGAGACAATTTTTGAATTAGACTTAAACATCAGGTTTATTGAAGTAATTATTGAATCAGCTGGAGAATTTTGGAAGAAAAATATATTTTCAGTCATTTTGAATAAAAATATATGATTGATTTGGGAGTGGTAGTTTTCTTCTTTACGTTATTTATGCATTAAAAGTACCCTTTTAATCCCCAGGATTAAATTTCACTTTATTTCCCAAGGGATTAATTTTTTACTTTATTTCCCATGGAGTGAATGGAACAGGGAATAAAAGGGTACTCCAAAGTCGTGGAAATAAAATACACTTTAGTCCTGAGATGTATACACTATTTTATGTACTTTAGAGGGATCAAAAGTACCCTTTTAATTTTTAATCCCTAAAATGCATAAAATAGTGTATACACCTCAGGACTAAAGTGTTTTTTAATCCCTCAACAAATTATAGCCCTTCTTTCGGGATTAAAAGTACCACTTTAGTCCCTAGGTGTAATGTACTATTTTGGCAGTAAAAAATGCAATAGGTATTTTTTTTTTTATACAATATATTCAAAAAAGCATTTTTTTCTAGCTTCGAAATAAAATTTATTTGATTAACGGTCCCTGCAAATTCACTATTCCACAAACAATAATTATTAAATAATCAGTTTTTGCCACAAGCTGATGGTCAATGCAGGAATGTCCTTCGAGTATTGCAAATTCTCACAATCGTTGTATCACTCTTTCAATATTCGTAAGCTGGCTATTCTTTTACTCAGCTTCTTCACAAACTCCGATACTGCCTAAAAATATGTAGAACATTTTTCTTCAAGCGTAATTTGCAGTTTGTCATCCTAAACTGCATCTAGTTATCACAATCTTGTTCCATCTATAAACATAATATAATTTTCATATTTTTTAAATAATGTAAGACAGAAAATAGGTGTTTATAAAATGAAATTTGGCAACTAAGTTTACTTACATTGAAATGATCTTCGTAGCAATAAATTCTACCAGAAATACTAGACAATATATTAACTCTTTCCACAGCTAAACACTAACTTCTTCTTATTTGTTCATTTTTGGGGACAGCTATAAATATTTTCTCAGAATTTAGATTACTGTTTTTACAAGAAGGCACAAAACATTTACGAAAATCCATAGCCAAACACTGAACAGTAGGTAGGGCTTAGGTGGGTACACTGAAACTGAAATGCATGCTCTATTTGAGACCTTAACATCAAATAATGAGAAACAATGACTTACCTTGAATTTATTACACGTTTCTTTTAAATATTTTTCTTAAAACCTCGGAAAAACAATTGAAAAACTCAAAAAATAAATGAATAACGACAAGGGTCAAAGACATTCCAAAATAATAACAAAACAACATAACCTCACAAAATTGCATATGTGGATGGATTTGCTTACAACTGCTTTGCGCATGCTCGCCTAGTGACGTCATGGGAGAAAGAGACCAACAATTCGACAAGGACAAAAAATGTTTAAATTTTAAATTAATTTAAATAATCCAGGAAACAATTTTCAATACAACCAATATGACATGGCCAAGTTTTAGGCCTCACTATATCGAAAAATAATGGTCAGTATAATTTTAATAATAGGAGGTAACGACCCTATTGCCCAATTATCTACCTTATACCAAATAGCTAAAATTTGTTTAGAATTATTGTCTAGATAATTCGCTGAACTACACGCGTTTAAATTCCATTCGCGAATTTCGTAGTCTTCATGCAGTGTTGCAGGACTATATGCACATTTTATCCAACTTGAGAGATTGATAACACTAGATTCTTCGACCCGAACAGGTTCGCCTGATCGCATCCAAGTCGGTGTATTCTCGTCTCTGGGCTACGATTTCCAGTAATCGCATCAGCTTTGGACTTTCTTTTAGATATTGGATATTGCAAATCCTCCATCAAGATAAATTCCAATAATTACTTTAAGAAATACTTCTGGAGCATATTACTATTTATTCCTGGGGAATGCTAGAACGTGGCATTCAAAAAAAAAAACAGAAAAAATATCAAACAAACATTTCGTTAATCGGGCGAGACCATTAATAAGAGGCAGATGACGAGTAATGGCTCGAAAATAAATGTTTTTCCAGAGTTCAGTGTAGTTTACTGACACAGTTTCAAAAAGCTTGGGGAGCCATCGGGCGGGTGCGAAGAAGACGTAACAACACGAAATTCCAAAATAGCGGTCTCGCGTAGAGTTAGTGTCTCATAAATTTTGAAAACTGTTTTGTAACATGTTGTTTTCGGTCTCAGTTTTTCTCACTATGTCAAACATAGATTCCTACTAATTGGTGACATACGTTTTTAGTGATTCTAAATTATAGAACAAAATAATTCAATATTGAGTATTTGGTTTCTAATTTATATGCTCTCTAAACAAGAAACAGCTTCAGGTTTTTTTCGACCTAAATCGCTCCTAAACCGCTTCATATTTTGGGTTAAAACGCTAAAAGGGTCGTCTTTAACTTTTCACCGGGAGTTTCCTGGCCCTTTGCTTGGATCACGTCTTATGGGATTTCGTCTGCCGACGTCTATTTAAACGGATAAACCTCCTCCCGTAGTAAAGTGAGTTGAGCCCGGTGCGTATTTCGGAGGATAGGATTTTGTTTATTTGATATTTCCGTTGAGAGAGGGGTGTTTTACTCGATCAATATTTTTATGAAACTCAAATCTTATTGGAATATTTTCCAGATGAAAAACATGCTTACTCTGAATTCATAGAAAGAACATGTCTACGACATTAGAAAAATTACTTCACATCAATTCAATGTTATGCTATTATGGGTTTTGGCCGTTGAAAATATAAATTACTTTGCCAGACAGGTCGCACTTCAGCAGACGTTTGAATCTTAAAATTTTAATTAGTAGGTAGTATAATTTGTGGGCCAACAAAAAGTTTTCATTTCGAATTAAAATTTCCGTCCGGGCCTTCAACCGCGGTGACTAATTTTTAAGTCTAGAGTTTAGAGGATCGAAATTTGTCGAGCTATTAGTTCTTTTTTTTTGGCAAGATATACTTATACATTGTTTGATTCTTTTTCGAAATATCGTAAAATCCGAAACGTGCATGTGCCGTTATCAATTTCGCGATAATCCTTTGCCAACTTACAAACACGTGGCAAGATTCCAATGCAACTTCATTGCTCATTAAAATCGACTAAACTGAATTTTTGTCCAAAAAACATGTTTTTTACTCCCATCTATTATACGTACCACATATTATTTGCGACCAGGCACATTGGCTGTTGATGTATTTACTCGAAATCCAGAAAATAATAGTTTATTTAGAACATTGGACGCCCAAATAGATTTTAAAATAGATAGATTGCTCAGTGTAATTTATTGCCTAGATGGCGGTATCAAATTTTTGAATAAACTTGTACGAATGAAACATCATTGAACGTCGTTAGTTTAATTGCGAAATTGATAAATTGACTATACATCTGTACGAAACGTAAGAAAAAATCAAACAATTCTCTTCTCAATCCTCAGTAGGATTCTATCTATGAATCTATAAGTCCAGATGAGCTGAAATTTCCAGGTTTTGCAGTCCTCTCTCTACAAGAATAAGATAAACTGAAAATTTCAGATTCTCATTTATAATAGAATTGGAGATCTCAGTGATCAAAGTTCACCTACCTTAGGTAAGTATCTATGAAATTTTCGGTTGAAATTCAGTTTTTGAATGATCATTTGGGATCTCCATATTGCATACTGTGAATTCTTGTGACATTTTTCAGAAATCCACCTTCAAACCTATTTAGTATAGTCTTAAAGTCAGTTGAAACAAGGTGAAGTATAGACTTTAATAAGACTATACATAAAGTCCGCAACTTAAAAAAATTAAATTTCCTTTCATTTCCTCATCATTATTTTATCTCTGGAAAATAAGTAAAGGAAGAATTCAAATCTAAATTATGCCCGGCTCTTGATTTCCTTCAGAGAAATTTTCTAGTGAATCAAGAACCAATATTTGAACTATTCCCGGCTCTTGATTTCGCCTGGAAAAGTTTTCTGATGATTCAAGCACCGATAATAATCAAGTTTTGGCCAGAAAAATGTTCCAGCCGGTGACAATACCAACCTGAATCGTTACTGGGTCTTGATTTTCTTCAGAGAAATTTTCTAATGATTCAAAGCCAGTAATAATCACCAGTAGGTGATGATTCAAATATGAGCCGTTACTGGGTCTTGATTTCCTTCAGAAAAATTTTCTAGTGATTCAAGAGCCGGTAATAATCAAAATATGAACTACTTCCGGCTCTTGATTGTCTCTGGGAAAAGTTTTCTGGTGATTCAAGCGCCGGTAATAATCAAATTTTGAAATGTTCCAGTGGGTGATCATTCAAATATGAGCCGTTACTGGGTCTTGATTTCCTTCAGAAGAATTTTCTAGTGATTCAAGAGTCAGTAATAATCAAAATATGAACTATTTCCGGCTCTTGATTGTCTCTGGAAAAGTTTTCTGATGATTCAAGCGCCGGTAATAATCAAATTTTGAAATGTTCCAGTTGATGATGATTCAAATAGTCTTGATTTCCTTCAGAAGAATTTTCTAGTGATTCAAGTGCCACTAATAATCAAAATATGAACTATTCCCGGCTCTTGATTGTCTCTGGGAAAAGTTTTCTGGTGATTCAAGCGCCGGTAATAATCAAATTTTGAAATCTTCCAGTGGGTGATGATTCAAATATGAGCCATTACTGGGTCTTGATTTCCTTCAGAAGAATTTTCTAGTGATTCAAGAGCCACTAATAATCAAAATATGAACTATTCCCGGCTCTTGATTGTCTCTGGGAAAAGTTTTCTGGTGATTCAAGCGCCGGTAATAATCAAATTTTGAAATGTTCCAGTTGATGATGATTCAATTGGTATTGATTTCCCTCAGAAGAATTTTCTAGTGATTCAAGTGCCACTAATAATCAAAATATGAACTATTCCAGGCTCTTGATTGTCTCGGGGAAAAGTTTTCTGGTGATTCAAGCGCCGGTAATAATCAGATTTTGAAATCTTCCAGTGGGTGATGATTCAAATATGAGCCATTACTGGGTCTTGATTTCCTTCAGAAGAATTTTCTAGTGATTCAAGAGCCACTAATAATCAAAATATGAACTATTCCCGGCTCTTGATTGTCTCTGGGAAAAGTTTTCTGGTGATTCAAGCGCCGGTAATAATCAAATTTTGAAATGTTCCAGTGGGTGATGATTCAAATATGAGCCGTTACTGGGTCTTGATTTCCTTCAGAAGAATTTTCTAGTGATTCAAGAGCCAGTAATAATCAAAATATGAACTACTCCTGGCTCTTGATTGTTTCTGGAAAAAGTTTTCTGGTGATTCAAGCGCCGGTAATAATCAAATTTTGAAATGTTCCAGTGGGTGATCATTCAAATATGAGCCGTTACTGGGTCTTGATTTCCTTCACAAGAATTTTCTAGTGATTCAAGAGCCAGTAATAATCAAAATATGAACTATTCCCGGCTCTTGATTGTCTCTGGGAAAAGTTTTCTGGTGATTCAAGCGCCGGTAATAATCAAATCTTGAAATCTTCCAGTGGGTGATGATTCAAATATGAGCCATTACTGGGTCTTGATTTCCTTCACAAGAATTTTCTAGTGATTCAAGAGCCAGTAATAATCAAAATATGAACTATTCCCGGCTCTTGATTGTCTCTGGGAAAAGTTTTCTGGTGATTCAAGCGCCGGTAATAATCAAATTTTGAAATGTTCCAGTTGGTGATGATTCAAATATGAGCCGTTACTGGGTCTTGATTTCCTTCAGAAGTATTTTCTAGTGATTCAAGAGCCAGTAGTAATCAAAATATGAACTATTCCCGGCTCTTGATTGTCTCTGAGAAAAGTTTTCTGGTGATTCAAGCGCCGGTAATAATCAAATTTTGAAATGTTCCAGTTTGTGATGATTCAAATATGAGCCGTTTCTGGGTCTTGATTTCCTTCGGAAGAATTTTTTAGTGATTCAAGAGCCAGTAATAATCAAAATATGAACTATTTCCGGCTCTTGATTGTCTCTGGAAAAGTTTTCTGATGATTCAAGCGCCGGTAATAATCGTCGTTTTGAAATGTTCCAGTTGATGATAATTCTAATATGAGCCGTTACTGGGTCTTGATTTCCTTCAGAAGAATTTTCTAGTGATTCAAGAGCCAGTAATAATCAAAATATGAACTATTCCCGGCTCTTGATTATCTCTGGGAAAAGTTTCCTGGTGATTCAAGCGCCGGTAATAATCAAATTTTGAAATGTTCCAATTGGTGATGATTCAAATATGAGCCGTTACTGGGTCTTGATTTCCTTCAGAAGAATTTTCTAGTGATTCAAGAGCCAGTAATAATCAAAATATGAACTACTCCTGGCTCTTGATTGTTTCTGGAAAAAGTTTTCTGGTGATTCAAGCGCCGGTAATAATCAAATTTTGAAATGTTCCAGTGGGTGATCATTCAAATATGAGCCGTTACTGGGTCTTGATTTCCTTCACAAGAATTTTCTAGTGATTCAAGAGCCAGTAATAATCAAAATATGAACTATTCCCGGCTCTTGATTGTCTCTGGGAAAAGTTTTCTGGTGATTCAAGCGCCGGTAATAATCAAATCTTGAAATCTTCCAGTGGGTGATGATTCAAATATGAGCCATTACTGGGTCTTGATTTCCTTCAGAAGAATTTTCTAGTGATTCAAGAGCCACTAATAATCAAAATATGAACTATTCCCGGCTCTTGATTGTCTCTGGGAAAAGTTTTCTGGTGATTCAAGCGCCGGTAATAATCAAAGTTTGAAATGTTCCAGCTAGTGATAATTCAAATCCGGGCCGTTACTGAGTCTTGATTTCCTTTAGAAGAATTTTCTAGTGATTCAAAAGCCAGTAATAATCAAAATTTGAACTATTCCCGGCTCTTGATTACCAAATGAGCTAAGTTTTCAGGATTTTAGCGCATAATTTCTGTATTACTTTTGGCAAATACTCGTCGCTGATTTTTTTTTTTTTTTTCATCAAACATTGTTTTACTTAGACTCAATAATACCCACCAGCAGTATTATTTAGTGTTTCCACACAAAAATAACTGAAATTCACTGCTTGTAATAATGCAAAATGCCAAACACATGACTGAGTTCGGCCAATAAAACTTTCGGAATATAAGTTTCAGCGAGAATATTTTATGGTCCAGACATAAAATTGCAAGCGCATCTGGACGAAAATTTCATCATATTTTCAACTAGAGAATGATTTCCACTTGGCTAAACTTTTAATGAAATCCACCAGTTTTCATATTATCTAATAATAAAAATAATTGAACAATGTTTACTCCCGAATACCCAGACGAATTCCAATATAGAAAATCTGATAAACAAAAATTTCCTTACTCGAAATGTTTACAATCCAGAAGTTGAAATTAAATCAATCGGCAATTACCGCAGCGTGATTATACGTGCAATATATTTTGCAGCTGGTTTTCTAATAACTAAAATAAACACCGGTTTTCGTACCAGTACTTATGGTAGAAAGCCTCCATTGACGTTTGAACGCTTTTAGCAAAATGTTTTAACCTCTTTTGATTCAATGTGTGCATGCAAAAAAATTTAAACTAGCCATATAGGTAATGAGCTTTAAAGTAAAATTTAATTTAAAAAAGCTGTTCCTGGATGGGTCAGTAAATAATATGAGGAATGCTTTTTCCTACTTTTTCTCTTTCGTTTTAAATCCTCCATGAATCAGAAGTAATTAGAATCCAGATGACAGTGATGACTGAGCTTAGAAATAAGGTAAATATTATTAATAAATCATGGAAACATTTATAATCGTCTTAAATTTCAAATAAAATATCCATCTTTCTATATAGAAAGATTAATATAGCATCTTCTTTGAAATTTCCTCAATTATTAATGTAATATTTTCTGATTCCCCATTTTTTAAATTCCGTTCACGATTGACCAGCGTGCCTCGGACTTATGAGATTTTTCCAGCGTTTTATGACTTACATTTTTCCCGCTTTATAAGATGAATTAGATTTTTTAGAGAACATGCTGTAGATCGTTTTATTCTCTTTGAAACCGAGACACTTCCTTTTATTTCCGGTTTATTTACAATATTTCCCAATTGTTCTCTACATCCTCAATTCCGGAACATCCACTGGGAACTTTACGAGAATCGTCAACTGGGGAAATGCGGTCGTTATTTTTAGTTTAAGACTCCCCAAAGGATTTTAATCATTATCGAACATAAAGCGGCACTAAATTATGCGAAAAACATTGTCGGAATTTGGGAATTTCTGGTCAAAAAACGAGACCTGATTTTTATTGAAAATATTTCGGAAAATTCGTGTATAGAATCTTATTTATTGGTGTGTGTGTCATACTCTTAATACATTGTTGAAAGGAAAGATACCAAATTTTCAGAAGATGACAACAGACCAACAAAAAAAATTTGCCATTGGCAAACCACCAGGTTTTTTCTTTATAACTTTTGATGAAAATACGTATATAAAATAGCCAGGATGTCATAAATTTGCCACAGTTTTAATGAAGATTTTTATTTTTGTTTCTAAAGTGGATAATAAACTTATATAAAATTAGTCACTCATTTATGTTGTGGACAAAAAACGACCAGTGAGAAAAAAATACTATACTTATAGACTAAACAAAAGTAGGAAAACCTTGTGGACTTATTCTAACCTCAAAATTTGTCTACAGCAATTTTGCATGCATTTCAAAAAAATCTCTCTATCCAGGGTCCTTATTCTTGAAACAGGGAAGTAGCGTGGACACTCATTCTCCTAGGAATGCTGCTCTCCTGTTTCAAGAATAAGGACCCTGCTGGGTTCTTATCAATCTTAGTGACAAGACTATCTCAGTTGATTTACTTGGCTGATAGGCAAATTGATACTTTTGGAGCGGTCTTTCCATTAGGAATTCACTTCTAATGTATCAGATCAATGATTTTCTCCATAGCTTTTAGGAGAAATGGGGTTTTAGTGCGGTTGGGATAAACCCTGGAAAGTGTGTTTGTAACATCTGGGCCTATAGCCTATAGGGTAGGTGTGTGAAAAAAAAAAAACATTTATTCTATCGCGAACGGTAAATTATTATTTTATCGACCTAAAACTCATTGTCAAAGTAACACTTTATTGGAAATAGTGAAATCGAACAATTTTTACCAACTCATATGTCAATTTTATCCACTCATATGTCAACTTTACCCACTCATACGTCAATTTTACCCACTCAATACTTGATGGTCATTTATTTCAAAACTAATTGAAACATGATAGGTAGGTACTTTGCTTATTTCGGTAAATTTAGAAAATATTACCTTCACAAAAAGATAGGTGTCATCATGTGCTTCTCTCAAAAGCGAAGAATATCTTCTCGATCAAATACCTTTATAAAAATTATTATACAGTGTTGTGAACACAAATCTCCCAATCTGTTAAGTTATGTTGTATGATTGACAACGCCAGAAATGTGTCAGTTTGTTACTTTGTCAACTTGTCATAATGTAGGTAAAGGCGGATTTAAACAACTTTTAATAAATTTAGTTCGTAATTATTTCATAATTTGATGCGTCATGTCAATAATATTCTGTTAATATATTTTGAAATTTGACACTGACAGAACTCAAAAGATCCAGTTTTTTTATAATTTAATGCATAAAAGTTAAAAGTTAGGAACTTTCAAGGTTATCTATTATGAACTAAATTATGAATTGAACATTAAATAGATGTTTAAACCCTTCCATAGAAAATATGTATAATTTTAGTAATTGTAATAAATGAGAAGTTTCTCAAGAATAAAATAGAATATCACACACGACGGTAAAAAAGCTTTACCTGTTCGTGAAATTAATCCACTCGCTCCTTCGTCGCTCGTGAATCAACATTTTCCACTCACAGGTAAAGCATCTTTTTACCGTCTTGTATAATAAATGACTATGAATCACTTCGCTTGATCACTTAACCTCAATTGAAAATGCATAAAAGTCCCAAAATTGGAAAGAAAAGCTGCTGAATTTTCCCACACTAGTCGCACAGTGAACCTAATAAATATTTATGCCCCAAAACTAGATGGAAATTTAAATTTCAAATGGTAAATGAATAACTATTCATTTCTTGGGGTAGATAATTTGTCCATTTATCCTCTGTTACAAATAACAACTCGTTATTTGAACTTTATGATAAGAGAACCTAGGGTCGTGGAATTCAAAAAAAATAAGATAACGTGTAGCCCCTTTATGTGCAAATGAAACCACTCAAAATCCAACAAACGATAATTTTATTTTGTTTACAATGTAAGTAACAGTAAATGTAACTTTTTTTAAAATTTGACAGTTGACAGCTTGGTTGTCCCGGTGAATCTGATAAAATCTACCTTTCCAATCCGGAGCTCTTCAATGGGTGTTGGGGTTTCACTTTCGTGAACTTGAGCTCTTCGTGTTGTTTCCTGTATCCAGGAAAGAGGATAGATTGCTGGGGTGACGTCACTCCGGCTGATCCAGACTCCAAATAGTGATATTTATGTCCAGTAGGTACCCAGAAAAGAATAAGGCAGTATCAGGTTCACCAATATTTGGAATATTAAATCCCTGAATTCTGTCAAAAAGTGTCTTGCAAAGGACAAAAAATTAATATGATATTAGTTTATTATAAAACCATTGTTATGCAGACACTCCCTTCCAACAGAATCAGGTATGAGCAACTATTGCAAATTGAAAAAATATTTTAATACAAAAAAATACAATTAAATAATTGAAAAATATTCATAAAAATAGATAATAAGACAAGATTAAATTAAAATGCTCGTTACAAATTGAGCAGAGTGCTGCTTTTCTGGCAGTAGCAATAACAGGCAAGAATATGAACAAAATAAGATGAAAACAATAAGAAATTAAATCTTTAGATTCTCCCCCAAATACACAAAATTTTCCTTTTTAAATTAAGGTAGCTACTATAAGTACTACAAGATAAACCTGAGGTGAAATCAATCAAATCCAGAATATGTCAAAATTCTTGAGATGTTTTATTTAAAACTTTTTAAATGAATTTTTGACCTGTCTGGATTTCTAGTAAAGAATTACACCCTTTTTCAACACTCTTCTCCTCGAGAAGATAATAATTGATGGAGTCAAACTGTAAATGGCTATACAGGCCTCTGCCTGGATTCAATAAAGAGTTGATAGGGATGGACACACAAATTTGGTTTTCACCGACTCTATTTAGAGCAAATGGTCCAATATTCCCACACTAACAATTGATTCTGAGAACCATAGCAGCAGTACCTATTTATTAGCCCAAAACTCTGAATTGACTTACCTCAGAAAAACGTGGAACCACCAATCACACAAAATGGAGGCCCACAATTAGATAAAAAAATTAAAATATAATATTTATATTTCAAAAATATATAAGATAAAAGTTATCAGGTAAATGGGTAAAGCTCAAAAATGATATAATATGCACTGATGACAAAATAAATTGCAAAATTATAATGGAGAATCCAAAAATTTGAAGGAAAAATTATTAAAAATAAAAATGGCTCGCCTGCTATAGCACTGCCAGAGAAAGAGAACGTTTTAGAAACCAAACCCTATAGGAAAACAATCCTGTTTTTTTTTTTTACACTCAACTGCGTATTAAACATATCAACCAATCAGAAAACTACACTCAAAAGACCATATTCACTTCACAATGAAAAACCACGTGGAATAAAAGAGAATAGATGAAAATCCACTAGAAACCAATTATTTTAATAGTTTACAAATTATAATACTTTAAATTTAGGTTATGTTCAAAACAAAAAATCGCTAATTAATTAGGTCACCAGGCCAAAAACAATTATTTCAGAATCAGAAGTTAGAGAAAGACAGAAATATATCCATTTGCTAAAAGTGAGATAAATATAATTTCTTTAAATGACAATACAAATGACTTTAAATGAGAAATACTGGTAAATTGATAATAGATATTTGCATTTTATGCTCATGATAGATAGATGGCAGTACTGGTATTATCTTGAACGAACCAATCAAATTTTCTTTTGATACTTTCAAATTACTTAAATTATATATCAGGAATTATTATTTTGCTGATTCTGAAATAGCAAAAATACAACTTTATAATGAAAATAAGAAGAGATGGAACATGTTACGTTAATGATAAATTTATCGTAACACCTCATCAGTTTCAACATTTAAAATTGAGAATATTGGTATTTTCAGTTGCCTCCGCCTCTGAAAAAATCAAGTCCATTCGATGGGGTTGAAATTTCAAAAAGCATCCAGCAATTAAAACGACAATAATTAAAGTACCAGTTCAATTGAGAAAGCGCGCAGGCAAAACCAATTCGATTTCAATTACGACAAGCATTTTCTGTTGATTTAACTAAGAGGCCAGAAATAACGTCATTACGCGACGAGAATCGAATTAGTGCACCGGCGGAGCGCAATTTCCCATAGCGTATTTTTTCCGCTTTTCCATTATTTCCTTTTCCGCACGATCGGTTTCCCCTTTTTTCGTTTTTTATTTTAATTAACGGTTCGTTTCCATTAGTTGCTGCGAAACAAAATACCGAAATGCACTTCATTGCACTTAGGCAAATATACAGAAAGGAATATTGTTCGCATCATATAAAAGGAAATATAAATTTCCCAAGAGTTGCCATTTTTATATGGAAGAAAACGATAAAAGTGAGGTAATAAGGGGCTCCTGGAATAAAAGCGAGGTTACTGCTTGATAACGAGCTCTTCATTTTACACACGTTATATTTTGAATGGGCGAATAAAGAGTTTTAACTTTTGGAAGTTTTTCTACTAATTGGTCCTAAATTTCTTTGGAATAACGTTACAAGGACTTGTAATGAAATGTATAAATATTCTAAAGTCAGTCTTGTTTTGACAAGCCTGAGACAAAATTTGAAGTTGAAAACATTTCAGCGACTTTTTATTACCATTCTATTCGATTATTTTAGTGGAGAAAGAGAGAAAAACTGGTTCACTGCCAATTTGTGTCCGAAATAACTTTTTGATTGAAACTTAACATGACTGCATTATGTAACAATGCAACATTGATCAAACTTCTTGAAGCAGCTTAAGACAGAATCGGTAATATATAAATTTCCAGAAAATGGGACAATTATTATCGGATAATTGCGTACTACCTAATTAAAGGGATTTTTACATTTCTACCCAGATATGGATCTTAATTTGACCCTACATGTCCAACAATCTGGGGTAGGTAGTAGACGTGAAGACTATCGCTTTGTGGCATGCTGAACCAGCCGGTCGACCGCATAATAAAAATAAATTGAATTTTATGGTTTTAAAGCTACAGGCGCATGCTCAATATGATAGGTTGTACTTGCAAAGTTAAATTTTTGGCATGTATGTCACAGTTCTAATAAACATATGTCCGCAAACGCTTCGTTACCAATCTACAGGGTGTTGAAATTTTAAGGTATGAATATTGAAAATGAGCAAGGATATGGCGGCGAGGGGTGTTTTACGTCTAGATTCCTATTGAAAATGAGCAAGAATATGGCTGTGGGACCTATATTGTCGCCACTGTAGGTAGAAAAGGTTTATTTAGTTTCATCTAGAAAAAAATTAAAAAACAAATCTCTGTAATTAGATTTGTTTTTTAATTTTTTTCTCGATAAGGGTCGGTGATACGAAAAAGCTACAAGAGAACAAAAAGTTTCTAAATAAGGTAAAAAAAAATATTTTGCTTCTTAGAATCGACCAGCGGCGCACCGCGAAAAAGTTCAGGGGCAGAAAAGGGGGCATGACCCCTGAAAAAACATCAACCTGATGTAGATTCTGGCAAACGTTTGACATGTGACATGTGCCATTATCCAGCTCCTATTTCGTAACCTATATTCCAAATTTGATCTAAATCCCTCAAAAATTACAAAAGCTATAAAGAAAAAACTAAAAAAATATTAAAATTACAACACCCTGTAGATCGGTAACGAAGCGTTTGTGGACCTATGTCTATTAGAAATAATAAAATAAACCAAAGAGTCACCCCCTTTTGTTTGTACATGATATTTAGAAACACCCTGTATAATAGAAAAAAAGTTATGGGTCTTCAAAGCTTTTGACAATCCAAATCATACTACGTTAGTAAAGTCCCTCGATTTTAATGTTGGGTGATTTATCAATTTTTCAATTTTTCTGAGTGCCTTTTTTCATAGATTTCGGCTTCAAATCTGAGAATAATTTAGTGTATGGAGGTTGGGGTATGATGATTGACCGTTAGAATACAAAATCTCGACAATAAAAATTTGAAATTTCATCGTTTTAGTAAGAAGGTACATACCTACCTTATGATTTAGATTCTGGAAAACTTTGAAAGGTCATATTTTTTTTTCTATTATAGATAGATAGCTGAAACTTTCACTGAATTTTATCCCAATCAAGGGACTACAATCCCTGAAAATTTCAGCTCATTTGCCCTTATAGTTCCTGAGATAAAATCGTGTTAGGCAATTTGGGGTGATTTATCAATTTTTCAATTTTTCTGAGTGCCTTTTTTCATAGATTTCGGCTTCAAATCTGAGAATAATTTAGTGTATGGAGGTTGGGGTATGATGATTGACCGTTAGAATACAAAATCTCGACAATAAAAATTTGAAATTTTATCGTTTTAGTAAGAAGGTACATACCTACCTTATGATTTAGATTCTGGAAAACTTTGAAAGGTCATATTTTTTTTTCTATTATAGATAGATAGCTGAAACTTTCACTGAATTTTATCCCAATCAAGGGACTACAATCCCTGAAAATTTCAGCTCATTTGCCCTTATAGTTCCTGAGATAAAATCGTGTTAGGCAATTTGGGGTGATTTATCAATTTTTCAATTTTTCTGAGTGCCTTTTTTCATAGATTTCGGCTTCAAATCTGAGAATAATTTAGTGTATGGAGGTTGGGGTATGATGATTGACCGTTAGAATACAAAATCTCGACAATAAAAATTTGAAATTTTATCGTTTTAGTAAGAAGGTACATACCTACCTTATGATTTAGATTCTGGAAAACTTTGAAAGGTCATATTTTTTTTTCTATTATAGATAGATAGCTGAAACTTTCACTGAATTTTATCCCAATCAAGGGACTACAATCCCTGAAAATTTCAGCTCATTTGCCCTTATAGTTCCTGAGATAAAATCCTGTTAGGCAATTTGGGGTGATTTATCAATTTTTCAATTTTTCTGAGTGCCTTTTTTCATAGATTTCGGCTTCAAATCTGAGAATAATTTAGTGTATGGAGGTTGGGGTATGATGATTGACCGTTAGAATACAAAATCTCGACAATAAAAATTTGAAATTTTATCGTTTTAGTAAGAAGGTACATACCTACCTTATGATTTAGATTCTGGAAAACTTTGAAAGGTCATATTTTTTTTTCTATTATAGATAGATAGCTGAAACTTTCACTGAATTTTATCCCAATCAAGGGACTACAATCCCTGAAAATTTCAGCTCATTTGCCCTTATAGTTCCTGAGATAAAATCGTGTTAGGCAATTTGGGGTGATTTATCAATTTTTCAATTTTTCTGAGTGCCTTTTTTCATAGATTTCGGCTTCAAATCTGAGAATAATTTAGTGTATGGAGGTTGGGGTATGATGATTGACCGTTAGAATACAAAATCTCGACAATAAAAATTTGAAATTTTATCGTTTTAGTAAGAAGGTACATACCTACCTTATGATTTAGATTCTGGAAAACTTTGAAAGGTCATATTTTTTTTTCTATTATAGATAGATAGCTGAAACTTTCACTGAATTTTATCCCAATCAAGGGACTACAATCCCTGAAAATTTCAGCTCATTTGCCCTTATAGTTCCTGAGATAAAATCGTGTTAGGCAATTTGGGGTGATTTATCAATTTTTCAATTTTTCTGAGTGCCTTTTTTCATAGATTTCGGCTTCAAATCTGAGAATAATTTAGTGTATGGAGGTTGGGGTATGATGATTGACCGTTAGAATACAAAATCTCGACAATAAAAATTTGAAATTTTATCGTTTTAGTAAGAAGGTACATACCTACCTTATGATTTAGATTCTGGAAAACTTTGAAAGGTCATATTTTTTTTTCTATTATAGATAGATAGCTGAAACTTTCACTGAATTTTATCCCAATCAAGGGACTACAATCCCTGAAAATTTCAGCTCATTTGCCCTTATAGTTCCTGAGATAAAATCGTGTTAGGCAATTTGGGGTGATTTATCAATTTTTCAATTTTTCTGAGTGCCTTTTTTCATAGATTTCGGCTTCAAATCTGAGAATAATTTAGTGTATGGAGGTTGGGGTATGATGATTGACCGTTAGAATACAAAATCTCGACAATAAAAATTTGAAATTTTATCGTTTTAGTAAGAAGGTACATACCTACCTTATGATTTAGATTCTGGAAAACTTTGAAAGGTCATATTTTTTTTTCTATTATAGATAGATAGCTGAAACTTTCACTGAATTTTATCCCAATCAAGGGACTACAATCCCTGAAAATTTCAGCTCATTTGCCCTTATAGTTCCTGAGATAAAATCGTGTTAGGCAATTTGGGGTGATTTATCAATTTTTCAATTTTTCTGAGTGCCTTTTTTCATAGATTTCGGCTTCAAATCTGAGAATAATTTAGTGTATGGAGGTTGGGGTATGATGATTGACCGTTAGAATACAAAATCTCGACAATAAAAATTTGAAATTTTATCGTTTTAGTAAGAAGGTACATACATACCTACCTTATGATTTAGATTCTGGAAAACTTTGAAAGGTCATATTTTTTTTTCTATTATAGATAGACAGCTGAAACTTTCACTGAATTTTATCCCAATCAAGGGACTACAATCCCTGAAAATTTCAGCTCATTTGCACTTATAGTTCCTGAGATAAAATCGTGTTAGGCAATTTGGGGTGATTTATCAATTTTTCAATTTTTCTGAGTGCCTTTTCTCATAGATTTCGGCTTCAAATCTGAGAATAATTTAGTGTATGGAGTTTGGGGTATGTTGATTGACCATTAGGATACAAAATCTCGACAATTTTTTTTTTTAAATTTCATCGTTTTAGTAAGATACCTACCTTATGATTTAGATTTTGGAAAACTTTGAAAGGTCATAACTTTTTTTCTATTATAGATAGATAGCTGAAACTTTCACTAATCCTAATCAAGGGACTACAATACCTGAAAATTTCAGCTCATTTGCACTTATAGTTCCTGAGATAAAATCGTGTTAAGCAATTTGGGGTGATTCATCGATTTTTCAATTTTTCTGAGTGCCTTTTTTCATAGACTTCGGCTTCAAATCTGAGAATATCTTAGTGTATGGAGTTTGGGGTATGTTGATTGACCATTAGGATATAAAATCTCGACAAAAAAAAATTTGAAATTTCATCGTTTTAGTAAGAAGAAAACCTTATGATTTAGATTTTGGAAAACTTTGAAAGGTCATAACTTTTTTTCTATTATAGATAGAAAGCTGAAATTTTCACTGAATTTTATTCCAATCAAGGGACTTTTCCAGGTTCTATTTTTGATAGAAAAAAAGTTATGGGTCTTCAAAGTTTTTAAAAATCCGAATCATAAGGTAATACTGTGCTCATAATAAAACCCTATCTAGTGTACCCTTCATTGCCTTCGTGCACCTACCAGGCAAAGGACAAAGAAAGCATGTAAAGAATAGAATTTTCGGGTTTAGATTTTAGTTGGATTTACATCAAAAACACTAACATTTTTGAAAAAAACCAGGGCTTTGCTAATTTACAAAATTATTTAGAATTTCACCAGCATAGAGACAAAACATTAGAGAACTGCAGTGATTTTCAATTTTTTCAAAATTCTTAAACATAACCCAGTTATGATTTTTTGAATTTGGATGATTTTTGACCGACTTTCAACATTTTGTTCAGGTGCAATTCGATTCAAGAAAAAAATCCTAAAGTCAGTGCAGTTAAGCATGGTTTTTTGTATAACATATTTTTTTTGAATAGTTTTGGACAACTGGTGTAGCCATAGTTAACCTATTTTCAGTGAAATAATCCCTTAACTATAAATCGTGCTGATGATTGTTTTGGCGCCGCCACTGTATAAAATTTGTGTTGTTTGTGTATTCGATAATCGTGCAGTGTTTACAGAATTCGCGTGCTAAACATCTGGAGTACCTTCCTCCGACCTCTGTGTACTCCAAGTTTTGTTTATTTCAATTTCAATTACAATGTTTACGAAACTTGATTTAGGAGTTTTCGTATATACTGTCAAACTGTCAATAATCGTCCTAGATTTTGTTTAAGAAGTTTATGATTTAGTCCACCCTAAATGGGTAAAGTAAAAAATCACTTATATATTCGACCTAAAGAGACCACCAAAATCAAGAAGAAAATCTATATTCTATTTTTCTTCTGCGACTTTAGCACACTTTTTGAAATTACTCTGTCATATTTGCAAAAATTACGTGGGCCTCATTTGCGTTTTTCTGCGGTAAAAACTATTGATGATACTGAATATCGCGAAACTGATGTAGCAACTTTACATTGAAATGGTTTAGGATTTAAAAAAACTAATAAAATTATAAACTGTAAGGCAAGGAGAAACAAATTAGGGAAGTAGATTAGGCAATCTAACACTTATACAGGCCTGTCTGGATGAATTCACTGAGACGGTCAGCCGTGATAGACACAATGATGTGAGAATCTTTCAAACTTTGACCTCAAATATCAAAACCACATTTTATTTATTTATAACCATAAAACATCTTCTCAATAAATGAAATATGAGAGATGTAAATCTTGCTACCGGTTACCAGTGTCAAGTGTGTGGGCATTCTGCGTGTCGAAGACTTCTTCGATCTTATTTACATGTCCTGGAAAATAATCTGGTTTGTCAATAATACGTAATTAAGAGAGAGAATTTGCACAGTGATTTTTCGAGAACGATAATTACTTTGGCTCAGAAATACATTGAAATAGAAACTTTTTGAGAATCAAAAGCCCAATTTGTGCACTTGGTATGGAGCAGCAAAGAAATAGGCACTAGCTGACGTCACATACATAACCTAACAAGCAAAGCGTTTAATGACTCCTTACAGCAGTGAAAACTGTGGCAATGCATTAAGTTTGTCCCTCTATCGAGTGATTTGTGACGTAATAGGTTTGTTTGGACTTAGTTCAGAATCAGTTGTGAATTAAACTGCGCTTGTGCATTGTTTATATGATATGAAAAAATGCGCAAACGCAGTTCGATTCGGAACTGATTCTGAACTAGGTCTGAACAAACCTTCCCTTTGAATATTCCTCAATATAATAGTTTATACACATCCACCAATTCTTCTTCAATTATCAACCAATTCTTCTTCAATTATCAACCAATCCAACTGATCGTTTCCTGATTATAAATAATTATCCGGCAAAAACTCCTCGTCTAAACTAGTTTTACGCCCGCGCTGATTTCAAACCTATAGGTTTGTTTTCTCACATACATATACTTTTGGTGGATATAGTAGTACCATTAGTGGTACCTAACGTACACCTCGTCGCAGCCTTGCGTCAGTTTTTAACGCGATGTGACCTTACTCCGAACTAATTGTTTTCACCAGGAAAAAAAAAAATTCCTGGTGGGTGGAAAATTGACTTGTGCATGTGTAGTTTTCAGGATGTGAATGTCGAAGAAAAAAAAATGCGTGTACGTTGGGAATCGATAATTTTTCAAAAACATTATTGTAGTTAGAATTTGCATTAGATAAACAATATTTTTTGCGTTTTTGGCATTGTTTAATTAAAATTACAGTCTGTTTACTAGAAAATCCGAATTGTTATGATAACATTAGGCCCGGCAAGTGGGCCAGTTGATACAATTTCGTAAACACCAGCCTCATCCGCAAGGTTATGTTTGTGTAATTTTTATGTAAGTTTTGGATTTGATCCCCCAACAATAAATCATATTTACGATATTCAACTAAAACAAACAAAATTTTTCAAAGGTGACGTTGGTCTCGTCTCCCGAGAGAGGAGCTTTCGCAATTCTGAGAAATTAAGGCATTTTTCCTGGCAGCTGTCCAGACGGCTTAAAAACCATGTTTGTGTGAATTAGTGAATTGCCTCGCCAGAGTACTGGCCAACGATCCAATTAATATATAGCCTGGGTGTTTTCTAATATCTATACGATTTAATTTAACGTTGAATCATTCATTCATTCATTGCAAATTGCAAATTTTTCTATATATACAAGTCGTTTGAAATTCGAAAATATCAGCTTTTCTTGGAAGTCAGATTCAAAAACATTTTAACACACCAATAAAAATCATTGTGTGGTTTGTCTCGAAAATTAATTAATGTTTTAGAAGACCATTCTGCGTTATTTACGCAATAATAAAATCAAAACGACTCTGTTTCGAAAACAACGCGGCATGCTTATTAGAATAGCGTGGGTAGATAGTTTTATACAAATTGCCACACATCTAAACCTATTGATCAAGATGACACTCCTATTAAAATAACAATAATTAAAATAAGCTATCAAGTCTATTTTTCAAGAGGACATTAACCCTCCAAATAAATAATAAGCGATGAGAGATCAAATTGGATTATTCTACTACAAACCAATAATTAAAAAGAACCGATTTAGATCATGGGTGCAAAAGTTAGATAAACAGTAGGTAATTGATTGATTCTAGTACTTATTTTAGTTATTTTTCTTTTTCCAGAATCCAGTCATCGCAGTGAGCCAGGTAGCGGCTTCTGGCAGCTCCAATTAGACCGGGATTTGGTCGATACCATTTCGGCCATCTACCCGGAGTGGTTCAAAGACAACATGACAGATAAGGGTGGTAATGGGGGTGCGGCGGCGATCGGTCGACACCAGTCGCCGTTTCGCGAATCGCCCCCCAAAGCTATCATCGATACGTCCCCAATTCATATGGATCAGAACAAAGAATGTAAGTGTCTTGATTTTTGAATTTTTCTTACATGTCTATTCCCATGGGGGAAGTTACCTCTTAAACTTGCTTGGGTTTGATTGAGTGTTAACAACATAGTTGGCAGGAACAAAATTCACAATAGGACAGGGTTCGCAAACAATTTTCTCTACTTTGATTTTTTGGATGGATTTTTGATGGATATTTCCTTGGGTATTGCTTCGGGTATTGCCTCGGGTATTGCCATCTAAATAAAATATTCTAAAAGTTCCCAAAAGTTCCGTATGATTTGGTTGGTAGAGTGTTCTAGAGCACTCCTGAGAATTTGGGAGTGTTCTGGTCCGTTCTAGAATGTTTCTGAAATTCTAATTTGATTTTAAGATGTTGTGTAGTGTTTTACAATGTTCTTGAAAGTTACACTTTGTCTCAAACGAATGCAGGAGGATTGAAAATTGAATTGATAGCAAAGATGCCAGGTCTGGTGATATTTCAGCAGATCTGGTGATATTATGAAAAATCTGGTGATTGGTGAGAAACTTTTTGAAAAATGGCAATTTCTGGTAATTTTGAAATTTCATCAATTTTGAATATTTTTAACAATGGCATACACTTTATAAACATCCCTCGTAATATAATAAAATTTTACTTCATTAACATACAAATTACATTTGTTTAACAGAAAACCAAATACCCATAAGTAGTGTGTAAGATCCTTTGATTTTTATGTAAATTTGTATTTGTTCTCTTGATATATCTATATATGTTTCCCTTTTTATATTTCAATTTCTGTTTATTCCAGGCTCTTGTTGTTATTGGCCGGTTATTTTTCAAGTTGGCAACATGTATTTTGTTTGGCCAGTGGCGTTGCTTATGGGGGGTTTCAGTCAAACCAATCGAAAACTCGAAATTTTTATTTTTCATATTTTCGAAATTTTGACTTTTCCAACTCATTCAGCGGATTTAAATTAATCGAAAAAAATTCTAACATCACTTTCAAAATGCTAAAAAATCTCAATTTTTGTTCAGGACATTTTTTCAAATCTTGACAAGGTTATAGGAATAATGGCCAATATCTTCAAAGAAATTTGAACAAATCAAAACAAATTATACAGGGTGTACCATTTAAAACGAAACAGGCTCAGTATCTGATGCCACGTTTATTTTCAAGAAAATCGCTCGTACACGTGATTTTATTTTCAAAGGGGGAAGTTTTCTGCAACCATTTTCAGCACTTCTACTTTAACCCTCAACGCGGGGTGAGACCAACCCTTACTATTTCTAATGGAACAAGGGGTCGAGTCATACCTCTTTTAAAAGAGTGTTCAATTCTCTTTCATTTGATGTCATTTGAAAGAAAATTAAACGCTTTTTTGAAACAGGTATCACTCGACCCCTGTTCCATTTGGAATGGTAAAGGTTGGTCCCACCCCCCCTAGAGGATCAAGTTAGTGCTGAAAATGTTTCAAACAGTCACACAATCAAATTACGTGTACGAGCGATTTAAAAAATAAATAAAAGTGACATTAGATATTTAGCCTGTTTCGTTTTAAATGGTATACACTGTATATGGTGGGAAAGAGCATTAAATTCTCTATAAATCCAATTTTGACTTTTCCAATCAATAGAGCGGGTCTAAATTAGTCGAAAAAAACTCTAACATCATTACAAAATCTTGATTTCAACACAGAGAAAAATTAAAAAGAAAATCTCCATTTTTAGGTTTAAATTCTTTTTGAATCCTGACAAGGTTAGGAGCAATGGGCTCTTTCACTAAAATTTGAATACGTAATTTAAGTATAAAATCCCAAAGGAGGGACTATTTTAGGCATATATACCAAAAAAAAATGTTCTACAAGGTTAAATAAGTTTTTTACAGGCATTTTAAACTACCAAAATTTGAATTATTTAAAAACGCGCCGATTTGCTGACGTCGCATAAATATTTTTCATTTCGCTTGTTGTTGCAAGAGCTGTTCGCCTCTGCTGTATTTACCCTGTAGTAAATGCAGGTAAAGGTTCGAATGCGCTGTTGTCGGTGGTGACTAAATGTAGTGCAACGTAAACTAAATAAATAAAACTAAACATAGAAAATTATATTAAATTGTGTTTAAGCATAATTTCAATAAAAATGTTATAAAATCTTGAATCCATAACTAATTAATTTAACTACTTTTCATGATATTTTGCGAACATTTCAGAATTAAATCTATTACAAATTTTCAATGTTGACAATTAGTGGCAACACGGTCAAATAGCGAGCTGCGACGTCATAGAAATAAATTCTGGGTTTTTATTTGGAGGTATTTCTTTTTTGTCTGTTTTCTTAAGAAGAACTATGAATTTTTCAAAAGTAAAAATACAGAAAATTCTGTTTTTAGTTGCTTTATCCAAATATGCCAATTTCAAAAATTAGTGAAAGAGCCCATTGCCAATACTTCTATTAAATTTTGAGCAAATCAAAATAAATTATGTATGGTTGGTAAGAGCATCAATTTCTCTATAAATTAGTGCTAGATTGAGTTTGATAACTCAAATACTTTTGGAGCAATTGAGCCTCAAAGTTGGATTTTAGTTGAAATTTAGTCAAAAACTTCAAACTCGATTTTCTCAAGAACCGTAAATGCCAACGACTTCAACCAAGTACCATTTTCAAGCCCTCATGAAGGGCTACTGCACAATCTGTGACGGGTTTCGAGAAAATTGAGTTTGAAAATTTTGAAATCAAAATCCAAAGGGGTTTAACCCTTTGAAAAAATCGAAATTTTTATTTTACAGATTTTTTGAATTTTGACTTTTCCAATTGATAGAGCGGATCCAAATTAATGGAAAAAAACTCTTACATCATTTCCAAACCTCGATTTCAAAAGGGAAAAAAATCAAAAAGAAAATATCAATTTTCAGATCAAATTTTTTTTTAAATCCTGATAAGGTATAAGGTTAGGAGCAATTGCCAATACTTCCATTAAATTTTGAGCAAATCAAAATAAATTATATATGGTTGGGAAGAGCATTAAATTCTCTATAAATCAGTGCTAGATTGAGTCTGATAACGCAAATACTTTTAGAGCAATTGAGCCTCAAAGTTGGATTTTAGTTAAAATTTAGTCAAAAATTTCAAACTCGATTTTCTCAAAAGCCGTAAATACCAACGACTTCAACTGAGTACCATTTTGAAACCCTTATTAGGAGCTACAATTTCAAAAAAAATTGATCCAAAATCTCTGACGGGTTCAGAGAAAAATAAATTTGAAAATTTTGAAATAAAAATTCCAAATCCCTTTGAAAAAAATTCAAAAACTCAAAATTTTCATTTTTCAGATTTTCGTAATTTTAACTTTTCCAATCGATAGAGCGGGTCTAAATTAGTCGAAAAAAAAATCTAACATTATTTCAAAATGACAATATTAAAGTAAGATTTTTTGGATCTTAATTTAAAAAAAAATCCTGACATGTTCATGAACAATTGCTCATATCTTCATTGAAATTTGAGCAAACTAAAACATATCGTGTATCATTGAAAAGAGCATTAAATTTTCTATAATTCTGTGCTAAATTGGATTTGGTAGCTCAAATACTTTTTAATCAATTGAGTCTCAAAGTTGAATTTTACTACAATCACTGATCAATAAATCCCATGTACCTATTCCCAAGAATTACAACTATAGTTACTTATGATTGTTAAATATTTTACCAGGTGATTTCCATTTTTTTTGGGGATTCCTATATCATTCTCAATTGATTACCTGATTTCCTCTAAGCAATCATTTGATTCTCAAAACAATATCCAATTGTTAAGCTTCTTAACCCGTCATTACACGCATCAAAAAACTTACGTCATTACACGCGTTCGGTCAAATCGACCGACTGCTCAAAAGTTTATATGAATTTTCAGCTTTGTTCGCGGAGACGATCCCAAACGTATCCTGAACGCTAAGGCATGACCTACGCAGGTTTATTAATCAATAGAGACATGAAACTCTCAAACATTACCTGCGTAAGTCATGCCTTAGAGTTCAGCAAACGTTTGGGAATGGGATCGTTTCCGCGAAAAAAGTGTACAAGCACTATAATTCCAGAATTCATAATCATTACAAAGGGAATTATATTATGCAGTACAGTTATCGTAATATTGACAGCTAAAGGTACTCCCAATATCAGAAAAGGCCAATTTTGAACACAAATATTTTGGATATTCAGGTTCACGCGACTATTAAAACAACAGGCGAATTGAAAAGTCACAAACTGACACACTCGGATATTTATTCTTTTGAATGTAACACTTGCAAAGCAAAATTTAAACGAAAACTCGACTTGAAGAATCACCAACTGATATACTCGGATATTTTTCCTTTTGAATGTGACACTTGCAAAGCAAAATTTAAACGAGAAGCCGAATTGAAGAATCACAAACTAACACATTTGGATATTTATTTGCGATTACTGCATAATGTAAGTAATATACTTTTGATTTTGGCAGTATAATGACATATGTTATTCCCCCAGGGAATAATGACGAGTAGCAGGATTAATGGTCATTATTGCTCGAAAGTGTCATTGTCAAACGTGTAGTGTTTGTGGATTTTTATTGAGATGGATGAAATTTGCTCCATTTGTTCATTAAAAATCTCAAATAAATTAATTTGTCGTAAATAAAGTAGAGTATACTACTCGCAATCAGTATTACTAGATTGGGGGATTTTCCCCCAAATTTGGGGGATTTTCAAGTAGATGGGGAAAAATCTGGGGGATAGTTTTTTTTGGGGGTAAGAATTTTCGCTATTGGGGGAAATCGGGTATTTTCCAATGAATAAAACTAAAGTAAAAAATGTATTAAAACAACTGCGCCATCTATTTTTTCAATCAAGTACCAATAAAAAAGATACAGTTTGCTTCTTCTCGGGATGAATGCAAACGCTCAGTTCTAGATCTATTTTAATTTGTAATGACAAATGACAATTGACTTGACAAATCGGATCTGGGGAATCCCCAACGACCGACGTTGCTTGCATTGTTTATTTTTATTTTGTGTTTTGCATTTCTTTGCGGTTATAGAGCGTAGTGCTCTAAGTTGCTGTATTCTAAATTTTAATACAGCTTAATATTATTACAGTAAAAGAAAGAGGCTAAAGTAAGGCTGCTTAGTTGTTATTGAAATGGCATCATATGCTCATAAATATAGAACTGCTTGGGAAAAAGATGCTGAACTTAAAGGTATGTCTTAGGTTATGATTTTTTTTGCAAACAAATCGAATTGGTTTATATTTTATTATTATTTTTATTTTATTTTTGGGATAAGAAAAATATAAACAAATAAAAAGTGGTAAGGGTATGAGTTTTATTTTAAAATATTCAACGAATTTGTCTTTTTTTTTTGCAAGTATGAGTCGAGAATAAATCTATATTTATTTGGGGGAAATTAGTTATAACCATCTGGCAACCCTGCTCGCAATAATGGCTATTATTCCCTTGGAATGTTACTCCCTCACCGCTATCGCGGCTCAGTTCGTAAATATTCCTCGGGAATAATAGCTATCATTATTGACTCGTGGTATAATCTACTGTTATCCTTTTGAATGTGACACTTGCAAAGCCAAATTTAAACGAAAACTCGACTCGAAGAGTCACCAAGTGAAACACTCGAATATATTTTTTTGAATGTGACACTTGCAAAGCAAAATTTAAACGAAAAGGCGTTTTGAAGAATCACAATGTTTCTTTTGAATGTGATACTTGCAGAAGCTTCAACAAAATACCAAAATATTTTTGGGCCAATGAGTAGTAGAAAACCTGCATCAGGCATTCTTGGATGGACAAAACTGCCACCCTTGTACCAGTTGAGTTGCGTCATTATTAATTTTATCAATGGTTGGTCTTTTTGACCGACACGCGTGTACTCCCAGGTTAAGATATGCAAAATGTGGCAACGATGAGCCACATTTCCTCCTGTACGATATGGCATTATAGGGCAATCCAACGACCTGTCAAAATGAAATTCAAAATGGAGGCCCATGCCTTTTTATTGCGATTTTTGATTTGTATAAAGTCTGTAAAGTGTTGATTTTTTGGAAAATGCATACGTTATGTGTTGTACTTAGTTGTGGGAGCCGTTCTAATCGCGAGAAAGTCTTGTTTCATGCTGTTTCTGCAAAGACAATACACAGGTTTTTAACGGAGAAAAATGATTTGTCTGTACGTTGAGAGAAAAAAAGAAAAAATCTTAGGAAATCTATATTAAAAAACCAAAAAGTCTCTCTACATAATTGGTGTATGGATCCAAGCCATTGACAATCCTCCACATCAGCTTGTGTCGATAGGTACCTTGAATAGCAGACAAATAGGATAAACATCAGAATTCAGGATTTGGTTAAGAAAAAACTAAACAGGAAATAAATCCTGGATAGTACCTACCTAATTGTTTAGTAGGTAAAGGTTTGTCACAAGGAAATCATAACTTTTGCAAACATCACAAAATATACAAAAAACAGTTTTTTGATGAAAAATGTCACGGTTGTTTGAATTAAATTTATGGCGCCAATTTTTTGGCATTGACCATGCATTGACCGCCATTTTGTTTGGCTTGCCCTATTGAATTTCGAATCCGACATTTTGTCTATGGGCCACAATATCATCTAATAGTCAAACTGTTAAACCCAAATAATATAATCTTTTCTGGCAGTTAACAAAAATTCAACTAATTGGAGTTTCCTCCCCTACTCTATTCAGAAAATAAAAAATACTGGTATTTTTTTTTTAATCTGGTGATTTTTCATTTCAATTTCTGGCGAATTTAATTTCTTTTCTGAAGCTTATCAAAGTTCTAAATTTATTCCAAAGAGCTCTGAAGCATCTCAACATGCTTTAAAATGGTCTAAATTGGCACAAGCGCATTCTGAAGCTTTTCAAAATGTATTCTAAGGTTTTCAATTGATTGCATGCTCTTGAAGCTCTGGAATGGCCTAGAAATTATCAGAAATCTTTCAAATATTCTTAAACGCTTTTTGGTATTTCTAATTGCAATTCTAAATAAGTTGAGAAATGTTTAAGATTGTTCTAATATGTTCATGAAAGTTTTAAGTTAATTTTTAAGTGTCATGTGTTGATTTTGAAGATACATTTAAAAGTTTCCAGTTCTAGATTGTTCTAAAAGTTCCATATGATTTATACACTGTTCCATAAGCTTTGTGAAATGTTGCTGAGAGTTCAGAAGTGTTCTGGTCTGTTCAAGAATGTCTCTGAAATTCTAAATTGGTTCTAAAGTGTTCTGTAACGTTTAACAATGTTCTTGAAGATTTCAGTTTGCCTCAAACAAATGCAAGAGGATTGAAAATTGAATTGAAAGTCTTCTGAAAACTGATAAAGTTCTAAATTGCTCTAGAGCGTCTTGAAATGCTTAAACATGTTCTAATTTGTCACTAGTGCATTCTAAAGCTTTTCAAAATGCATTCCGAAGTTTTATTTAGTTCCTTAATGATTTTGAAGCTCAGGGATAATTTTAGAAGTTGTCAGAAATCTTCCTAATGTTCTTGAGCGCTCTTTGGTACCTCTATAGTTATCTCATCTGTTCGAAAACGATAGGTTTTAATACATAAAAATAGGTATACATATATGAAAAGCAAAAGCACTATACAAAAATTAGCCGGATTTTTGCCAACCCTGCAATAGGACTTGCAACGCAATTATTAAAGCTTCAAGTGATCAAAATATGCTAACAAATTGATCAGTTCAGAAAGAACCTGGCGAATTAACCAGTCCAAAAGGGAGCAGGCAAAATAACCAGGCCAAGAAAGCAAAATTATATGAATAGTAGATCATTATAGATTCATAATAATTAACAAATTGGCTAAATGACCGAAATATTTTTTCCAAATTAATAGAAAAATTATTGAGGTAGCAAAATCCTTACATTAACCAACAAAATTGTAGGTGGCTATACGCGTAAATTATCGTTGCACTTAGAGCGTGAGCGATAAGGTTTATTTTTAGACCGTTCATCATCTATTCAATTGTAAAATCTGCCAAAAATCTGTATAATTTATTGGACATGGTAGATTGAGTGGGAACATTTAGTTGTTGGACCGTGATTGTTGTTGCCGCGGAAAATTAATAGAGCGAAGGATGTTTCAGGTTAAACAAACAAAATAGAAAATTATTTTCCTTTTCGATAGCGGTAAAATTGGTCATTAACTACGACCCTCTTGCGCTAACCGAAATGAAAAATCAAATTTAGTCATCCTTGTGTATTCTAAGAGCTTACCGACTATCGGATAATCTCATTTCCTTGAGGATAACCTCATTTCCCGGCCAATTCGTCTTCTAAATACATAGCCTTTGATGTGTTTTTTTTTCTAGTCAATTTCCCGAACGTTAAACGAAAAAAACCTTCGATAAAAGGAGGCTTCAATTATTAAAAAAAAAACATTGTTTGCGTCATTGCGCTAGATTTTTTTTTTTCGAAAATGGCACGAATATTTTTAAAAAACCGCAAAGATTGTCATAATTAGCGCAACTTAAAATAGAGGCCAGAATATTAGAAAAAAAAAATTCTCGTGCAAACAAATCTCAATGCCGTCCATGCTGCAGAATTGACGAAAATAGTTTTTCACTCTCTCCATCTTATATTTTCCGTGCAAAATAGAATAAATCTCTGTTATTGTAACTAAAACAAAATTTGTCAAAACCATCCAAACAAATAATTTTACCCACTGAGTGACAATGGATCTGTAATAATAGGCGGTCTGTAGTTATTTTAGATTGTTTTAGCATTGAGAAGAGATAAACTCAAATCAGTTGATTATTATAAAACTAATTTGAAAGTATTATAAAACGAGTGGGTCTTCGGAATTACAAATTTGCATAAAAATTAATAATGAAAAAAAAAATATATTATTGTGGGCTGGAATACGATTTATTTTGTTTGTTAAACATGTTGTAATAATGTGAAATGGTTTTCAGCATATATTATGCTTGGTCATGAAATATCTATCACACGTGGAACAGAAGGAGCTAATTTTATTTGAAGAAGATCTGGTATTATTACGTACTATTATTGTCAAAACGCATCAGATTTTAGTCATTGTAGACAGAAACGTTCGCGGACTATCAGGAATGATAAAACGGTTTTCCTATCGACGCTTCGATGTTAACTGCCAGTGGTCTCAAATTTGAAGATGCCGTCTCTCTTTGCCTCCAACTTTCTAAAAACCTTTCGACGACCATGTCATATTGTTTTGGGGCTCCGAAAACGCCATTCAAGGGCATTCAATCAAAAAGGCGACTGTTCAGGCCTTACTGGAAGTTGGTTACAAAACAAACCTAACACTTATTAGTCCACCCTTACATACCAACAGACCAGTCCTGAATCAAATTATCCATGACCACAATCAGGTTATTTCTTACATTGTCGACGACAGTGGCGCCAATGTTCTGTTTCTACCTCTGCTATTGGTCAGTCATAGTCATGATGGGATTATAGACTATATAGGGATACAATTAACTTGGCTCAACGCCTATGGATAACAAAAATTCGCCCATCCTGTGTAACTGAAAAGATAACTGCAGGAGTTGGGGGCATGTGCTCGCAATGCTCTGACCCGTCAAAGATCACTCTCTTCTATGAAACCCTTTTTCAGGGTATTAACCTTTCAGTTCCAAAGAAAACAATAAAGAGCGATAAATATCCTTAATGTTATGATAAAGGACTTCGTAAATGCATCGCGCAAAAGAATAGATTATATAAGAAATACAAGAAAGGTGACTATGAAGCCTACACTAAAATTCGTCGTGAGACTAAAGTCCGCATTGACCTGGTGAGGCATGGATCTTGTTATATGTTACCAACACTGAACACCTGATCCCTCAAAATCTCAAACATTTGGGGTCATTTATCAATAATTTAAAGAGGAACTCGAACTTGCCGACGCAGATGAAGTACAAACATTGCACATTGGACGGCTCTGATTCCATTGCTGACGCATCCGCCACGCACTTCCAAATATCTTACTCCAGCCACGATGACTTAGATATGACATCCATTGAACCTGTCCAGTTTCCTACTGCCCCATCATCTCATAACTTCCAGACACAGGAAATTACAGACAAGTTAAATCTGCTGGACATATCCAAAAAAGAAGCAGGTCCCGACGGAATACCAGCTATATTTCTGAAAGGTTGCTCGTCTTTCTTAGCCTTACCACTTTGCATTATTTTTCAACGATCTTTGGATTGTGGCTTTTTTTCTGAAAAGTGGAAGTTTTCCCTCCTTCTTTCCATTTTCAAGTCTGCAGATATTGAGATGTTGAGAACTACCGTGGAATATAGATACCTTCTGCCATCCCAAAAGTATTCGAACCAATCTTAACCGAGGAAATATTCGGAACCTATAGACTTTACCTTATACCAGAACATCATGGATTCTTCAGCAAGCGTTCAACTGCATCCAACCTAGCAGTCTACCAGAACTTCTTAATTACTTCCGTTGAGGCTGGACACAAGGTCGACTCCATTTACACAGATCTAGCCAAGGCTTTTGATAGCGTGTGTCACCTCCTTCTTATAAAAAAACTATCAGAAATTGGTATTTCTGTAAACTATTTAGCATGGATCAAATCATATCTTTGAGATCGAACCCAGAGGGTTGAAGTGTGTGGCTACTCCTTAAAAAATGTCAAGGCCACCTCGGGTGTTCCCCAAGGATCACACATGGGACCTGTTCTTTTCCTGTTGTTTATCAACGATGTTTCCTCCTGCTTCCATTCCTCGCACTTTCTCCTGTATGCTGATGACCTGAAATTTTATAATATTAGGAATGGAGATTCCAACCCACTGCAACCAGATCTCGACAGATTTGCTTCTTGGTGTTCTCCAAACCTACTGAAAATCAACATATCCAAATGCAAATCAATAACATTCCACAAGGGTACATCTCCTCACATGTCAACATATAAGATTGGTGGTCAACAAATTGATAATGTGGAATTCATTGTCGTTGACCTTGGAATAACGTTTGATTAAAAACTGATATTCAAAACGCACATCGATAATATTGTTGTAGATTGCTTGGCTTCATTAAGCGAAATACCAAACACATCAACGACACAAAGGCACTTACATGTCTTTACAATGCTCTTGTACGCAGCACTCTTGAACACTGCTCCGTCATCTGGTCCCCACATTATACCATCCATATTAATAGACTAGAGTACGTCCAAAACAGGTTTCTTAAATACCTACTATATAAACACCGCTTTCCTTCATCTGGAATACCTTATGAAACCAGACTGTTGCTGTGTGGGATGATGGGCCTTGAGCAGAGACGGAAACACGCCCTACTCGTCATTCTTTACAAAATCCTGAATAATTGGATAGATTGTAGCACATTATTGGAATCAATATTATTTTTGGTCCCCATTAGACGAACCAGACAACATCAACTTTTTCATGAGCACCCGCACAGAACGAATTATGGATTCACAGCTTTTGTGGACAGAACGATTTGCAATTACAACAGAAATTATAGGGACTATGATCTTTTAAATTGTTGCTTATTGTCGATTAAACGTTGTGTCTAAACTTTATATTTGCTTATGTGTACTACTAGTCGAACTGTTCACTGTGATTTTGTCTTATATCTTTTTTTTTTAACCATATTTTCATGTATGTACCATTTAGAAAACTTATTGTTGTTCTGTAGTGTACTGATTGAGTAAATAAATAAATTACAAGGTCACACAGAGAGGTTCAGCTCATGGAAGAAGCTCTTCTTTTATACTTTACTCTATTTCTCATTCTGACGTCAGTATGACTTTTTTCCTTTTATTTTTTATCTATACTTGCTAAGGTTATACATTTCATGTAGGCTCTGTCACACAAGCAAATCTCAAAAAGCTCCGCTCCCTAATCTATTATTTTTCTTTAATAAACGGAAATAGAGATTCAAGTGCGACATTTCAGATATGGAATAATTTTGAGTCATTGATGTATGTATATAGATGAACAATACCTGAATCATGGCCTGTTGAATGTCAGGATTCATATCTCTTGGATTTTTTCAAAATTTATATAATTTACAGCACTCATTAGGTAATGATTGCTTCTTTATGATCATCTCCATTGAAAATTCCTATAGCAAAATGTCGAAATTGGATCTCCACAAATTTACTTAATAATCTCCATAATATCTTTAATTGATATCCTAAAATCTATTCCTAGATTTTTCAATAATTGGATCTCCTCAGATATCTCATGAATCTTCTTGGAGCGCCTCAGTTAATATTCGTTTGTCGTTGTGGAGCTTGTCCAGATATCTTCAGATATTCTTCCTTTGGAACACTATAAACAATCTCCTAGATTTACTTGAATCTTTTGAGATTTCCTGGATTCTTTAATATCTTCGGATATCTCCAAATTTTCTGCTTTTGGTATATACATATCTTCAACAAGTATCCCAAAGTCTTTCCTGGATCTTCTCAGATATCTTCTAAAATATCTTCTGAATCTCCTTGGATCCCTTCAAATTAACTTGAATTTCTGGGAATCTCCTTAATATCTTTGGATGTCATAAAATCTTTCTCTGGCATACAAAATCTCTTCTCTGGCATACAGATATCTCTATAATCTTCTTGAAGCGTCTTAGAAATATTACGTATCTAATTTTAGCCTGTTTGAGTTACGTAATAAGTTGTATTATCGTACTTAGTGATGTAATGAGCTTATTACGTAACTCATTTTTATTGAAAAAGGGCACTTTAAAATTTATTGGATTCGAAAAAATTGTAAATCTAATATATTGAGAAAAATTAAAACTATTACGAATACATAATAAAAAAATCTGGGTCGTACAGGGTGTTTTCTTATATTTTGACACCTACCTACAGCTTTAGCTATACGATGTGGGAAAAAACTTTGAATATGAAAGTTGTAGGGTTTTATGTCTATTATCTTTTGCAAATGTCAAAATGGGCAAATGTCAGGTGCCAACTGTCACAATGACAAACACTTGCATTTTTCAAATGGAACACCCTGTATATTTCTGGCTAGAAGGATAGATTTTTTTCTCCTGAATCCAAATATACCATATATTTTGATATTTGGTTCAGCTGTTTTTACGCTATTCAAGTTTAAAAATGCATTTACATTATACCCTTAAGAGGGGCGTTTAAATAAAATGTCATTTACAGACCTTTACAAATTTCTGTTCAATTCCAAATTTAGACCACTTCTCAGTGAAATGAAGTTATGTTCATAACAATAATAGATTGGAGTATGGTTCGGAGCATTTTTGGTTGCAAAATACGCATTCTAACTGGTAAAATTATTACCAATTTTGTTGACAACAATATGCAAATTTTGGTCACGGATTTAAATGAAAAAGGGATAAACGCACCAACAATAAATTTCCAAAATTTCGGATAGTAAAGTGCTGGAAAAAATGAATAGAACAGAATTTTCGAAAATTATAATGTTTGTATCACAAAATTAATCAAAATCTGCCAAACAGCGAGGTGATTGCTGTCAGTTTCAGCAGAGACTCAAACCAAACGTGTGTTCAGCGGTTCTCTAAAAGATGTCGCTGAGTTCGGGAAGGGTAGTCACTTCTTTCAAACGTCAGTAAAAACTGTTTTACCTAGCTAAAAATGTGAAATACTATTATTTCATTTGTATCTGAATAAAATTATTTAGTCCACTGTAAATTACTGTGTAAACGAATTGATATTGAAGATGTCGCCATCTACTTGTAAACAAGTCAAACACTTTGAACACCTGTGATTAAAAAATATTTAATGTATGTCATAAAGCCCAAAAGATGGAGCTCTGGCTCTCATCTGACGCCCCTCTTAATTTAATCTGTCCTGTCTTATATTAATGATGAAGCTTGCTCAATGCAATTTTAAAATTAAATAGCGCAAAAACAACTGAACCAAATATCGACATATATGGTATATTAGGAATCAGAAAAAAAAAAAACAACATTCTTGCCAAAAATATACAGGGTGTTCCATTTGAAAAATTTGTCATTGTGACAGTTGGCACTTGTCTTTTGCCCGTTTTGACATTCGCAAAAGATAATAGACATAAAACACTACAACTTTCATATTTAAATTTTTTTCTCCACCTCGTATACCTGAAGCTGTAGGTAGGGGTCAAAATTTAAGGAAACACCCTGTACATAAAATGTTGTATATTCCACGTACGCTCATTACAACACTCGTGTGATTACCACGACTCGGTCTACGACCTCGTCTTGGCAATATTCCCCACTTGTTACTGTAATGAAGTTCATACCGTACTAGTAATATAAATACCTACCTATTATTGAATGGGGCTTGGGTTGGGTGGGCCACTTGACCATTTGCCCAGTGGGCCAAATGACCCCCAGTCCGACACTGCACCTATCAACAAAAACACAGAATATCGAAAAGATCCTAAATTTTTTGGTATCACACTTTTATATTGGCGTATCACAATCTGCACTATATTTTATTGATGTGTATTACGTTTCCTCTCTCTTTCCTCGTCTAAGCAAAACCTCCAAATTCACTACCTACTAAACAATCCTAAAAAGGAAATTTTATTTTGACTTTTCTAATAAATGCATCAATAAGAAAATCAATTGGGATTATTGAACTATACATTTCGCAAATGAACGCTCCTCCTTTCCCGAGGGGTAAACCACCTTGAAAAATATGTACACCAGAATCCCACTTTTAACGGAATCCTGGAATTCCACTTAAAATGCATGAAATTTGGACAGTGAAAAGTACATTTTATCAGTAAATTGAGTTCCACTTATTTTTGAACCTCTGCGGGACGAGCGGAGCGAGTTCCGCAGCAATTAACTCATTGATGAGTCCTTCTGATATAAAAATGAGGAGTTTTTGAATTAATGAGTTAATGCGTGCAAAAATGATTGAAATGTGCAAAATACTTCTAATGATCACAGTAACTTGAAACTTTCTGGAACAATGAATTGAAGTTTTCTCTTTGTGGAAAAGTTAATTTGAAGTCGATTTGAAGCTTTAAACTAAATTTGGAAGCTTTTTCTCATGGTAACGCATGCAAAAATGTTTAAATTCTGCGAAAATCCCTTGTGCAAAATACTTTTAATGATCACAGTAACTTGAAACTTTCAGGATTTACAAGTTGAAGTTTACTCTTGGTGGAAAAGGTAATTTGAAGCTTCAGACTAAATTTGGAAGTTTTTTCTCACATTAATGCATACAAAAATGTTCAAATTCTGCGAACATCATTTGTGCAAAATACTTCCAATGGTCACAGTGACTTGAAACTTTCAGGAATAATAAATTAAAGTTTCTGTTTTATGGAGAACTTAATTGGAGGTGAATTTGAAGCTCTCAATTGAATTTGAAAGGTTTTTCTCATGTTGATGCATGCAAAACTTCAAAAGTGTGCAAACCTCACTTGTGCAAATTACTTCCTATGATCACAGTGATTTGAAACTTTCAGGATTTAGGAATCATATGAAATACTTAATTTGAATTTCATTTGAAGCTCCAAATCTGTGAAAAATGTGCTGACCTGAAAATGAGTGAGTTTTTGAATAAAATTAATGAGTGAAAATTCTGATTTAGAAATGGATGAGTTATTGAACTAATGAGTAAATTTGGGATAAAATTACTACAAAACAAACAAATTAGTCATACATAATAAACATAAAGATACACTTGAAAGACTATAGGCAGAGTAAAAAGATAAGGATAGTTTCAGATTTGGCTATTGTGTGGATCCCACCCTATACTCAAATAATAATTGATTAGATTTTTTAACCGAAATATGGAAATATGTCTTATACACAGGGTGTCCCATGACTTTTTTCGCAGGTGATAACTTCGGAACGCGTCATACAATATAATTGAAATTTTGAGGATCTGGGTAACTTTTTGTGCCGCTTCTACGTGGTCATTCAATTTCTCTAGTTTCGGACAAGTGATGGCAACTTTAGAATCCTGAATGTAACTTATGGTATGTTATGGCATTTTTTGCAAGGGGCAAACCACCTGGGAATTCTTTGCCAAAAATGTGGCGAATTTAGAGGAATTCGTGGGGAATTTGGAGAAATTTTTGGGGAATTTCGAAGAATTTGTGAGGAATTTATGAGGAATTTAAAGGAAATTGTAGAGTCATGACTTCACTGAGGTTCACATTCTTATTATAAGAAACACTAATAAATGGAAATTAAAAAAAAAAAAAACTAGTTTTGTGTTGGACGTTGGACATTTATTTTTATTAAAGAAATTCTCCCAAAATTTCACTTCATGATTTAAAAAATTCAAAAGAATAATGAGTACAGTTTTTGTAGGCTGATTTCCAAGATTTTTCATGCTGTTATTATCCACAGAAAAAATTTGAAATTTTGGGAAAATGAGCTTCTCACCTTCCTTTTTATATGCAAAAAGTTTCAAATTTCTCACTTCACTGGTTTTCCAGGAAAACTTTGAAATGTGTGGGCCTGTATTTTCAATTAATTCAGTTTTTGTGAGTTGAATTCCAAGATTCATCATGCTGTTATTTTCCGCTGGAGAAATTTGAAATTTTGGGACAATGAGCCTCTAACCTTCCTCTTCACATGCAAAAAAATTAAAATTTTTCCTTTCACTAGTTTTCCAGGAAAACTTTGAAATGTGTGAGACTATCAACTAAGTCAGTTTTTGACAAGTTGATTTCCAAGATTCTTTATGTTGCTATTTTCCATTGGAGAAATTTGACATTTTGGGAAAATGAGCTTTTTACCTTCCTCTTTTCATGCAAAAAATTTCAACATTTTCCCCTCACTAGTTTTCCAGGAAAATGTTGAAATGTGTGAGACTGTATTTTCAATTAATTCAGTTATTGCAGGTCGATTTTCAATATTCCTCATGTTGGTACTTTCTACTAGAAAAATTTGAAATTTTGGGTAAATGAGCCTTTAACTTTTCTACTCTCCACATGCAAAAAGTTTCAAATTTTTGCCTTCACTAGTTTTCCAGGAAAACTTTGAAGTGTGTGCGACTGTTTTTCCAAGATTCCTCATGTTGTTATTTTCTACTGGAAAAATTTGAAATTCTGAGAAAATGAGCTTTTAACCTTTCCCTTTACATGCAAAAAGTTTCAAAATTCTTCCTCATGTTCTTATTTTTCGCTGGAAAAATCTGAAATTTTGGGAAAATGAGCTTCTAACCTTTCTCTTCACATGCAAAAAGTTCCAAGTTTATCCGCTTGTTTTCCAGGAAAACTTTCAAATGTGTAAGACGGTATTTTCTACTAATTCAGTTTTTGTAGGTTGATTTCCAAGATTCTTCATGTTGCTGTTTTCCATTGGAAAAATTTGAAATTTTGGGAAAGTCAACTTCTCACCTTTCCCTTTGTATGCGAACGTTTCAAAATTTGCCTTTACTAGTTTTCCAGGAAAACTTTGAAATGTGTGAGACTGTATTTTCAATTAATTCAGTTATTGTGGGTTGATTTCTAATATTTGTCATGTGAAAAACATAAAAGTGAACATTTATTAGTTAGTTCTGACATTGTTTCAGAAGATCGGATAAAATTTAAAAGCGCATTGATCATGATTTCAGAAGAGGTACAAAATCTCCCTAAAAATCTATCCTAGCATCATATGTGGAGGAATTTCTGATGGGGTATCTGGAGGAATTTGTGGGGAATTTGGAGGAATTTTGAGGAATTGTTTGCATACATTTTGGGATGGTGGTTTACCCCTTGATTTTTTGTTAGATAATTAAATTATAAAATCGGCATAGCCATATTTGTTGAAGAATATGATAAAAAAATTACAAAGGGGAACATACGATGAGGCGTTCCGAAATTATTATCCGGGTTAAACCTCGTGGGACAGCCTGTATAATAAAAAAATAAGTTGGGTTTCATTGAATCAGAAATCTTTATCGAGTAAAGTCAAGTTCAAGGAAGAGAGATTCCTTAGCAAATGCAAACTTGAATTGTTTGTTTTTAAAGTCACGCTAAATTATAGTTCAATTTACCTTATTATTTACCTACCGGTGTTTGCCAGAAATTCTAAATGAGTATTTTCTGTTGAATTCGAAACTTGAACAATGAAAAGCAAATTTCCTATACATATTTGTGTAGCATAGACAATAGAAATAGTTCATAGAAATTCTCTTGTTTTCTCGTTAATCGGAAACTTCTATAGAACCTATTTGTCGCTTCTTTGAATTTATGAAATTTCCTAGAACATACTTAGTCAAGAAATTCACTCTCCATATTATAAAGGTTCACTTTATTTATAGATAATTTCTAGGAAATTTACATTGAGTTCGATAATTGCAATTGCACAGGATGCTTTATATAATTTGTATTGTAATCAGATGTGTGGCTCAGCAAAAAATCAGGCTTCAAGATATTTGACTCAAGTCCTACATAATTCATTGACCATTTTTTCCATATTTTCCAGGTGCGTTTGATGAAAGCAGCCTGAAATAGTTTATAGCCACATTTGAACCCTATTTCCAGTAACAATAAAAACTTCAATCAATTCGTTCGTGACTCACCTGGTACTATTAGCACGTACCCCTTGACTTATATTACCTATTAAAATTTTAATGTTACGCATGCTTATTACAATATTAATAATTTTTGCAGCTTGCAATATTTATTGAAAATCCAACATTGCTTTAGTCATAAGGTGGCGCCTACACGTCTTGCCCCGAGGCCGAATTATGCACCGTCAGGCCCCACTATACGTCTGGCCCGGCCGTGGTTCAATTTCGAAAAAAAAAACACGCACATTGTAATCGGTTATTTATTTATTTACATTTGTTTGATCTCGCGAACGCTGTGCGCTGGGGTTTTCGCAAGACGCGCGCTCCTATTATAATCGCCTTGACAGGACACCATTTGGTCGGACGAAGAACATCTGGTCGGGAGAATTTGGAAAAATTAATAATAATAAACCGTCTGGATTGTCCATTTGGTCTAGTGTTTTTTTTTCTTAAGAAATTCAATGTGCAAAAATTTGAAGTGCTCAATGTGCAGTGTTGTTATTTTTTGTGCCATTAGTTGACAAAATGAACTCGCCGGATTTGGATTTTTGGTTAAACTTTGAAATTATTAGGTTCGTACCTTAGTATAAGTTGACAGATAGCCTCCTTCGATGTTTAGATAGAGTAGACATTATTTGGAAATTAAACTCTTTTCCTACATGGTTTACATTGTATCTGCTCTATCTGTTTGTACTATGGTCAAATTTAACTAAAACATGCCAGAAAATTGTTTTAACAACTCGGGATTAACTGGGGATGGCTATTATAGGGATTTTAATCAGTCAGTTGAATGTTAAGGAAGTATCAAGTTTCCTTTCCCTGTTTAACTGGGATGATTTATTCAAGAACAAATCTCTTGAGGATATGGTTAATATTTTTTATTTTTTTACGACATTGTCTACCTAACAATTGATATTTTTGTTCCTTTGAGAAAGTATTCAGCAAAGAAGTTTCCTATTTGGTTTTCTCCAGAACTAAAACAAACGATAATTGAAAAAAAGAAATTGCATAAGAAATATCGTAGAAGTAGATCACTAGATGATTATAATGAGTTTTCTTTGTTACGGGCTCACTGTAAACACCTAAAAAACGAATATTATCGAAGTTACGTTGCTTTAACTGAATCGTCTCTTAAAAATAATGTATGATGGTGTTACTAGTTCATCTGGAGTTGGGATTGTCAATTTGTTTGCTGACTGTGTATTGTAGGACATTCTGCCTTCTGGGTACATCAATCTGTCGAAATATAACATACCCATCTCGTCTATCTATGAAAAACTATCCAAATTGGATACTAACAAGGGACTAGGACCTGATGGCCTCCCACCATCACTTATCAAACACTGTAGTTTCTTGTTCTCTAGACCTCTTTTCCATATCTTTAACCTCTCTTTAAAGACCGGGACATTCTCAGCCTATTGGAAAACAAGCTTTATTACTCCCATATTGAAGTCTGGAGATAGTTCACAGGTTAATAACTATCGGCCCAACAGTATATTAAGTTGTATTCCTGAAGTGTTTGAGAGTCTTGTTTGTGATTACTTGTCTGCTAGTTCAAAAGGCTGTTTTATCGATTAACAATTTGGATTCATTTCTCATCGTTCCACCGAACTTAATCTTTTAACATTTACTGACTATCTCTTGGAATCCTTGGAGGGGGGTTATCAAGTTCATGCTATGTACACTGATTTTGCAAAGGCGTTTGATCGGGTTAACGATAGAGTTTTGATTAATAAGTTGCAGAGTCTGGGAATTCAGGGTGTCCTTCTGGAATGGCTTTCCTCTTACCTATATGAAAGAACACAGATGGTACGTATTCAGGGATTCCAATCAATAGAAATTAAAGTACCATCGGGTGTACCCCAGGGTTCACACCTGGGCCCTCTTCTTTTTAATTTATATGTGAATGATATTTCATCCTCTTTTGTCTTTACCTTCTTCCTAATGTTTGCAGATGACTTAAAATTATACACAATAATCAAGAATAATACTGATTGCCTAGAACTGCAAGCTGACTTAGATCGTCTCAACAACTGGCGTGATATTAATGGAAAGTAATGTTAAGAAGTGCCATCTGATGGTCGTAGCAGGAATCCCACAGAACAAGTTTAAACTATAAATGGTTGCCTTCTGGAATCTGTATGTCAAATCGAAGATATAGGTGTAGTCCTTGATTCCAACTTATGTTACATACACCATATATCAATGGCAGTATCAAAATCACTTCAAATCCTAGGTTTTATTAAAAGGTCCGCTAAAGATTTTCTTAATATAGCATCCATCAAAATATTATTCTGTTCTCTTGTGAGGCCTCATCCAGATTACTGTTCTTGTGTATGGTCCCCCCACTACAACGTCCATATCCAGGCTATTGAGAGAGTCCAACATAAATTCTTGAGATTTAACATAAATTCTTGAGATGTATTTCATTTAAGGAACGCCATGAAGTTGAAGATATCAATTACTCACGGATTGAAAGTTCCCTTAATATCACTACTCTCCAGATCAGACGCATGCACAAGGATCATATTCTATGATCTACTGCACTTATATAACTTTGGTCCAGAGCTACTGGCAAAAGTCAATATCCATGTCCCTTCTAGACAAACATGGCTTAATCAGCCTTTCCAAATTGGACACCATCGTACTAACTACGGATGTAATTCTTTTCTGTCAAGGTCGACTAGATTTGCTGATGTTTTGATAATCAAAAAGTTTTTAAATCCCAACTTAAGTCCTGTACTCTGTGATATTTTAATGTCCCTAAAGAATATTTATAATTTAAGGAAAAAAAAAGTTAATTTTATTTAAGTATTTTGTATTTTTTACCTTATGTTTTATGTTAATTTAATGCTATATATTTTTTTATATGTTACTGTTTATTGTTTTCTTATGTTTCGATATCTTTCTAGGTGATAGGTTAGGTTAAGATTCCCACTTGTTAACTATACTTGTCTTTTAATTGGGCAATAATTGCTCGTTGATAAATAAATAAATAAATAAAAATATAAGATCACAAAATAAAATGTAGACACATGTTCTTCCTTTTGAAGAGATTTTATTGGGACACTTCTCTATTTGCTGTTAACCTTTCAATTGACACTTTATTATATTTAATTACCTTTTCAAACAATATGTTCAGGTTACTGTTTTGGCTAAATAGTAGAAATAATCTGTTGAGTTTTCATTATTTATCTTCATTCCAGGATATTTGTAGATGAATCGATCTATTGATTTTGATGGGTCACTTTCACTTATGGTTTTGCTATTTAGGCAAATATGATCATTATTATCCACAACCGTTTCAACTTCTGAAACCATCTGATCCGTAGGTTTTTGCTCGTTTGTCCTGAGAACATCCTTGTATTTTCTCTTGGATTTTCAGTTACTTGTTTCTCTGTATCTTATCGCTTATCTAGTCTTGATCATTTTAGCTGCTTCCATTACGTCTTCTTTCTTATTTATCAAGTTTTTTTCCTCATTTGTCTTGAACATTTCAGCTGTATGACCATTTCTCATGTCTCCTCACCTTAAACTTTTAATGTCTTGTTTCTCTGTATATGTATAAAGTCAGAATTTGTAAGATTATCCACTTTTTGTCAATTTGCCTTTTAACAGGAATTAGTAATGTTACTTTACCAAACTAGTAATATAATGTGACAAGTTATTCAAGTACAAACGAGTGGATTGTTGCGGAACTTATGGGTGGACCCAGCTATCTTTTCACCAATATGTTGTTCAAGTACAATACTTACCTGATTCATTCAGTTGTGAATATTTAACATTAGTTCAAAAACTACACGTTTCAGGTGAGTGTCTTATTTGAATAGTTCAACAGTATATTGGTGAGTAGATGGCTGCGGAACTCGCTGCGCTCGTCCCGCAGCCATCTATTCATCAATATGTTGCTACTAACCTAACTCACTCAAATGTGAGTTATTCTCATTAGTTCAAAAAGTACACGTTTCAGGTGAATGTCTTACTTGAATAGTTCAACAGTATATTGGTGAGTAGATGGCTGCGGAACTCGCTGCGCTCGTCCCGCAGAGGTCCACCCATAAATTCCGCAACAATCCACTTATTTGAACTTGAACAATAACTTATATATAAAGTCAATATTTGATTATTAACTTTTTGTCAATTTGCCTATTAACAGGAATTAGTAATGTTACTTTACCAAACTAATAATATAATGTGACAAGTTATTCAAGTACAAACGAGTGGATTGTTGCGGAACTTATGGGTGGACCCAGCCATCTTTTCACCAATATGTTGTTCAAGTACAATACTTACCTGATTCATTCAGTTGTGAATATTTAACATTAGTTCAAAAACTAGACGTTTCAGGTGAGTGTCTTATTTGAACAGTTCAACAGTATATTGGTGAGTAGATGGCTGCGGAACTCGCTGCGCTCGTCCCGCAGAGGTCCACCCATAAGTTTTGAAATAATACACTTCCAGCTTTTTCCAAATGGGATGCTCTATATTTCATTCTATATTCTTGAAGAGCACAACCCCGATCTATATTTGATTGAGCAATCTCTCATATATTTGGCTCCAAAAATTATAAAAATACTATCCTCTTCTACTGATTTTGTGAACCATTCTACCTGTACAACAGGTGGAAGCTGCAGGTAAAATTTGAGGTAGGTACTTGGTTTCTCTGAAAGTATTTTTGAAATTTTTAGAACCAAATATGTTGGAGACGGCTCAACCAAATACAGACAAACTATATATTTTTGGAATCGGGACATTGTGCTCTTCAAGAATATAGAACCGAATTTAGGGCATCCCATTTGAACATTTCACAATTCTGACATTCAATTTTGGTTTCTTCAATACTGTACAACTTTTGATTCACGGACTCTACCGCAAAAACACGAGCCGCGCGCGACATCACCGCGCACTGAAAACCGCGCAAAACCAAAACCGCGCCACACAAAACAGCGAAAACATGTTTTTGAGCAATTTCCGCGAAAGTGGAAGACCGCGCAAAACAAAACCGCGCAGGATACATAACAGCGAAATAGTTAAAACGCTTTGGGTTGAAAACCATATACTTAGGTTGTTGAAGTTATTGGAAATTTAATTTAGAAACGCTTCTTAGTTACAAATTCAGATCCTCTTCTCAACCTTTGACACAGATCAATGAATAATATCTATTCTTATCAGCTTAATATCACAATCGCTCGACTTATTGTTATGTGAGCCTGAGTATTTTATTTTAAAAATTAGATTTTTAAATAACAGATTTAGACTAAATATTCAAAAAATTTCCAGCGGCAAACATATTATATTTGTTACTCAAAAAAATCGGGAAATCTGTCATTTAAAAATGGTTTTTTTGGAAATCCCTATAAAGTTGTTTAATTCTGAAATTGAAATATTTTTCTTGCAGTAACGCTTTTTTTTATCTAAATATCTTTAAAACATTTACTATACAATTCTGTTATTTAAATTTGTTTTCGGGAGGTTTTCATACAGTGTTCTTTTAACAAAAAATGGAGCGATGGTGATATTAAGGCGATAATAGCAGATATTATTCATTGATCTGTGTCAAAGGTCGAGAAGAAGATGGAAATTTCTGCTTAAAAAAGATCCTGCATATTCTATAGAGACCTGAGACCTTCAAAGATGATTTCTAAGTTCGGTATTGATATTTTCACGATTGATGCAGCAAATCAATAAATATAATACGTATTTTTTTCTCTGATTGTGTATATTAAAATTGGATTAAATTTCAAGAAACAAAATAAGAGATGCGCGGTTCTGTCATATAGAAAGGAAAAATTATTTTAATACTTTGCGCGGTTTTGAATGTAAACGCTACATATTTACAGCTGTATGCAACATCCTCTTTTAACTTAAAAACGCTTTTTAAAACTGGTACCTTCAAAAATTTCTATGGCTTAGAATACACATTTTTAAAAGTGACCAGTTTCAAAAAGCGCTTTTAAGTTAAAAGAGGATGTTGCATACAGCTATTAGAATTTTGCGCGATAAAGGGTATGAGCGGTTGTGACAAAAGCGATTTTGGACTACGCGATTATTAATTATGCGCGGTTATGGTTTTGCGCGGTAAAATTTTGCGCGGTTTTCAGTGCGCGGTGATGTCGCACGCGGTTCTGTTTTCGCGGTGGAGTCCATGAACCACAACTTTTGTATTAACATCTTTCATCTACTTGTAAAGGTAAGGGCTGTAGGTGAGGTCAGTATATAAAAAAACACCCTGTACTTGAACATTTACTTATTATACAATCTGGATTAGTAGCCTTTTTGATTGACCAATTCTCATCAATGTAGATAGAAATTTGTGAGTTTTAAGAATCTATTGATACTTTGTGTTCTGGTTGGGTGGGAATCGAGAAAGATTTGGTGATTCCGTCTCTGAGTATGATTCAGGAGCGAGGGCTGGATTCTTCATCAAAAAACTTGGCAATCAAAGTCTATACTACACAATTGATGCGTATACCTCTCAAGTATGTTGACATTTTGGCAGCTCTAATATATGAAATTTAAAACGTATTCTATCTGGCTTTCTGTTTGGGAAAAGCTTTTCAATATGTTATATAATAATAAGAATTAAAGTTAGTTTGTCGAGAATTCTTTCCAATTAAATACTTAAATGTGGAAACTAGGAAGTTGAGGTTGTTTTTCGAATTTGAGCTGCATTTCCACCATTTGGAATGGTAAGGATTGGTCCCACCCCCCCCTAGTGGGTTAAATGTTTCAAACACTCACACAATCAAATTCCGTGTACGAACGATTTAAAAAAATGTCAACTAATTTAGATTTCTTTAATAAACTTCCAATTAATTCCTACAAATTGGTGACCTCGACAAGAAAATGCTCGAAGATCGAGAAGTGCCAAGACCATTTGCCAGTCCTGTTAGAATTTCGGCAATCAACATAAAACTACCTCAATTTTGCAGCCATGATTCGGTATTATGGTTTGTTCAAGTTGAAGCAGTTTTCTCAAACTATGGTATCATACTCGACTCGAAAATCAAATATAAACACGTTATTTCTGCTTTGCCGCCTGAAACTCATATGAAGATTTTAAGAATGAAATCATTAAGAGAACGACTATATCTGACTCGGAGCGGATGCGACTTCTTATGCATTCGAAGTTTGGAGGAGAACGACCTTCAAGGATGCTCAGTCATATACAATCATACCCACAGACAAATTTCCTGCCCTAGATCAAACCTTCCTAAAGGAAATGTTTCTCCATTATCTTCCGCCAAATATCAAGATAATGTTACTTGCTCTAAAGGACAGTTCAGACATCAGAGAACTTGCAAAAATGGCTAACAATATTTTTGAATCTTTTGATCAGCAATCATCAATATCTGCAAATGGAATTAATAAATCATCGGGATTTATTGAAAAATTTGACAAACTATCAAACGAAGTAGCTGAGTTGTAGAAACTTGGGAATCATCTACAAGACAACCCAAAAGATCAGGAAATTCAAGAAGACCGACAGAGAACTCTATCTGTTAGTATCATAATAATTATGGGAAGAAGGTATGCAGATGGCAGGAAACCGAGGGAAGCAGCAAGCAATAGGGGCGACTTATGCTGCGAAATAACCTTGTGGTCGCCTAATTTTCGTCAAAGACAACAATATTTCGTTTTTGGTTGATACTGGAAGTGAAGTAGGTGTTTTACCACCAAAAACGCATGATCTCATAAATGAAAATATGTTTTCGTTTATTTCTGCTGCAAATGGATCTAAAATTTCAATTTACGGTGATAAACTTTTGCAACTTAAATTTGACGACATTTTTGAATGGAAGTTCATCATAGCAAATGTCAAATATCCGATCCTTGGCGCAGACTTTTTGACACATTTTGATTTATTAATTGATATGCATAATTCTAATATACTTAGTTCATCTAGGTCAATAATTGCGAAAGGTACTCAATCAGACGTGAAGTTAATGAAATGTTCAATTGTCTTGACTGAAATTCCCACTTACTTCCGATACATTTTATTCGAATACCCAAAGTTTTTGAGGCAGGATAAGACTCTCTCAAAATTTAAACATAAAACTGTACATTTGATTGAAACAAGCGGTCCTCCTGTATTTTCAAAACCACGCAGATTATCACCAGAGAAACTTGACATTGTTAAAAAGGAATTCAGTCGACTCCTTGATTTAGGAATTATCAGACCATCATCAAGCAACTGGGTCTTCTCCATTACATATGGTTCCTAAATCAAACGGAAGTTGGAGACCCTGCGGCGATTATAGGGCAGTGAATAACATTACGAAGACTGATAGATACAGCATTCCTCATATTCATGATATCAGTTTCCAGCTTCAAGGGAAGAAATTTTTTTTCAAAAATAGATTTGGTACGAGCATATCATCAAATTCCAATTCACCCAGCAAATATTCCAAAGACAGCTATTTGTACTTCATTTGGATTGTTCGAATATATTAGTATGCCATTTGGGCTAAGAAATTCTGCTCAAACATTTCAACGGTTCAAAAATTAATTAACTCGTAATCTTCCATTTTGCTTCACATATTTGGATGACTGTTTATTTGTCAGTGAAACAATTGAGCAGCACAAATAATATGTCCGTTTATCTCTGGAACAACTTAACAAATATGGTATATCCATTAAGATTGAAAAGTGTCAATTTGCTTTGTCAGAGATTGAATTCTTGGGTCATAAAATAACCACAAAAGGAATTCATCCTCTAGAAAAAAAAATTGAAGCTATTAAAACTTTCGTTCGCCCGACGACTATTCGCTCCTTGCGGAAATTTCTTGGGTTGATTAATTTTTACAATGGTTTTATTCCAAATTGTGCAAAAATTTTGCAACCATTGAATTCGCTATTGGCGACATCTAAGTCTAAAGCAGATGAGAATAGAATAACTGAGTGGTCAGAACATTTAGTTAATTCATTTGAGGATATCAAGTTTGCTCTGTCAAGTCAATGCATGTTACACTTTCCTAAACAAAATCCTGAAACTAAAATCGTTGTTGATGCTTCCGACAACTGTGTTTGCAACAAAAGGTTGGTGATGATTGGTGTCCTATCTCGTTTTTTTTTCCAAAAAAACTCTCTCCCACAGAACACAGGTATAATACGTTCGGTAGAGAATTGTTGGATATCTATTTAGCAATACGCCATTTTCGATATTTTGTTGAAGGGCGTGAGTTCCATATTCTAACTGACTACAAACCCATTATTTATGCCATTTCATCATCTTCAGATAGTTACAATCCAAGAGAAATTCGTCATTTAGATTTCATCGTGTCTTTCACTTCAGATATTCGACATATAGCGGGAAGGGACAATGTCGTAGCAGACGTCTTATCGAGGATGGAAATTAACTCGATAGATTTTTCATTACTTGATTATATAGATTTTGACAGTTTTAGAGAAGCACAAACAGTAGATACAGAACTACCAAAACTTATGTCTTCTGACGACACATCATTAGTCTTTGAATTGGTATTTCTTCCATTTTATAACAAGTCTCTTCTATGTGACATGAGCTTGGGCGCACCAAGACCGTTCGTTCCGAAAGTTTTTCGGAAAAACATTTTCACGGTACTTCATTCACTGTCACATCCAGGAATCAGAGCAACTCAACGCCTTATATGTTTACGCTTTATTTGGCCCAATATGAATAATGATATCCAACTTTGGGTACGCAACTGTCAAAGTTGTCAGAAGAATAAAGTTCTAAGACACACAAAACCAGAGATTGGAACTCTCTGTCCTCCTTCCAAGAGATTCGAAAATGTACATTTGGATATTATCGGTCCGTTACCTTATTCAAAAGGATACTCCTATATTCTCACATATATTGACCGTTTCTCTCGTTGGCCAGAAGCTTTTCCGATTAGCGATATCACTGCTTTTTCTGTAGCTCAAACATTCATTGCTGGATGGATCTCAAGATTTGGTGTACCTTCTACTATAACAACTGATCGCGGATCTCAGTTTGAGTCAGCTTTGTGGAAGGAGTTTTTAAAAACACTTGGCTCATGTAAAATTCGAACGACAGCATATCATCCTTCAGTCAAATGGCATTGTGGAACGTTTAAATAAACAAATTAAGATTTTTGTTTTACTTGGTATCCGTACATCTCTTAAAGAGGACTTAGGCTGCACAGTTTCGGAACTCGGCTATGGGACAACTCTGAAACTTCCTGGAGAATTTTTTGAGAAAACGAAGAATTATGAGCCACTCAGGTTCGCTGAATCGTTCAAGTGTTTCATGAGGCAATTAAAGTTTCTTCCTGCAAGAAAGAGTGACAGAAAAAGAATATTTGTTTCTAAAGACCTTTCATTTTCCACGCATGTTTTCGTTCGAAATGATGGTGTCAAAGAGTCACTACAAGCATCTTATGATGGACCCATTTAAAATTTTAAATAGAAGTGATACATATTTCACCATTGATATCAATGGAAAAGCTAATACTGTTTCTATTGAGACTCAAGCCAGCTTATTTTGACTAGTTTTCGTGGTGCTAAAACGCTCTCCACTGTTAATTTTATTTTATTTATTTTTTTGTGTCTTCAAGTGTTGAAGAGGGGAGTAATGTAGTGATAGCAATACTGTACATACTCCAATTAGATAATATACCAGTATAGGTGACAACTTAGGTTAACTAATTTAAATTTCTTCAATAAACTTCCAATTAATTCCTACACCCTGTATATCATAATTATTTAAAATATATACATATATTAGAATCTGTTTTATTGTATAGTATAATAATCGCCCACGCCTTATAATAGGTGCTTTACCTACATCTGACATAAGAAACCATTATTCTTTATGCTCCTTTTGCAATAATTGTATCGATTTTTTGGAAAATGCTCTGACAAGTCAAAACCGATCACAAACAACAATAACGTGGGCACAACCTACAACAATTTTAGAATAAATTTACCATTCAAAACCTGCAGTTTACTTAAGTATTAGATAGCCCGATAAAAAAAAAACTTAAAGCTCATTTGCTTAATCCTCGCATTAAAAGTTTTCGTTTTTTCTTTAAAAACGTAATATTTCACGAGCGAAATAATCTTTTATGATGTGGTCGCTTAGTGCCCCAAAAAGCTGTTTTTGTAGGCGTCCTTTTTAACCTGGTATTATTTTCTTTGTTGCAGCCCTCAAGGTGAAGCTTCTTCTGCGGAGGCCGCTCGACCAGCTGGTGGCCCAAGGAATAGTGCCCCGTAAGTATATTTAAAAAAATTGATTATGCAAATATCAGTAATTGAAATCAAATTTCAAATCATCGACTATATAAACGCCATCAGTCATTGCGAAAACCGATAAAAAAAAAAAACGAGCAATTTCCAAACGTGAAATTTCATCAGAACGTCGAAGAGATAGCAAATGTTTGTTCAAAATTTTAATTTCGCCCTTATTTGAAAATATTTGAGCAAAAATTCCTGGTTGCTGATATTTTACTAGCGGAAAATTTACTGAAATTAAAAAAATTGCTGAAAATGCACCCAAAATTGGCTTTCTAGCGATAAAGCAATAGCAGCTGGCATAATTATTACTGAAGAATGATTTTTTATTAGATCATGCTATAAAATCGATGTTAAGGTTATTAAAAAAAAATTATTTGTAATTTGAATTTTTTTTGATTAAACCTACAAATTGCCTGGAAGATTTACTTTGTGCCTATTGAGCAGGAATTTCCAAATAAAACGATAACGCCCCAAAAAATTTCCAGTCGAGAGCTTCATATCCAGCAAATTGCGTTCAATATTTGACTCTGCGAGTCAGTAATAGGCCATATTAGTACCATATGCTCCACTCGTGCAGGAAATTTATGCGGCGATTCGCACTTTTAAGGTGTTCTGGCGCCGATAACGTAAACATGTGTTCTTTTAAATTCGGTATATATTGCTCGTTTCGTAATACGAACTTTCGGCCCGACAATCGATGGAGGTCTATGCCACCGTTTTCGATTTCAATGATTTGAGGTGAAAGTGGACTGATGATTGTTATTGGCATTGTATTTTTTTTTTTGGCAAGATCATGCATGGAGGATTTAAATTTTAATATTGTATAATGATGGCGATTGAATACTCTGGTGCACAGATTAGCAGCGATCAAATCAAATCCAAGCTGCTCCAAGATATGAAATGAGAGAATGATAAAAACACCGAGTAGTGAAAAGGTGCTTAAATCTAGAAGAAACAGAGGAAAACTCCTAATTCAGAAATTAAGAAATGGACAAGGAAATCTTGTATATGAAGGAAACGAGTGCGTTAAAGTAATGCAGGCTTTCTACCAAGACTTATATAATCAAACTATATAACCACCAATAGCCAATATAAGAAGACACATACATACTCCTTCATAAATGTTGGATCCGAAGAAATACCTGAAATATGTACAAGTGAGTTAAGAACCGCAATAGGATAGCTGAAGAACAGAAAAGCTCCAGGAGAGGATGGAATTACGAGCGAGATGCTTAAAATCGGAGGGAAGACATTGGAAAAAGCCATCTTCATTATACTAAATAAATGTCTAGAAGAAGAAAAAATCCCCAAAGCCTGGCAAAACGCCGAAGTTACTATTATATTCAAGAAGGGAGATGCCACTAACCTGGAGAATTACCGCCCTATTAGTTTGCTGTCTATCTTATATAAGCTGCTAACGAAAATACTTACAAATAGACTAAATGCTAAGTTTGATTTCTATCAGCAAGTTGAACAAGCTTATTTTCGGAAAGGCACGATTGATCACATACAGGGTAGTTATACGAACCTTGATCGAGAAGTGTACAGAATACAATGACATGGGACATGGGCAGTTCTAGGTGCTATGCATAATGCGAGGATCGATACCACGACCAGAATAATAAGTCATGCATATGGAAATGCCACAATGTGAGTAAAGATCAAGGGTGAGCTGACCACTGAGAAAATGTTAATAAATAGAAATGTCAGACAGGGTGACATGATCTTCCCTAAGCTGTTTACACTGGCCCTAGAGGACATATTTAAAAAGTTACCATGGCAGGACAAGGGTATTTAACGGAAAAACTTGAACCATCTGAGATTTGCAGACGATATCGTAATCATCGGTAATGACTCAGAGGAATTATCCATCATGATTGTAAAACGCTAGTTTTATTTAAATCGCCTTTATTTCACAAAATCACATCAAATATCGAAAATATCACCGGAAAACAAAATGTCACCCTTCGCTCTCGCACGCCGCAACATCTGTATCCTCCCGTCGTAGTCCGTCGTACCACCTCTCTCTTCGCATCGTCATAGCGCTCGTGGCTTGGCCGCCCTGGTTGCCTATACTTTGTGTACGCCTTCCAAGGTATTCATCTGGTTTTCAAATTTATTCGCCCGTTACATTCGGCCATCCTGCAAAATTAATGTCCTCATTAATAATTCAACTCTCGAGTAAATCGATCAGATCCTGCCGATCTACATTTTCGCCTTCACTCCCAGAGTTACTGCTTGCATCCTCACCAGGTGCAGTAGTACTACTATATCGCCTCAAAGAATCAATCGCCACTAACGCCTTAAAATATTTATACCCTCGCATACCTTTCACACCACTTATCACATATCTATCATTCTCTATCACCTTGGAAACTGGACCACACCTCGCATCGCTAGAAAGTCAGCAAACGCCTTGCTTGTGAACGCCAATCCGCGGTCGGAAATAATTAGCCTTGGGTTCCCAAATTTGACAAACACCTCTCTCAATTTGAGAAAAGCCTCTGAAGACCTCAAAGTCTTTGTTAGTTTCGCTAGAATATACTTAGTAAATGCGTCAACCACACTGATTGTCCTTTCGACTTCGGCAGAATGAGCCTACATGATCTATGTGCACGGTATGAAAAGTTATCGCCACCTTTTCTATCGGATGCAACAGACCAGGCGCCCGCCCATGACTACCTTTGCCAAAAGCACAGTTCATACACGCCTTCACATATTTTCTAACAAAACGCCCCATCTTCGGAAACCAATACTTTTGCTTAAGCAAGCCTAAACACTTGTCAGCACCTGGATAACCTATGTCATCATGATGCTTGCGTACCAACCCAAATGTCGCCATAGAAGGTACATCCAAACGATCGCCAAGTAATGTTTTTCTATACAAACGCCCATTCGCCAACTTCACACCGTTCACGCCTTTGTCTGCTGTTCCCTCAGCTAAACCATTTATCAACGCCTGCGCCTTTTCGTCTTGTTACTGCACTGTCAGAAACCAATCGTCTTCAGTCATGTTTACTAAGCAAACATTCACCTGATTCCTATTGAATGCGTCAACATGTTGCATCTTATGACCCATTCTATACTCCACAGACTCTTGTAACGCCATCCCTTTTTCGCCATTGTCGCCCTGACTGCTGAAGAATCTGTCACCACCTTGAAATGAACACATCAAATACACTCGAAGACGTTTAACAGACTACTATCGCCAAAGTTTCGAGTTCATAACTATGTCACGCCTGCTCAGCCACCGTTGTCGCCCTGCTGTAGTAAAAGACTGGCCTCAAACTGCCATCCGCCTGTTTCTGCAAGAGAATACCCGCCACGCCTAGTTTACTCGCATCTGTATGTAGTTCTGTCTCCGCCTCACTATCATATAACGCCAATATTGTTCTCTCAACTAAAGCCGCCTTCAATTGATCAAATGCACTCTGCTCCTCTGCACCCCATCGCCATAGAACATGTTTCTTAGTTAAGTTCGTCCATGGCCTTGCAACTACAGCAAAATTCTTGACAAACTTTCTAAAATAACTCGCCAGACCAATAAACTGTCTAATTCCATGGACATCAACCGGAACAGGATAATCTTTCACCACCTGAACTTTCCTTTCACCTGGACGAATGCCGCCTGTACTCGCCTCATGCCCCAAATACTCCAACATATCCTGCAGAAAAATGCACTTCGCCAGATTCAATTTCAAATTCGCCTCCGCCACCATTTGCAGAACCCTTTCCAACAACGCCAATCCATCAGAAATAGAAGATGAAGGTATGAGAAGCTCATCCATGTACGCCAACACAAGATCATACTGCATGCCCTTCAGCATTCGATTTATCACCCTCTAGAAAACGGCCGGAGCATTCGCCAATCCGAAAGGCACCCTCAAGTACTCGTAATGTCCATCAGGAGTTACAAACGCCGTTTTGGACACAGAATCCATCGCCACAGGTACTTGATGATACCCCTGAGCCAAATTCGAAGGAGTGTAGTAGCACTTGCCCGCCAGTCGGTCCAAGTGGTCCTCAATCCGAGGCAAAGGAGATCGATTCTTCACCGTAATCGCATTCAACGCCCTGTAATCCACACACATACGAACATCTCCATTTTTCTTTGGTATCAGTATCAGTACAATTCGACTTGCAAACGCCGACTAACTTTCCTGGATAACGCCTGCATCCAATAAATTTTGCATCTTCTCTCTTACTAACGCAAACATAGTTGAACTTACCTCGCCTTGTATCTTTAGTTTCGCTACACTCATCTTCACGGTTCGCGCCACCACCTGTCCAGTCTTCCACTGTACTGGCCTGTGGCCCAGATTGCGTTGTAATTGAACCATAGCTGTAGCGAAGCACTTTATGAATAGACATAATTAAAAAATAAAATTAAAATGTAACTTCATTAGTCTCAAATAGCAAATTCATTGATAAAAAAAAACCATAACTCTTGAAAATAGTAATTGAAGAAAAAGTGCCTCGAGTTTGCATAAAAAAATTTCAGGTTATTACCTGTTGGAAATAGGGTTTTGTTTGCCTCGATAATACTCTGGAAGTCTAGATCGAGGTCTGGATTCGATATCTTAGAGTGAGTGAGATGTTACTCTACTCTTTAGGGCAGCTTTTCAGTAATGATTAATTGGAAAAAGTCAGAATCACAGATTAACCCGTCCGGACGGGTTAATCTGTGGTCAGAATCTACTTGTGGGAAAAAACGTACAGCAAACTTACCGAAATGGTTGTTTTCAAATCCGATCATAGAATAAATCCGATAACTAGGGATGCACCGAGTATTCGGTTTGCCAAATAATTGCCGAATATTCGGCCACTTTTGAGTAAATGCCTAATATTCGTTATTCGGCCAGCAGCGATAAGGTATTCGGCGAATATTCGGCAATTATGCAAAAACACATAAATGCACACAAGTCACCACGGGAATTCACATTAATGAAAATAAAATCGGTATTGCCAACTGCCAACAATGCCAACCCCAAAGTAACCCAACAAGCCAACCTTTAAAACAGAAGAAATCCAAATGACATTCATATTAACCGAATATTCGGCCGATTTATGGCCGAATCTTCGGCAAAAAACCAGGCCCAGAATATTCGTTATTCGGCCGTGACAATCGGCCGAATATCCGGTATTTGGCCAGTGACCCAAACCACTATTCGGTGCATCTCTACCGATAACATCGGCGAAAATTATAGCACTTTACGAAAATTAAACACAACGCAAGAAAACTCAGTGTGCCATAAATTCAATTAAGAAAATTAGGTCCAAAATCCCTTTTTAGGGCGAAAAAAAAATTAAATTCTTCAAGAGACCCTTTCTTCAAAGCAACGAGAACGTGAAAGAAAGATTTTCACATAAGATTTCCCACAAGTAACCAATCAATCAGCTGTCTTAGATTTTGAAGGATAGACCAGTAGCAGAGTAATGACATGTCAAAAATAAATCGATACTATCGATTCGATAGTATTTCCATGCACCAAAAATTGCACACAACATAATCAGAGAAAAATTGCAACAGCTGACGAATAATGATAATAATAATAAGGAATTATCCAATAGAACAATAATTATAATTTGAAGAATACGATATGGAGTAAGTTATCCGTGTTGCAAAACTAATAGGACTTAACAGGAATCGACGATCCCAAAAACATTATTAATCGAAAGCCAGTTGACAAAAATTAATGACACTTCAAAAGTCAAAAAATAGAAAGCAAGGATAGCGCAGAGCACATATCAAAGATTATGGAACCAATGATTGAACCTGGTTCAACTAAAACTGTACTGAGTTCAATAGCCGAACAGAGTAGTTCAGTACATACACTTTGAAAACGGATAAAGCCGGTGTCACATGTATCCGTTTTGCGACGAAAGATGTCCGAAAAACCTTCTATTCTGACATAATCGTATGAAAATATGTCAAAATAGAAAATTTTTCGGACATCTTTCGTCGGAAAACGGATGCGTGAGACTCCGGGCTTATTATGGTTTGGGAAAATAACCCCAAAAGAAATATTTTTGATAAATGAATATTTATTTAAAAGAGATTGATTTAGCCGATATTTGATGGAAATCCATTACAAATTTTGAAAGGAAACAAAAAAGGTTTCTAGATTTCCACAATTTTATTTGAATGATGCCGTAACATGTTTCAGCACACGGTGCCTTCTTCAGACGGAATTCCGTTCTCGTTCAATTTCAGAAGAGCCTCACTTCTTCATCTATTTCCGGTGAATATCGATATAAGATTCCATTGGATAGAACATATCCTCTCTCAGCCCATTTTTTAAAATATACGCCAGTAGCAGAACTTTATAGTCCGTTCATTATCTTGCTTAAGTCAGGATCAGTCATCTGTTCTGCTCGAATTGCACTTGCCAATTTTCTTGGTAGATCGACAGTGACAATATTGATCGATTCGTCTGATTCTTGTCTGGGAGGTCTTGACAGGGTCTCTGCTATAACATTTTTTGTGCCAAGGATATAATCGATTCGGAGATCATCTAACCGTGTGGGCTTAAAGCCCATCGAGCTAGTCGTCCTGTAGGGGTTTTTAGGGACATCCGCCATCTTAAAGGTTGATGATCACTTTGTACTATGACAGTGGAACCTTCTATATATCCTCTAAATTTTTGAACAGCTCAGACGACAGCAAGAGCTTCTCGTTCAGTTGTGCTGTAGTTTTGTCCTGCTGATTGAGCAACCTGGTTGCATACTCAATTGGACGTTCATCCTCACCCTCCCCCTGGAGTGGACATGCTCCGAGGGCATAACTGCTTGCATCAGTACGTAGTATATAGGGTAACTTACAGTCAGCCTGTCTTAAGATTGGTGTAGAACTAAGTGCAATTTTCGTAAAAAGCGTTTAATTGAGTTCCTTCGCACTGCACATTCTTTTTTGTCAGTGATGTGAGAGGTTTAGAAATACTTGCAAAATTGTCGATAAATCTCCTGAACCAGGAACAGGTTTGCAGGAAACTTAAGAGCTCTTTGACGTTTTTGGGTGGTGGCATATTCCTAATGGCACCAACATAAAAATGTCAGGTAAACCAGCACGAAAACCATCCATGAGCCTCTGAAAAGTGGAGGGGGCCGTGGAAAGACCAAAAGGCATTCTATTATATCAAAATGTTCCAAATGGTGTAACAAAAGCTGTTTTGTCTCTATCTTCGAGTCTCACACTTATTTGATGGTAGGTATCCACTTCTCAGATCTAATGTCGTCATAAACTGAGTCTTTTTCGCTTCGTGTAATAAGTCTTGGTAATGGGTACCGATCTGCTCTGGTAATTGAATTGAGTTGTCGGTAATTCACTACCAATCGGATCCCAGCATCCTTCTTGGGCACTAGGACCACTGGGGCGGCATAGGGCAACTCACACTCCTCTATGGTACCACTCTGCAGCAACTTGTCCAATTCAGTGCGCAGCTGCTTCTTTATCTCCGACATCCGATAAGGCGGTACAAATATAGGATCATCGTATCGCATGCTCTGCAAATGGAGTAGGTTCGCTATTGGGCTCGAAAACGTTGGCGTTCTGGCACAATACAGTATTCAGCTTCTCTTTTCCTCTGGCTCCAAGGTAGATAGAGGCTAGAAGTTCTCAGTTATCGTCCAATGTGGAGGTACAAGAGTTAATACGCAAGGGACTTGATTCCTCTAGGAAATCTCTTCAAAAGCTCTATGCCCATGTTCCACGAAAATGGTGTGGGCTTGTTGGTAACGGCTTCGTCGAAAGAAACGGTAATCACAAGTCTTTCGATATTAAATTTTTCGGTAATCAACGAAAAATTGCCTTTACGCAACTTTATTTCGTTAAAATAGTGCCTGATGGCCGATAAGGTACTTTTTTCCACGAGAACGGTAATCGATATTGAACTTAGGAAGATGGCTGCCCCCAGGCCAGGCTCAGCCTTTCAGGTCGAAAGTCAAAATTTGATAGGGCCAAAGAATCGGACAAGCTAAGCTTGCAAATCAGCTTGTCAACACTATTCGATTGAGAATATGGTCTAGATTCCAAAACCGCGTCAAACATCAGATATAGATCGAGTATGCGCATGAAATAACTGGATATTACTGCACCTGCAAATCAGGAGCAAGAATAGTTGGAACATGTGCACATGAAGCCAGTGTCTTATGGTTTCTGGGATATTCAAGATTTGAAAACAATATAAAATATCCTTCAGTTAAGTTTCTTGGGGATGCACGTGCAGCTTCTCTGGCAACAGAAATAAGACAAACATGTTTAATACTTGATGTACTGTGAAATGGAGAAAAAAAGCCCAGGTTATTAAAAAATAATGGCGACTGTCTCATGGTAAACGCGTCTCATGGTGGCCCACCCTCCCCTACCATTTCCCGGACTGAAATCGATAACGTAATGGGGGCTGACAATACAGTATGAAATAATAGCTATTTACCTAACAAGTACGGAAAATGACTAAATGCAGTCCGGTTGATAATATAAACATACTTTTTTGTACGAATCTCGAATATGTCTGGCGGATAGGTACTATACCCTAGAAAATTGAGAGTTCGGTTTTAATAGTTATCAATGCAAAATTTCCTCAACTTGGAAAAACGATAAAAAAATGAATTTGGCTACATCGCACTTTCCGTAGGAGAGCAGCTTCTCCCTGGTTCAATATCGCTTGTTTTAAAATTAAAATATTCGATCAAACATTTTTTCCTCGGATTTACACACAGTTTCTCTGTATTTTCTTGGGTAGTTTCCTCCATTATTTGTTCTGTTCCTTATAGGTTGGTGTTATTTGATATTCTGATCAGTCTCAATTATGCCGAGCTATCAAAACTCTCCCTAATATGAAAGAAAATTTGAGTTTTACTAGTGCAGCCTCTGCTCGGTAGGAAAAAGTTAAATGACACTAATTCAAACTGCCATAATTGCGTTTAATAATCGTAAATCTTGTTCCAGAATATCAATATATATACTTTCTACTCACGAAAAACTTCTTGTTTCAGCCCAAGGCCAACGAAAATCAGCAGAACGGGCGAAAACGGGTGATATCCTAAAAGCGAAAATCCAACAGAGACCGCCACGACAAGAACTCGAGCGCAGGCACATCCTGGAAGCCGAAGCATTGCACGCTGACCCGAGCTTGGCCGAACGGCAGCGCATGCTTAAAAAAGCCCGTCTAGCCGATCAACTTAACGATCAACTGTCGCATAGACCAGGCCCCCTGGAACTGATCCAGAAGAATATCTTGCACACGGAAGAGCCTATAGAGCAAGCAGTGAAAACTGGCCAAATACCTTATAAGGCTACCAGTGAAGGTGCTTTAAAGCGGCCGCAACATCCCCACAATTATATTAATCCCGAGGAAGATTCGCAAGGCAGTTCCGAAGGTGACGCCACAGTGAGTCCTGGACCTATCGACGTTATCGAAACAGCCGCAAAGTCCGCAGGAATAGTTGTGTCGTTAATACAACCCGAAGGAACTGTTGTGCTTACTACAGCCACGCCTGGCTTATCAAAAGACAATACTGAAATAGTGTTTGCTGATATGTGTAGACCTTTACTTTCTCAAGGCAGCGCGAGTCCTGCTTCTTTAGTGTCATCAACGTCAACTTTAAGTCCCCTATCTTCTGTAGCTAGTCCAGTGTCGTGTATAGCCTCACAACCGGCCACGCCCGTTCCGGTAATACCTCCGCCACCTCCACCACCAAGACTTATACCTCCCAGCATCAAATGCGATGCACCTGGCAAAGACAAAAACCGAAAAAAATCCAAATCCAAATCGGCACCTAAAGCGCGCACAATTAAGTTTCACGAATACAAAGGACCACCCAGCGCGCAAAAAAGCAGTAGCCTTAACGGCCCAGGCAACGGAGAAAGTAGTTACGACTTGTTACTAAAACAGCAAACTTTGTTGTTGCAATTTCAGTTGCAGCTGCAACATAAATTCCCAAAAATAATTCTACCTGCATCGCAAAAAAGAGACAGTGAAAGTAATAATGGAATAAGCATTAACAATTCTAGTAGCATCAGTAGTAGTATAAACACCCAACAACCTTCTCCTGCGCCTTCAACGTCTTCAGAATCCTCAGTAGTGCCAAGCAAAAAGTTGGAAGACATGAAAGTGAGTGATCTTAGAGCCGAACTCAAACGCCGTAGCTTGCCAGTTTCCGGATGCAAACCTCAATTAATAGAACGGTTAAAATCCCACTCCACCAGTCAAAGTTCCGACACTGTCAACCACAACCCCGGCTCAGTAGATTCTTCAATACACAGCAACGCTAGCATGGATCAATCCCATAACAGTCCACCTTTCCAAGATTTAGGTTCACCTAGCGAATCACTCAAAGACGATCACCACGACTACATGGACATTGCCGATCCAGTAAGTCCTGCACCACAATCAGATAGTGCGCAAAAACTCAACGAAGATCTAGTCAGAGAACAACAAAGACAAATAGAAGAACTACAAAGAGAATTAACATTAAGCCAATTGAAGTTGCAAGTGTTGAACAATACCAGAACTGAAACTACAACACAATTGTTACAGAAACACTTGCAGGCCAAGCAACAACAACAACAAGCAGCTGCCCAGCTTCAACAACAAAATATCGCGTTACAAATGAAGCAGTTACAAGCTCAGGCTAAACAAGCGCAAGTGAATGAGGAACAGCAAAGGCTACAGCAACAACAGCATATTGCTTTCCAAAATCAGAAAAATCTTAACACTGTAATGCTTAACGGGGATCAGAAGAATGTGGGTTTAGTTTTAAATGGGGCTGATGCGGCAGTGCTTTATCAGTTTATGCAAGGTAAGCCTGCTAAATTGATAAACGGGCATAGTAGGACAACTAGTTTGCCTAATTTCGTTTTGGCTGATATTAAACGGGAATATATTGAAGAAGTTAAGCCTCCTCCTGAAATTAAAATTGAGTATTCAGATATAAGTGAAATCCCCAAGCCACCGCCGTTATATGAGGAAGCTACTAAGCAAATAAAGAAAAATAGTGTCAAAAGTCAAATAGTGGATGATGTTTTGGAGATATTGATCAAAAATGGTGAGTTGCCGGCTAGTGCAGCCTCATACCCTTCGACTCCTGGCTCTGCCGGCACTAAAGCACAGGAACCATTGTATCCGAATAATCAAAGTTTGTTGACTGATCTCGAAAATAACGTTCAAATGATCGATACGAGTAGTCCTGAACATTCAGCACTTTCTGGTATCGATCCTACAGAACTGTTAGAATCTTTGGACAATATGGATTTCAACCAGTTAGTCATGGATTTGGGGCAAGTTAGCGAAAACAATAATTTACAGACTGAAGAACAAAATAGTGTTGTGCCTATGGATACTGATGAATGGCTCGAGGCCCTTATGTCTGGCGATAATAGCTATCCAGGTACAAATGGAAGTAACTCGTTGACTTTGAATAGTCAAGATAGTCAGGATTTGGGGGTGGCGTATGATCCTTTATTAGGCATAGCTCAAGATCCTTTTGATCCGTTCAATTTGGAGGAGTTTAGGCCGGCAGCTGATATTACTTTATCATGGGACAAAGTTGATTATGCTACGTAACTTGAGTTAGGATGAATATTTATTAGGTGATGATCCATACTGGGGCCTTTTTGATACTTTTTTTTTTTGAAGTGTGATTGATAGTTTAAGTAAGGAAATATTTTTCTTGGTCTGGATTCTGTATACTCATATACCGAGTGGGATGTTATCCTAAAATATAAACTATAATAATATTTATTACAATATTATATTATATTCTCCGTACGCTTATATTCCAGTGATGTGAAGTTCGGGTCGATATTATTGACATTCCAAACGTTAAAAAAAATGTATATCGACTGCCGATTCGCCATTTTAAGTTTTTTAGAAAAATATAAAATAAAACAGAGGCGTAGGGACCAGGACGGTCACAGACCATTGACTCGGAGTCACATCGTTCGTCAGCAGTCGGGATGATACCTTGCATTGTATATATTACGATTTTTTTCTTTTTTTTTTTTTGTAGATATTTAACGCCTATTTTAAGTTTAACTGTGTAAATAATTACGTTGAATGGGACAACTTTGGGATGCGTCATTTTTTTTTTTTTAGTTTAAGTTGTTGATTTTGAGTTATTAGGAAGGATAACGGCAATGTTGTGGTTATATAAGGGTAGTGCTAAATAACTGGTGGTTAGTGGAAGGAAAGTTGACTTCTAAAGATCAAAATTAGTTTCAAGGGCACTAGAGGATGGTAAGGATTTCAAGAAAGAATTTTCCATTTTTTATTATACTCGTCTTCCTTTTTCTTCATCGATCATCAGTTAGTGAGTGGCACCATGTTTTTTATAGAAATTTGTTTTTATTTTTTTAAATTTTAGAGCATTATTTTTATTTTTTGTTTTTTCTATTCATCCCCTAATTCAAAATCAACACAAATTGTATTTTGTGATTTGTTTATTATAGGTCTGTTCCAACCGACATGAAAACCAGTAATTTTCAGTGGTCCATTTATTTTTCAATAAGTTGAACGTTTAACCCACTATTGATGGACTAGAAATTATCGTTCTATGTCAGTTGGAACAGAGCTTTTATATAAAAAGGCATTTTCGTTTTTCTTGCTAGTCAATTAAATGTACTTAAATTAAATTATTATTTAGTGTAATATTTTACTCAGGTGCTCATTAAACAAATTTTTTTTTAGATGAATTATTAGATAAATTTAAATTATTTAGGTCGTTATTTTTAGGCTCTCTTCACAGTTAAAACTGTACCCAGCCTTAGGCGAGTGTTTTTCTCTCGAATTGGGCTTGTTTATTAAATTGTATTGTAATAATGCTCAAATAACAATAAAATTAGCTGCGTAAGAAGAATTTAATATACAAGATATGAAAAACGTGAAATTTTCTTCATTATAGGAACATTTTCAATTATATAATCCTGTAGCAAAATAAGTATATCCACTTTATACAACAAACTAAATATTTTTGGACCAAATTTAGTAGTTTATATAGTCAAACAATATAGTACTAGTAAACGAAAAATACTCTCAGTTAGAATAATTAACTATTATTAGTAATTCCATTTGTTTGGTGCGTTAGCTAAGCCTTCCAAAGTTGTCTGAAGGTTTAAAAACCAAACCTTAGCCCAGTGTCAAAAAAACAAAACTTGTTTGATTGTTTACTTTTTTTTTTTGAAAAATTCGCCTTTATTAGTATTTAATTTAAGCAAATGTTAGGACATTCAATTTATTTTGTTGACTATTTGTATTATAATTGATTAATTACATATTATTATAATAATTATGGCAGCCATATTGCCATGGCTGTGCGAGTAAATGTGTGTTAATTTAATTTAAAAATTTAAAAAAATTATATTTGAGTATGGCGTTCCTAAACAAAATGCTAATTTTTATTTGTGGATAGAATGATGATTAATAAATCTGATATTCGTATGTGAGAAACATAATTATTGTTTTTTTTTTGGGGAAATAGTGGCAATTTTAGTTATCCTAACAAGTGGAAGAGGAGATTTTTAAACTATCGAAAATAAAAACGGAACCTCAGATAAAATCGCAAAACAAAGGATATATTTCTGAAAGTGGGCACTCCTATAGTCGGTCAGATCTTTCATAATTTCGATGTGTATGACGTTGATCTATTAAACTATACTTTTAAATATTTTACAGTAATTGTCCATCAATGAAAATCGATTAAATAATACAGAAAATAGTAAAGAAGAAAACATAAATAATAAAAACTTAACCTCAAACACTGTCGGAGGAAAAAAAATAATGTTCTTGTTTTCTATTATCCAGTAAAAAATCTTTTTTCCTGATAAAACTCCATTACATACTCAGAATAATTCCTCGATATTTTTGAAAAAAAGAGGCAATTTTAGTTATCTTAACAAGTGGAAGAAGAAATTTCTAAACTATCCACAGAACCTCAGATAAAATCACATAGCTAAGGATATTTATGAAAATAATATCAAATCGTCTGAAAAAAAATATATATTTGATATACCCAAAGGCACTTATGAAGTGCTGCAAGAAGCTTCAAATTTTTTTTTCAAAATATTTGATATTTAACACATAATCCCTTATTATGTCTTCCGGGCTATGTTGATGACAGCCTGGATAAGTCAGCATTTTTTAATCAAAAATTGGGGTCCTCTAGGGCTCGTCAAGTGCTGCAAGATGTTGCAATTTTTCTTTTTGAAAATGTTTGATATTTAACACGTAGTCCCTAATTATTTCTTCCGGGCCATGTTGATGACAGCCCGACAAGTCCGCATTTTTTAATCAAAAATTGCAGCTCTCTAGTGCTCGTCAAGTGCTGCAAGATGCTGCAACATTTTTTTGTGGAAATTGTTGACATTTAACACGTAATCGTCAATTATTATTTTCTTCCGGGGCATGTTGAGGACAGCTCACGAGTGCTCGTCAAGTACTGCAAGTTACTGTTTGTTAAGTACTTCAATTTATTTTTGGAAATAGTTATTATTTAACACGGCACGCTTAATGTATCACATTTCTCGCTCTAATCTCTAATATCACAGAAAAATGTAGAAACCCACAATTTAGTAAATTCATCAATCCTTTATTTCATTATTAATCAATCAGAACTTTGCTTGCCTATTTTCATTTTTTAAACATTTAAAAATACTTACAAATTCAAAATAAGTAGGTACTTACCTAATTCGCAGTGAACAAGCAAGTCTTGATTTTAAGGCTTCAAATATTCGTTCTCGAATCTCGACATCTTCTCAATAATCCCAATTATCATCATCTATCTACATCAAACGGACTCCCATAGGCCATCTCGAACTCTTCACTTTAAAACTCTCAAAATCAGAAATTATTAGAATTATTCCAAGACAAAATATTATTATCGACTCGATAAAAACTGCAAAAATCCTAATGCACGCCAGGGTTTATTTTGGTTCGGACAATGAAGGTTCTAGAACCCTAGAACTATCAAGAAAATCGCAAGCAGAAATATTTTTTAACGATTCTCGGTTATTTCCTTCAGTCAGTCAGTACTAGTTCAGATTAGTCGTGAACTTCTGAACTTGTTATTCCGTTATAAAATAAAATTAGATAGGTAAAGTTCATTTCATGTAGGCTTGTATTTATATATGACATCGATAATGTTATAACTTGGAAAATAGTATATTACATACCGAGGTGGAAAGTGTTTCATTACTGTTGAGAGATAACTAAAATCTCGAGACAGTACCTAATGAAACTTTCCACCAAGGTATGTATATTATTTTGTGAAAAATTAAAACCATTTCGAATATATGAAAAAAATCTAGGTCGTACATAAAATGTTAAATATCACACGTACGGTAACGCTCATTACACCACTGGTGTGACTACCACGACTCGGTCTACGACCTCGTCTTGGCAATATTCCCCACCCGTTACTGTAATGAAGCTCGTACCGTACTAGTAATATAAATAACTATTATTTACAATCATACATGTAATGTTGACTTTACTGACTTTTAAAAAGTTTGAAAATGTCACTTTTTTGACTTTTACTTTGAATGAAATTTTTAAAATTTATTGTATCTTTTGACTTTTACTTTTGGCCCACGGGTCGAAAGTTTAACTTTTCTCCGGTGGGCCGAAAGTAAATGAAATTGTTATTTATTGTATTTTTTTAGTTTTAATTCAAATAAAAATTTCAGAATTCGAATGATTGTGAATAATAGTATATTACATACCGAGTAGGGAAGTGTTTCATTACTGTCGAGAGATTTATATTGTCAATCGAGACGCGAAGCGTCGAGATTGACTATTAATCTCGAGACAGAAATGAAAACTTTCCTCCGAGGTTTGTATACTATTTTATTTGCAAGCACACCATTAATTATGATTAATCAATCAATTTTTTTAATACTAAAAAAATAAAACAAACATGCCAAAATGTGTCATTGACTGCTTTGACGTTTTCACCTGACATGTTCTTATTGTTGCCAGCAAAGGTAAATAAATTAGAGTGAGGGAAATCGGTGAGGGAAGTCGAATAGGGAAATCGGTGAGGGAAATCGAAGAGGGAAGTGACACAGGTAAAGTGTCACTTCCAAATTTTTAAAAAGTCAGTAATGACAAGATTACATATATGATTGCAAATAAAATATTATACATACCTCGGTGAAAAGTTTCATTACTGTCTCGAGACTTTCGACCCACGGGAGGAAAGTAAACTTTCAACCCGTGGGTGGAAAGTAAAAGTCAAAAAAGTGACATTTTCAAATTTTTTAAAAGTCAGAAAAGTCAACATTACATATATGATTGTTAATAAAAAGGTCGTAAATTGATGATGAGCGGAAAATCGCGTTGCGGGTGCGGAATGTTCTCCGTTCAAGAAGTAATTTTTGCCGATTCACATGAAGCGTGTTTCCGGAAGCAGATTTCTAGTTATATTTAGGGTATTTCACATTATATTTTAGTGATTTTTATCAAATGTTGTAAAGTCTGTATTTTTTTTAAAGATAATTCCCCAAGTCAAAAATTTAGTAACTATGTTGGCAACACAAGCCTTTTTTACATAAAAAATTTGAAAGCATTGACAATTTTACATTGTATTGCCAACATAATGTCATTTTGACTTTTATCTTTAAAAAAAAAACACAGTTTATAGTCCAGGAGGTGGCGCCAAAAACATGCAAGAGTTTTCGCAAGGCGGATATTTTCAAAATAGGTCGTACTTTAGTGCTAGAATGCTAGTGTACAGTCAGCACTCACAGTTCCGGGACAGCTGGCTCTGGGACGCGGGCAAAGTTGTAATTTTAAGAAGCATCTAAACTGTTTTCTCAAAGCTCAAAATTTATAGAAATTTTGCACATTATCTGTTTGAAGGTCACAGATAACGTATGTAAATCGTCAGACGTCTAGTTCGATGCAAAAAGGGGGTCAGACATCCTCAAAGTTTTTATTTTATGGCATTTTCTTCAAATATATTTGTCAAATACCTGCAAAAATATATTTTGACAGGACACCGAAGAAAATGCCATAAAATAAAAACTTTGAGGACGTCTGACCCCCTTTTTGCAACAAACTAGACGTCTGACGATTTACATACGTTATCTGTGACCTTCAAACAGATTATGTGCAAAATTTCTATAAATTTTGAGCTTTGAGAAAACAGTTTAGATGCTTCTTAAAATTACAACTTTGCCCGCGTCCCAGAGCCAGCTGTCCCGGAACTGTGAGTGCTGACTGTACACTAGCATTCTAGCACTAAAGTACGACCTATTTTGAAAATATCCGCCTTGCGAAAACTCTTGCATGTTTTTGACGCCAGCTCCCCAACTATTATTTTACTCGATGATTTTACCAATTCCCGCATCCACACATAAACGATTTTTAATTTTTTTAACAACAACCACAACGTGACACCACAAACTTGACAGTTTCCACATTTCACCTCTGCGCCTGCTTTCTCTGAAAAATTCCCTCTCCGAGGTGGAACTTTTGGAGTGAGCTCCATTTACTCCACTCCATATAGTGGAACGCTAATGGAGTCACCCCTAATATGTTACAAAGCAATACCTGAACGGATGGAGTGCGAATGAAGTCACTCGGAGTGAGCAAGCCGAACCCACCAAACGTCACAACTTCGCCACGATTACGCCGAAAAGTTCAACAAAACCCAACTTTTTGCCGTAGTGACAGCGTAATGTCAAAAATTCAAGATGGCTGCAATGGCGCCAATGAAATCGTACAAATTAAATCACGTGATAAGTTACGCTTACGTCAATTACGCCCGTGAGGTCTCGCCCTTATCTTCAATGCTGTCAATCATCTGTCAATTTTCAGTCTGCTGTGCATGTAGTACGGTCACGAACCGTGTGTTCGGTATTTTGATCTAAGTTCTCTGAGCATAAATTTATCGCTCGTTTATTTAAAAAGTGTACTCGGTGCAGGCTCATTCACGTTCATTTATTAAAATTTCGAGCCCTCTGATACAGCGTTTAACTGCTCTGTGCGCTCGCTGGTCACGTGATAAACACCTCTTTTCCAAGTTTTCCACCTGTCTTTACAATAAAGTAAAGGTGACATTTCCAGAACAGCGCACGGAAACTTTTTCCCGATCTCTGTTTCCGTGCGCTAAGCAGATTAGACGTCAGTCAATATTGCATCCTTGTCATTCATTCGAAATTGAACAAAGATATCTTATTATAAATGCACCCCGACCAATGAACTATAACCAAAAACTGGAATGCTAACACATAAGGACGAACTTGAAGCCTAGTGCGGCTGCTGCGGAGGGGATACCTGTTTTTATCGCACTCATTATGTTAAATGGCGAAAATTACTTCCAACACGTATTCCAATTGATGAAACCTGTGAAGGGAAATATGACAAAACTTTTGAAAACGTCATATGTCAGCGAGCAACAGAAAAAAACAACATTCCCCCTTGTGGCATCTGTCTTTCATGGCTTCATTTTTTTGGCAGATATGGCAATGTGTGCGCATTCCAGTTTTTAGCTATAGTTCATTGACCCCGACAAATTAAAAACAATTTAAGTTTCTGTGACAACCATCATTCAACTATGTACAGTCGTGAGCATTGAAAGTGGGATACCCGATTTTTCCTATTGTAAAACGAAATCACCAGCTATACTTACGGCAATGACCCCACAGACGGGGATTGTCATATTTGACAAAAAATCCATTGTAGAGGAAAGACTGATTTACCCAAAATAGCGAAAAATTACAAGTAATGTGAGTCGGGTATCCCACTTTCAATGCTCACGATTGTACCTATTTTTGACATTTTATTTTCTATAAAATTCACGGCATTTTAAAAAATTGGGATTTTCTGTTTTTATCGTTTTCAGATAAGTATAATAAAAAATATCGTTCATTACACGTCCAGAAATGGATTTTTCCGTTCTTGCATGACTTCCCGTGCTCGGCTGCGCCTCACACGAGAATTTGTCACGCGCGCACGGAAAAATCCTTTTTTCTGGACTGGTAATGAAATATACTATTACCGTACTGCGCATCATAGCTACGCATGACACGAGTCGACACGCATCGAAAAAGCTTGCAGCTTGCAAGCTTGCACTTTAGAGTCGGCGTGCATGCTAGCACGGAACTGAATTGAGGATGCCAACGTTTAACAACATTATCCTATCATGCGTGCCGAAGTGCCACTTCGCCTATAGTTTACTTACTTCCCGTTCTATCATTGCGTGTATCCCTCCTCACTCACGCACATGATTTTTCACAGGTTTTTGCGGATGACACGATAAACCGCGCGAAATAACGTATGTGTATGCCGGCCTATTGAACTAAAGTACCGACTTCAAAAAGCACATGACGACGCAAGAAGTAATTTAATTCTGTCAAAAGAAAAACGAAAGAAGTCATAAGTATGACAAAACAGTTAACGTTCTGGGCATTTAACCCAAAAAATTACAAAAAAGGGGATATGATCTTGGTAAAAAACGAAACAGGGAATAAAATTTCAAGCCCATATTCCTTAGGCCCATATGAAGTATTAGAGGACTTAACTCCTAAGGTAAAAATTTGGAAAAACAATAAGGTTGATTTGATTCATAAAAACAGAACTAAATTATTTATAAAATAGATAGTAGTATAATAATTTAGGTATAGTATTTATTCATAACCAGGCCTGGTACTAAATAATTTTCTGTTATATTATAGTTTCTTAGGTTTAGACTTATATTATTATTATCATTCTTTTTTTTTTGAGACTGCATGGTTTTGTGCTTTCCACATTGCAGTTCCTGCCAGAGGAAAGAAAATGATTTTTGTAGTCTAACGGTGTAGTGTGGTACGTAAGTACACCCTGTATAGAATTGTATTCATTTCATGCTTAGACTAGAATATTTCATAATACAACCATATTGCTTAGCTGTTAAGTTTCGAGTTCGATAGCCAACGAACTCATATCCGATCTGACACATTTGAATGTGAGACTAGTTTGAATAAACACGTAATGAACCAAAAGCCGAACAGAGTATGATTTAAGATTAGAACCTTCGTAAAATATTAGATGGCAAGGCCAGGAAGAAAATAATAATTGACGATTACGTGTTAGATGTTAACAATTTTCAAAAAAATGTTGCAGCACTAGAGGACCTTAATTTTTGATTAAAAAATGTTGACTTGTCCGGGCTGTCATCAACTTGGCCCGGAAGAAATAATTACGGATTACGTGTTGAATATGAAACATTTTCAAAACAAAAGTTCCAGCATCTTGCAGCACTTGACGAGCCCTAGAGGACCTCAATTTTTAATGAAAAAATTCTGACTTGTCCGGGCTGTCATCAACTTGGCCCGGAAGATATGGCGGATATTACCTAACCTCAATTTTTTATTAGAAAATGCCGGGTTGTCCGGGCCAAGTTGATGTATCTCAAGGGCACTCTAGTCAGTGAGATATTTCATAATTGCGATGTATATGACGTTGATCTATTAAACTATATGTTCAAGAAGCTCTTTAGGCTTTTTAGCTTATTTTGCGGTAATATAGTAATGTGCATAGCAATCTACAGAATTTAATCGTGCCTATTTTTTATTACCGATATTTCGTTTTTCATATGCGTACAAGTCACTTGCTAGGTAGCTACATTTTTATGCAGCCTTATCCGATATAAAAAATAATTCATTCTTTGCCGAAGAGTAGACAAATAGACTCGCTACGCGATCCGTAAAAATATCGTGGCGTATTGGACGGTTCGACTATACTACAGCGAAACTGCCCTTATTTTCAATTAATTGAACAGACTTCTTCAAGACGATAGAGTCAGCACCACATAATTTAATCCTCTTTATTTTGGACCAGTACCCAGAGAACCAACAAAAGCCCTTTTCAAAAGTAAGTGATCTGTGCGTACCGCGTTTCAAAATTTTCCCTTTTTTTTAAATCATACAGTCCACCATTTTTCATATTTTCCGCCACACTATATTTGCAAATTTTTTACTGTAATCGTCCATTAATGAGAATCGATTATACAAACTCAACCCCAACTAATGTTCTTGTGTTTTATCATCCAGCAAAAAATTTTGTTTCCAGACAAAACTCCAATACTTGTCAGAATAATTCCTCGATAAAAATCTCCTTTTTTGCCTTAAAAATAGCTCTATTTCATGCAACTTGTGCGTGTCCATTTATAAAAAGCCAATCGTCTGCACCAACTCCTAGAGTCCAGAGGCCACTAAATTTAACTTTTCGTGTGTGCGCCAAACTATCGCCCTCAACAATCTCCACTAACTTTATGCTCGCCCCTAGGTTACCTTATCAATAGGGGACATCTTTGAGGGTAATTGTTGAATCCAAAACAACATCTTGGCCCATTCGGAGGCGAAGATTTAGTGCCGGAAAATGGTAATTTTATGTTCTAACGAGGTTACGCGATTGATACTTTGCAACGTTATTTGGTATACTGAAGAAAAAGCAATGTTTATTTAAAATCCGAAGTTATATTTGAAGTTTGGACAATCAGGATTTCATCATTAGACCGTCAGAAAAACTTGATAATCGGATGAGGTGGCTGAAAGAAGAAAAAAAAATCTTGTTTCTTGAAAGCATATTTCTCACTGGCTTGTGTTTTATATAATAAGGCATCAACTTTAATGCAGTTTGAATAAAAATTAGCGAAACTTTCAGAATGTTCCGAAGGTGATGCAACAAAAGATGTTCCAAAGTAATTAATGCCACGAACAAACTATGAAGGTCTTGATTATAATTGATGCTGGAAGTTTTCCCTTAAAAAGATTAATATTCTTCGTAAGTCTCAAAAAGGTTCTAACGGTCGAGGTGGGGTGGTGAATTATTAAAATTTCTTGTACATAGTTTTGTCATTAGCTTTATGCACGTTATTATATATTTTGCAAAAAGCTTATTAAGTATTTAAAATTATCATCATCATAAAATCTTATAAGATGTCGAGCCCACTGAGGATGTTCCAAAACTCTGGTAACACTTCCTGCTTGGTGGTGTCAGGAACTAGAACACCTCAAAGCTTTCAATAAAGCTGAAAAAACCAAACTAACCGAGTATTATAACCTTTATAGGTACCAACTTAACCAGTATAAAAAAGTCGTACGACAAAAACAAAGAGGACATACTGCAACAAAGTAGAAAACTATACGGAAGTAGCGAAACTTTAGAAAGCTCTTAATAAAGACCTATCTCGGGAAATTAGTATCCTGTGCAAGGAGGATGGCACCTTCACCAGAATCTGACGGCATCTATCCAGCCCTATTTCAGTGGGGTCTGAAGCCACTCTTGCCGCACCTAGTAGGGATGTACAGGCTTGGAGAGAAGTTAAAGTGGTGTTCCTACCCAAGCCAACGAGGATGGATTATACCACCCCCAAGGCTTATCGCCACATGAGCCTCTCAACATTTTCTCTAAAAACAATGATACATTGTTAGAAAGTTTTTTCGGGTAATGACCAACGTGAAATCAGGGACATAAGAGTCCTTGTTTGGAAATCGACCCACTGAGTAATGGGTCTTGTACTTTAAATCGGTTTTCCCGGCCTGGAAAAGCGGAAAATCCGAAGAAAAACTTCTGAAAAGGACATTCCAAAGCCTACTTGATGAAACTTGAGTTTTTGTCACTTGGAAAACTGTACATTTTTGGCACAAAATGAAGAAAACTCAAAGCCACGTACTTAAAATCGGTTTTCCCGATCCAAAAAGCCCTGGAAAAGCAGAAAATCCAAAGAAAATCCTTTGAAAAGGACATTCTAAAGCCTACTTGATGAAATTTGAGTTTTTGTTACTCACCCTATTGGAAAACTGAAAATTTTTGGCACAAAATGAAGAAAACTCAAAGCCTTGTACTTGAAACCATTTTTTCCGTTTTAAAACGGCCTGGAAAAGCGGAAATTTCGAGGAAAAACATGGATAAAAACACTCACAATGGTCGACTTTTCAAATTGACAAATGACATTTATTACAAGGTTTACATGATTGAAGTTGGCTACAAACGATGTTGCCACATCAAAACTTCCAGAAAAAGCATTTAAATGGGATTTTCCTAATTATTGCATTTAAAAATATAAATTTGTGCTAGAAAATGAAGAGAACTCAAAGCCTCGTACTTAAAATCGGTTTTCCCGACTGAAAAAGCCCTAAAAAAGCGGAAAATTCAAAGAAAACCCTCTGAAAAGGACATTCCAAAGCCTACTTGATGAAACTTGAGTTATTGTCACTTACCCCATTGGAAAACTGTAAATTTTTGGCACAAAATGAAGAAAACTCAAAGCCTCGTACTTAAAATCGTTTTTTCCGATCCAAACAGCCCTGGAAAATCAGAAAATCCAAAGAAAATCCTTTGGAAAGGACATTCTAAAGCCTACTTGATGAAATTTAAGTTTTTGTTACTCATCCTATTGGAAAACTGAAAATTTTTGGCACAAAATGAAGAACACTCAAAGCCTCGTACTTTAAACCATTTTTTCCGTTTTAAAACGGCCTAGAAAAGCGGAAATTTCGAGGAATAACATGGATAAAAACACTCACAATGGTCGACTTTTCAATTGACAAATGACATTTATTACAAGGTTTACATGATTGAAGTTGGCTACAAACGATGTTGCCACATTAAAACCTCCAGAAAAAGCATTTAAATGGGATTTTCCTAATTATTGCATTCAAAAATATAAATTTGTGCTAGAAAATGAAAAGAACTCAAAGCCTCGTACTTAAAATCGGTTTTCCCGACTGAAAAAGCCCTAAAAAAGCGGAAAATTCAAAGAAAACCCTCTGAAAAGGACATTCCAAAGCCTACTTGATGAAACTTGAGTTTTTGTCACTTACCCCATTGGAAAACTGTACATTTTTGGCACAAAATGAAGAAAACTCAAAGCCTCGTACTTAAAATCGTTTTTTCCGATCCAAACAGCCCTGGAAAATCAGAAAATCCAAAGAAAATCCTTTGGAAAGGACATTCTAAAGCCTACTTGATGAAATTTAAGTTTTTGTTACTTACCCTATTGGAAAACTGAAAATTTTTGGCACAAAATGAAGAACACTCAAAGCCTCGTACTTTAAACCATTTTTTCCGTTTTAAAACGGCCTGGAAAAGCGGAAATTTCGAGGAAAAACATGGATAAAAACACTCACAATGGTCGACTTTTCAATTGACAAATGACATTTATTACAAGGTTTACATGATTGAAGTTGGCTACAAACGATGTTGCCACATCAAAACGTCCAGAAAAAGCATTTAAATGGGATTTTCCTAATTATTGCATTTAAAAATATAAATTTGTGCTAGAAAATGAAGAGAACTCAAAGCCTCGTACTTAAAATCGGGTTTCCCGACCGAAAAAGCCCTAAAAAAGCGGAAAATTCAAAGAAAACCCTCTGAAAAGGACATTCCAAAGCCTACTTGATGAAACTTGAGTTTTTGTCACTTACCCCATTGGAAAACTGTAAATTTTTGGCACAAAATGAAGAAACTCAAAGCCTCGTACTTAAAATCGGTTTTTTCCGATCCAAACAGCCCTGGAAAATCAGAAAATCCAAAGAAAATCCTTTGGAAAGGACATTCTAAAGCCTACTTGATGAAATTTAAGTTTTTGTTACTCATCCTATTGGAAAACTGAAAATTTTTGGCACAAAATGAAGAACACTCAAAGCCTCGTACTTTAAACCATTTTTTCCGTTTTAAAACGGCCTGGAAAAGCGGAAATTTCGAGGAAAAACATGGATAAAAACACTCACAATGGTCGACTTTTCAATTGACAAATGACATTTATTACAAGGTTTACATGATTGAAGTTGGCTACAAACGATGTTGCCACATCAAAACGTCCAGAAAAAGCATTTAAATGGGATTTTCCTAATTATTGCATTTAAAAATATAAATTTGTGCTAGAAAATGAAGAGAACTCAAAGCCTCGTACTTAAAATCGGGTTTCCCGACCGAAAAAGCCCTAAAAAAGCGGAAAATTCAAAGAAAACCCTCTGAAAAGGACATTCCAAAGCCTACTTGATGAAACTTGAGTTTTTGTCACTTACCCCATTGGAAAACTGTAAATTTTTGGCACAAAATGAAGAAAACTCAAAGCCTCGTACTTAAAATCGGTTTTTCCGATCCAAACAGCCCTGGAAAAGCAGAAAATCCAAAGAAAATCCTTTGGAAAGGACATTCTAAAGCCTACTTGATGAAATTTAAGTTTTTGTTACTCATCCTATTGGAAAACTGAAAATTTTTGGCACAAAATGAAGAACACTCAAAGCCTCGTACTTTAAACCATTTTTTCCGTTTTAAAACGGCCTGGAAAAGCGGAAATTTCGAGGAATAACATGGATAAAAACACTCACAATGGTCGACTTTTCAATTGACAAATGACATTTATTACAAGGTTTACATGATTGAAGTTGGCTACAAACGATGTTGCCACATTAAAACCTCCAGAAAAAGCATTTAAATGGGATTTTCCTAATTATTGCATTCAAAAATATAAATTTGTGCTAGAAAATGAAAAGAACTCAAAGCCTCGTACTTAAAATCGGTTTTCCCGACTGAAAAAGCCCTAAAAAAAGCGGAAAATTCAAAGAAAACCCTCTGAAAAGGACATTCCAAAGCCTACTTGATGAAACTTGAGTTTTTGTCACTTACCCCATTGGAAAACTGTACATTTTTGGCACAAAATGAAGAAAACTCAAAGCCTCGTACTTATAATCGATTTTCCCGATCCAAACAGCCCTGGAAAAGCAGAAAATCCAAAGAAAATCCTTTGAAAAGGACATTCTAAAGCCTACTTGATGAAATTTAAGTTTTTGTTACTCACCCTATTGGAAAACTGAATGTTTTTGGCACAAAATGAAGAACACTCAAAGCCTCGTACTTTAAACCATTTTTTCCGTTTTAAAACGGCCTGGAAAAGCGGAAATTTCGAGGAAAAACATGGATAAAAACACTCACAATGGTCGACTTTTCAAATTGACAAATACATTTATTACAAGGTTTACATGATTGAAGTTGGCTACAAACAATGTTGCCACATCAAAACTTCCAGAAAAAGCATTTAAATGGGATTTTCCTAATTATTGCATTTAAAAATATTTTGTGCTAGAAAATGAAGAGAACTCAAAGCCTCGTACTTAAAATCGGTTTTCCCGACTGAAAAAGCCCTAAAAAAGCGGAAAATTCAAAGAAAAACCTCTCAAAAGGACATTCCAAAGCCTACTTGATGAAACTTAAGTTTTAGTCACTTACTCCATTGGAAAACTGGAAATTTTTGTTACAAAATGGAAAAAACCTGAAGCCTCATATCTAAAATCGGTTTTCCTTATTGAAGAAGCTTTGGAAAAGCGGAAAATCCAAAGAAAAACCTCTAAAAAAAACATTCTAGCACCTACTTGATGAGACTTGAGTTTTTGTCACTTACCCTATTGGAAAACTGGAATTTTTTTGCACAAAATGATAAAAACTCAAAGCCTCGTACTTTGAACCAGTTTTTCCGACTTAAAACGCCCTGGAAAAATGGGAAATCCAAGGAAAACTGGATAAAAACGTAAACACGTCACTGCAAAATGGCCGCCTAACAGCGACGTTGCCGCATGACATTAATGACATTTTAAATGGTTTAAATAACGATTATAAAACAATAAATTTCCCAAATAAGGTTTTGGAAACTTGTTTGTAGTTTAATTTCAATGAAATAATGTTTAATTGTTAATTATATGTGAGTAAGACAAAGACAACAATAAAGTAGTAGGTATACATTTGTAAAAACCCCAAATGGGTAAGATAAAGTAGGATGCCATTTAAAACGCAAAATTATCAAATTACGATGAAAACCAAACAAAGCAAATATTTGATGAAGCAGTACCCACTTAAATATACTCGTGGACAAAATTATCGTACCACTGCTTATGGTGCTTATCTGCAGTGGTGGTGCGATAATTTTGTCCAGGAGTATATTTAAAAAATTGATAACAAAAGTACCGTTAAACTGGTAAGGGCCGAAATTCCTCAGTCCGGAACTAAAGGCCCGCCTACAAAGCGCTGGTATATGTGGATAAGGTTAGATACTCTAATAGACAAGAAATTAGTTTGCTACGTTGTCGTCATCACGTCACGCTTTTTATAGAACGGTCGTGATCCGTGATTTTTAGATATCAGTGATTAAATCACAATTCGTGATACATCGCTCATCATTACTTTTTTTTATGAATGCTGTACACATCTAAAGTGTTGGCAAAGGTGAGTAGAGAAAGCACTACTTAAATGCAAAAAAAAAAAACAGTGCCACGACCAAAATAAGTTTTTTTGGGAAAATTGTGTCGACTTTATTAAGAGCATTTTAAAAAAAATAATAAGAAACACAACACATAACTTCCAACCATTCAATTATTATTCTGGAATTTACAAGATTCAATACCAAAAATAACGCGAAAGTCACAAAGTGCAACCTGCAAAATTGTTCCTGATTGTCTAATATGTTCTTTTAAGCGGTCAATTTCTCGTACAATTTTTAAGACCAACTTAATTATTATCCGAATCACTGTACCTACGTTTGCTGTACAAAATCAAGTCTGGATAGACTTTCAAAATGCTGTACAATACAGCAAAATACTGTACGTATATGGTCACCCTAGCCTATAATGCGCATTCGTTTCCTGAAAATGAGGATTATTTTTGATCCAGTAGAATAAAAGCACGTTTAGTTTTGATTTGATGAAAAGTGAAATCCTGAACTAAACACAAACTACGTACAACCAAGAACCATAAAACGAGTGTTACATAGGTGACGCCATCTATTTACGAATCGGAAATTATTGTTATATCGAATTTAGATACAAAAATACAAATTAATTAGAACATCGACATTAGACTGTAGGCAGTAGGCTAAGACTCTTTGAGAATTTGGAAAAAAGAAAAAAATTAAAAATTGTACCAAATATGCCAACGTCGTACCAGCGTACTTTTTCAAAGCGAATGGTACCAAATTTGGTACAATTGTGGCAACACTGATTGCCAACGAAAGCTCAGACCGGGGGGTATTTGCCCAAGTATTTGCTCTCGAAGTAGTTGTTTCTGACTGGTCAACGAAGTTCAATAATGATATAGTTAGAAAAACTACATCAGAAATTCAGAAATCCGACCTACTGAAATCGAAAACAAGGTTTCATTCTCGTTATATTTCGGACAACATCAAAGGAAAATCTATTACACGATTAACAGAACTCTTGATGTTGCTAACTGTCCTCCAAAGAGTATTAAATAGAAACCCCTTGACATTAAAGGGCATTTGAGGGACCTGATCGAGCTACAGGTTAACGGAAGGTCAAGCCCAAAATTCAGTTAATAAAATCCCAAAATATAGTCATTAAAAAGGGCCCCTCTCACATCTTTTATAGCCCTCATTCGGTTTATTATTATCGACCAGGAACAAAAGGGCAGGGCGCTCTAATACAATAAAACTTGTTAGGATGACAGGTTTATAGATGTAATTGAATAATTTGATTTTCAAATTATAAACCCTTCAAAGGGTTTAGTTGAATTAATTATTTCTTACTATAAATTATATTTGGTTGGTTGTTATTCCGCTTAATTTTCACCACTCAACTCTTAACGACAAAAAAGTAAGTATAATTTTAGAGAAAGTTGAGTTTATTATCCTCTCTATATCTTCTTTTATACAAATCTGGTGCTGCGATTTTGAATAATAAACTCTTTCTTTTATCCTCCATCACAAAAAAAAAGGCCGATTCCACAAAGCGCAAATCGGCACAAAGGTCCCTTTGTTTTAACTCACAATGAGCCTTTTTAATTCAGCTACAATATTTATCACTCTATTTCGTGTCTTCAAAGGATTTCGCATTCCTGATTAGACCATAATATATAATAAGACTTTGTTTGTATGCCAATTTCCTCCCGAACAATTAAAACATAGCTTCGATTTAATTTATACGGTCGCAGGACCTTTTCACGAGGGGTAGCATTTGTATTTGTTCCGTAATTCCAGAAATTCCCAGATACCGTTCGACGTTGTCCAAATTCCAAAAGACCGATATCCTGCCAACCCTTCACGCATAATTTTAAGGCTGCTGCCAGAGATAATACGGTCGGGTTGCTCGATGATTGGGTTACTCAGCTATGCGGAAAAATGATGACATAACTTACAAGAGGTTTGCTTGGGTAAGCAATAATGAAAAGAGGGGTTTTTGTCTTGTAAACAGTTTCATTATATGAATTAGGAATTTCGAATATGAATCTCGATTGTGTTGAGAGTTGCTTAGAAAATAAGTTCAGGAGCTGCTTATTTCAGTTTGTCAAAAAAATCGTTGCAAATTCTGCATGTTGGACGCTGTCCGAAGACATTCTTATTTCGATATCAAAAATTATTCTTTAGCAAGTTGCTGTATATCAAATATTAACATGCATTGGAGGAAAATGCCTTAGAATTGTGGCCGCATTCCTAGATTGAAATAAATAGGGAATTTTGGTTTGCACAGAACATTTGTCTTTGAGTTTCCATTAGTCGAAACCAAACCTCAAATCACCTACGAATGAAACATTTTAGAACCTTTCCACCCTCCAATTTTCCCCTAAAGCAAGATACACAAAATAGTGTGGCCAATAAGAGTGTCAGGCTAGCTACTTGCCGGTGAGTGGTCGTGCAAGTTCTTAATGTATGGATAAGAAAAAAAAAGGGCGGAATGAAAATCTCTTTACACTCTCAAAACGTTTAAGTATCCGGCCACGTAATACTTTCTACTTTACTTTCTGGATCCTACAAGGAACCGAATCATTATAAACTTCATTAATAAAAAAACTTGGTCATTGGGTATCATCAAGTGTCAATTAAACATTAGCTAGGGGAAGTCAATTAAACAGAAAAATAATCAAATGTACGTATATTACGATTTCTGGAAATATGGAACAATAAAACATTCAGTGTTCCTGAGACTCTAGAAATGACTATGCTTATCGATATCACGCCTAGAATAGATGTTAAGTAATGCTTAAATTACCTATTATGGAATGCCTATATTCAATAATTCTTCCGGTAGCTTTTGTGATCACAATTGGCTTACACAATATTTATGTAAACACTTACACACTTCTCAGTATGGGCGTTTAAGATATGAAACTCTACTCTAGGCGCAAAATATTATGGCATAGAGTCCCCAAAGATTAGCTATAAGTTCCAAGGAAGTAAACAAACAATTTTGCGGACCTCAATAGGTTCAAAGTTATAAAATTATGAGGACTCAGGAACCCGCAAATATGTTGGATATTTTCTAAATTTTACACAATCTTGATAACACACTATTAAAAAAATAAAGGTCCGATAGTAACGTAATATTATTCCCAAAGTAGGTTCCCCAAAGACGTTGATACACTTATCTGGCAATCTGGAGAATCCACAGATTGTACTAACGTCCGGATTGTATAATAGTTTTTAAAGGTATAACCACGTACACTCTTGGTACAACCTTGCTACCCTAAAATGTGACATAAAAACCCCAATGAAATATAGCTATAGAAAACTACGATTTTCTATGAATTATTGGGCAATAAAAAGATGTCCTGAGAAATATTTTGAAGAGCAGAATATTTGAATTCAATTTGCCAAAATTATTGCACGACCTTCATTGATTTTTCGTTCAAATAAAAAACGCCAATTAAGTACTGCTACTTACACACTGCGATGTAAAGTGTGGATTTTCAGCTTCAATATTAGAAGTTTGTCGATTTTCGATGATCTTCCAATTTTCTATAGCAAAAGAAAACACGTCACAAATAAGCCCCAACACTTAGCAATATACTAAGAAAAGGTGATTGAAAAAAATAGGAAAAACTCACCAATAGCATTGAGTAATTTTCAGCTTTGAGGCGATGAGTGAGTACAACAACTCCACAAGAGAACCAAATTCACTCTAGCACCCTGAGTGAATTTAGTTTGGATAATGGATATTGATCCCTTCAAAAGGAACGTGCTACAACCTGACGTCTTTTCAAAATTTCCATTAATAGCTGTGATCGGATCAAAAACCAAATGACCACTAAATCACCACAAAGTCATACAATTATGATACTTATCTACATTATTTATGCAGAATCCTAAAATAATCGAAACCGTTACAACCTCAAATAGCCTTTGTGCAACAATAACGAAAGAATCGTATCCCAACAAATTGTGTAAGTCATCAGGAAGAACGAACAAGGAAACCTAAAATCCAGGCAAGATAATTTATGTACAGCTTCTCAAAAAAAAATTATCCCCAAGTGTTTTTCCTTGTTCCTGATGAAAAAATATTATACGTGTCAACAATAACAAAACAAACGAACCCGATGATGAGACGGATCAGAAACGCAAAAAGGACGCCATCCCGAATCGATGCCGGAGCTCCTGGAATCCGATATGCGCCGAATCGTCGCACCTGTGTGTGTGTCGGTCCGATGGCGCGTTTCTCGTTTACTAACGTCGCGACGCTGCACGACGACGGACGCACCCCACCGCACTTCACAATTTGCGTTGTTAAAAACGCGCGACGTAAAAGAGAAGCCCTCGCGTCACTCTCAAACACATACTTGTTCACTCTTGTGTTGTTTTCGCTGAACTACTTGTTTGATCGTATTTGTTGCGTTAGAATTTTTTTTTTGCAGAAGTGATTGTGACCAAAGTTTTAGGTAAGAATTGTATGTATACTTTTGTCCAGTTGTAAAGTTTGTTTGAAGTAAACAAATGTATAAAAATTGAGAAGAAGTTTCTTCTTACGCACTTCTCAACGTTTTTCTCAGATAATACTTCTGAAGTGAGAGATGGCAATTAGAATTTTTGAAAATTATAATAATTATTTGCCTTATGAGAAATCAACATTATCTTGACAAATTTTATGTAATATAGAACAAATTTTCCATCTTTCCTAGATTATACTATGCTAAAATTTTCCTGGAAAGTCAACGTTTCGGCACCAATTTGCACCTTCATGTTCCTATTGTATTTTTTAAGATATCTAATACTTTTTACCAAGAGTTTGGCACAGTTTGGCACAGATTTGCGAAATATCTCCTTTTTAATATTACCATCTTTACGTTTATTTTTATTTAAAAACCTTCATAAAAGCATTCAAAAACTAAAATCTCTTTGAATATTTCGGTTCTACTATTTTATTTATAAAGGATTTTTGCGAAGAAAAATTAAGATATCTGTTAAAATAAAATGTTTAAATTTCCGCTACTCTAAACTCTAAAGAGAATTATCTGCTACGTAGACATTTCCGGATAGTTACAGTTTCTTGAACATTATAATGAAATAAAACATGAATCGTTGCAGAACATCTTAGAGATAATTATTATCGAATTATCCATTGTAAATTATCAATGCACATTTTGCCAAGCCAAAAGTGAACACGATGTCTAAAACTGATCGATTGTTTCCATCAGAATACATTAATGTAGAAAATTTAATACAAATATTTAAACAAAATAAGAAACAAATTACAGTACACGTTTCAATGACACGCAACAAAGCCATAATAAAGCATTATTTTGCTTGAATCGTTTTTGAAACAAACAAGTAAAATCCGTAATGGAATAATGTAAAACTAATGGAGTGAAAAATTGTATTTTAAACTGGCCAACAGATGTTCGAGAGAAGTGATTATTTAAAAAAAAAAATAAAAACCATTAATCAACACAGAGTGGTGGAAAAGTTTATTATAAATGACAAGCGGGATAAATTGAAATTTTAATGTATTACCGATAGCAGTTTTTGTGTGACTTTCTATCATAACGAAAAAAACTCCTCAAGAGTTTTTCATGCCAACGAAAGAAAATTCAATTTAAAATCTCGCGAGTTAAATACAATCGCTGCGAGATTACGAACATGTTTATTTTTCTCGAAGAAATTTTTTCACGCACCATAAATCCATTATTATCTCGGAAATTGTCACGTCACATTATTCCTACAGCAGAGGAAAATTACCATTATATTAGTAAAACTAACAAACCGGAATAATTTAGTCAATATAAACGGGGTAAAAGCTCAAACTTTAGTCCCTATAGTTAGAAGTGATGTTGAACTTTTAGCGCCTGGCAGCAGATTGGCTCCGATCCAACGCTAGTTTATGAACTCTACAACCGATAATTATTATTGAGAACCAAGATTATGTTGATGAACTTTTACTGTTGGTAGAAGGTTCGTTTCAGTACTTGTATTTTTGTTCTCGGTTAACAAATTTGAATTTTGAATCTGCTAACCACCATAATGCACAAACCTATTTTACCAGCCCCTCATTTTTGGATTCCAACGGTTTTTAAATTGATTTACTGTTGGTTGCACTAATTGTTTCATGACTAAGTCTATTCCACTGATAAACCACTCTGTTTGTCAAGAAATTTCTTCTTGGTAACTTCTTATATATTTCCTTCTCAAGTTTATGATTACATCCTCTAGTATTGGTGGCGTTAGTGGCGAGGCAGAAGTTAATGTCACATGCATAGTGACCATTCCGTATTTTGTAAGTTTCAATAAGTTTTCCCCCCGTTCTTCTGTCTTTTAATGTAGTTAGCTGTAGTTAATTAAGGCGGCTCTCGTAGGGTAACTCTTTGAGTTTATTAGGTTTCCTTGTAATACAGCGCTGTACTTTCTCAATCAGTTCAATGTCTTTGATGTAATATGGGTTCCAGATAAAATTTGCGTATTCGAGCTTTAGTCTTACGTAAGTTTTGTAGAGCATTAGAACCATTTCTTTAGATAGATTTTTGAATGAGGTAGATTGGTGAATTGGCTTTTTTTGTCATTTCAGTGATGTGCTGTTTCCATTTCAAGTCTGATGTGATTGTTATTCCTATAGGTCTTGGTGGCACGAAAGTTTTTCATTGACGTTTGTTGGACGAGGTTATCATGTTCACGGTTATTCCAGTCGATATGTAGAACTGTGCACTTGAGGTGAGTCAATAGCATTTTCCAATACATTGTCCACTCTTAGATAATGTTCATGTCTTCCTGGAGGTCTGCAAACTGTAGTAATAGATTGCAGAATGGGCTTATGTTATCTGCAAACGATTCATATTCGGTGTTCAGTTTTTTTGTAAACGTCACACAAATACGCCAAGAAAAGCAAAGGTTCCAAGATTGAGCCTTGTGGTAAGCCGTTGTGTACAGAGTATTCACCTGAGAGTGATATCCCTGTCCTAACCTACTGAAAGGTACGTCCAATAAGGAATTCCTTGAGAAGTCGAAGTAAATCGCCCCTAACTCCAAAATGAGTTTGTATAATAAGTATATTGTTGGTATCTTATCAAATGCTTTTTCAAAGTCAAGGAAAACTACATCAACTGGATCATTCTCATCATCCGCCTTTGTCCACATATTGAGTCTGGTAACGAGATTCGTAAAAGTAGAGTTTTTGGAGAGAAAATCTATGTTGTCTGCGTGGTACAATATGAGCTTCAAGGAAAAAGCTTGCGAGTTCCCAAGCAATGATTTACCAAACATTTACATAAGGCGCTGGTCAGGGTGACTGGTCTGTAGTTTTCTACTAGCTTTTTGTTACCCGTTTTGAATATAAGTATAAGTATAGAACTAAAGTATAGTATAATATAGTATAGTAAGTATAGATTTTGTACTTTCGAATATGGCTTTATCTGTTGTTGATGGATCGGATAGCCCACTGATCAGGGATGACCCCTATCATCCATCTTTGATAATTAATGTTGTTTTTAATGAAATAAAAAAAGAAACACAAATTAAAAAAACATATACATACAACTATTCGAAGGGTAATTTTCTATTGCTGAATGAAATGCTGAAACAGTGTAGCTGGTCCGATTTACTCGCAGCAAGAGAAGTCAACTCTGCAGTAGGTCAATTCTATGAGAATAATTACAGATGTATAAGGCAATTCAATCCATCTGTCAAAAAGGAAAATTCAATGTGGCGTGGCAGCCAAGCAAGTTTGTTTTGAATATGTTTTTATGCGTATTTTAAATTATTTTGCATACAGTTTTGCTTACAACTTTGATTTTCATTATTTAATAAAATATTTGTTGACTAGGTACCTAAACTATTAATTCGGGCAGAAACTAGATATTTTTTTGTGTTTTTTGGCCCATGTGTGGCCGCCACGCCATCTTGAATGTCACGTGGTTTGAATTGCCTAATTGATGCATCTATTCCAAAGGTACAGGTGAAAGTGAGAGAGGTCACAAGCCGAGCCAAGTTTCCAGTTTGGTTTTCCACAAATTTAATTTATAAAGTAAAGAGAAAAAACCGGTTGCACCGTTGTGTAATTAGAGGTAGTGCCAACAATGATGAACATCTAGAGTATGTTTTCTTGAGGCGATCCGATCCATCAGAACTCAAAGCACAGCTGAGTATGTCTTACAAGAGATCGCTGGGAAGTAACATTAATAATGACTCCCGCAGGTTTTGGGCGTTTGTCTAGTCTAGAAAAAATCAGTGGAATGCCAGCGGAAATGAGGTTAGGTGAGGAGAACTTCAGTGATCCAGCAGGCATAGCAAATACATTTGCCGATTACTTTGGGTCTGTGTATGGGACATCCGACTGCTCTGGTTCGGCAATTTCTATTTTTCAGAGATAACTGAAACAGAGGTAAGAAAGAGCATAAGGGATTTAAAATCTATGAGGTCCACGGGCGTTGTTGAAATTCCCTCTTATATTTATAAGGGCTGTGTGAATTTCTTATTGAAGCCTTTGGTATATATTTTTAACTTGGCCATTAAACAAGAGTGTTTTCCAACCGACTTGAAAACAGCAATAGTTTCCCCTATTCATAAAAGCGGGGAAAAAAAATACATCGAAAATTACCGTCCTATAAGTCTATTAAATACATTATCAAAATTTTTTGAATGTATCTTTTATAGTGATATCTATGAACATGTTAAACAGAGAATAACAATAAATCAACATGGATTTGTTTATTTATTGTTATTTGAGTTTATTTACAAAGCATGCATCGCAAGCAATAGAGAACAAAGAGCAGTTGAATGTCATATATACGGACTGTGCTAAGGCTTTTGATAGGGTAAACCACTGCAGGCTTCTGGGCAAGCTGATCGATTTTGATTTTTTACGGAGTGCATTTAGTCTAATGAAATCACACTTAGAAGGTAGGCAACAGATAGTCAAAGTGGGGCGGTCTAGATCTGGCCAATACTCTGCTATATCGGGCGTACCCCAAGGAAGCAACTTGGGCCCCCTCCTTTTCATATTATTTATTAATGATCTCCCCATGTGTGTTCAAACATCTACCAGTTTGCTTTACGCAGATGACTTTAAATTATTTAAACAAATATCTAATGAGAATGACTGCATAAAATTACAGAAAGATCTTGACTCTGTCGTGCAGTGGTTTGATGAGAACAAGATGTTTCTCAATGTTAAAAAATATGGTCGTGTCTTTTACTCGCAAAGTAAATTATTTCATTGAGGATTATTACATAAATGGTAATAAGATAGAAAGAAAAAGTAAAGTGAAGTATCTCGGCGTCAACTTTGACATGAATTTGAAATTCAACCAACATTACAACTGCATAACCAGTAAGACCTTTCGAGCACTGGGATTTCTAATACGTAACAGTGATGATTTTCAGATTAATACTGTTGTAGGATTATACAATGCACTTGTGAGGCCCCATGCATCTGCGGTATGGTCACCAACAGCAAACACAAATATTGATCTTATAGAGAGAATACAGAAAAAATTTTTAGGGATCTGTATGTAAGAAAGAACAATGCATACCCCTACATGGTGTCTTACAGGTCCATGCTTAGAACTTTTCAGTTTTCAAGCTTACATGTATGCAAGAAGGAAAATTCAGGCTGTGATATACCTATATCTAATATATTTTGAATAATAACAAATACAAGAAATGTGATCTAATTCAGTTTGTGAATTTCAAGATACCAAAGATAAGACTTAGAGTTTTAACCAGAGAAATTTTTAGTGTTACAGTTAATAGTACATCGCCCATTATTAATATCCTTGCCCATTGTAATGAGATGTTAGAAAAAAATGAATTTTTCGATTTTTTTGACACGAGCCGTAAAGAAATACTGGATTTGTTGCATCAAGACATATAGGTTTCTTTTATTCGTGTGTATTGCTTAGTTTTATACTGTTAGTATTTCCTAGTCAGGTATCTGTATTATTATTTTTTGTAAATCAAGCTACTTAGTTCTAAGTTTAAACCTTTACATGTAATTACTGGAAATCAGTGTTTGTGAAGAGTAAATAAATAAAAAAATAACTGTTTTTGTCCAAGGTTGTGGAAAATCCCATGTGAATATTATGTGATGCATAAGTGCTGCCAGAGGCCCCTTTAGAGTGTGCGAACAATTTTTAAGAAATATAGAAAGGATCTTATCAAGTCCAGGACTTGAGTTCACCCTTAGAGACATAATGGATATCTCTACCTTTTCTGGGGTGAAACTTGTAATGCCATTACTCCAGAACAGAAATCAATTCTGGAGTAGGATTACTGGGCTGTTGATGTAATAATGTCTGCTGGGCTGGATTTAGTAGAAAGTAGAAACACTCTGGAATTGCTGTGCAAAACACTCTGCAATCTCTTGATTCTGTAGTGTGTATCGCCGGGTGGTCTATAGAGGAAGCAAAAGAATTTTGTAGTTCTTTCGGTAGAATAGTTATTTTGAACCACATGGCGTATAACTCTCGGGGCACAAGAGCCTCTTTCCTGACAGGATATGTGAAAAACAAGGTCACAAATGATTTTTTTGAAAAATTCCGGAAATTTCTATAGTGTTTTACATAGTGATTGAGTAATGTTCAGAGAGTCATTTTTCTAGAACATTCCATCATCTTCTATTTGAAAATTTGACTTCTTTGTTACGGGATTATTTTTCCCCCTCAAGTAAAAGTACCCCCATCTAGAAATTCATTACTAAGTTCTCATTTCACCTATACAGTTTTCATTTCGCTAATTTCCAGTACCATCTAACAATAATTGTGCTTATTTACTTAAACATAGTATATATTATTACAGATTCCTACACTTGCTTTATAGTACCGATGGTTCTATTACAGATTTCCGTACTACCATCCTTTGTACCATTACATTTTCCGATATTTGGTAGGTACCAGACATTCAGTCAGTAGCAGTCCCCCAATAGATTCTGTAAAAATTCCTCAAGTTTTCAATTGGTAAGCACACGTTTTTTCTGGAAGAGAAAGAATTAAAAATCGGGTTTTTTGGTAGAAAATAGGGAAGCGTTCAAGAGCACGTTGAGAGCTTCCTAAAACCAAAAATAAGTTTGAGCCCCTAACTCCCAATTGTGGGTTGCTGAGATTATAGCACCACAGTGCCACTATAGGCAGATTTGGTTTTGCGAGTTTTAAAGGGTTAAAGTCTAAAATTTAGCTGTTTTTCTTCGTGTGCTGTGTCTGGAAAAGGCCAATGTATTTTGGTAAGTTTTAATTTTTTGCTATTCTTCTTTTGGATAAGTTCTACAACGTTAAAGTTCTTCAGAATACTTCTTTACTATATTTTCTGTTTGCTTATCATGTGCGAAAATCTTGTTCTTTTTTTTTAGACCTTTTTTCTCTAGTCTCTCTTCACTTTCATTCTTCCCCTTATTGGAGACCTTGTTTCTCCTCTGATTCCCACGAGTGCCGTATGCACATTAACCCCCAGTAATTCAGAGGTGCTTTGTGAACCATTCTAGTCGGCCTTTCTGCCCCCCCCCCCCCTAGTTGCCAGAACATCCCTAATCACCAAGAAAACTTGGGAACCCTCGATCCTCACTCCACGTCAGGTAGATTCCTGGGTCGCTGTAAGACTTGCAAACAGCAAACAATCAAGGAACGCCCTGTAAGTTAGTTGGGTCACATGTGTGTGTTGTCCTGGGTCCTGAAATCAGATGGTTACACTCCAGCTGATTGGTAGTTAACCTCTGGGGTCAAAAGAATTACTCACCCCGTAATTATTACCATCATAAGTATTGTTCAGCATACCAAGGGTTTTTAACAATCAGAACAATGTATAGCCAGATAGTGGCCTAAATTACCAATAAAGAACTTTGGTGTTTTGTTTTTAATTATAGGAGTTATTACCTTATTATTCATTCTTGTATGTTCTTATTATAAGTTTTAGGTTTAACCTAAAATAGGAGAGGTACTGTAAACCGGGAAAATAGGCCTATTTCGAGGTTAAGCAACGTTTTTGATTGTGTATTGAATTTATTTTAAATCTAAGGTTATTTTTAATACTGAACATATTAGGGTATGAATAATTATGCCTAAATACCTTTTTTTTTTTCATGAAACTGATAAACATCATTGTTAAATCCTGAACAGAGCGAATCAAGCAAAATAAACAAAACCATACAATTTAATATTCAGTGATTTTCTTTTATTTTTCCTTTACAGCTGATTTTTGACATTTAGAATTTTCAGTTCTTTTCAGGTTGCGGTGCGATCACGAGTTCTCCAATCCTAGGGGATTTCAGTTAAAGATGATCGCCTTTAAACCTTCCTTTCATTGGTGTTGATTTGATTCTTTGTATGCTATAGGCTGTTTTCTGTTTTCAAAAATCTTTCGTTCAGAAACCGACTTACTGCAGGGTTGAAAACAGGTGGCGCCTTTATTTAGACCCACCCCACTCATCGGAATTTTGTGGGCTAGTCGGAGCTCCCTATAAGTCGGATTTCTTCTTTAGGCCACCTTAAAGAGTCATAACCCTCCCTTCACTCTTTTCTTTCTTAGCTATCCCATGTAGCTTTAGACTTGTAACATCTTCACAAAACTTTATATCTAAAATCAGTTTCAAGTATAAGATATAGAGTATTTAATGGTGAATAAATTATTGCAAACAGCCGAAATGGATGTAGTCATTCAAATTTTGATGGACTTTCTTGGAAAATATCGAAGACAAGAAGAGCTTGCAGCACTATTCCACCAACAAGGAGATCAAAAATCATAAGGAAAACCAAAGAAGACGAACCTTGAAGGCAGAAAGAAAATGAACAAGATCGGATTCAAAAAAATTCCAAATCAAATTGATACCTGTAGTTAAAAAATAAATACAGAGATTTGTTCAGAAGCATGTAGAATTCACAACCAAACGAATGATTTCGGAATTAGATTGAATAAAGAAAAAAATTTCTGACCTGAACCTGAAAGTTGACACTATGTGATAATTTAGTATTTCTTAGCTCATCAAAACCAAGATAAAACCGGTGAATTAGCAAAAATCCAAAACAACCAATTGAAATTCAAAAAACTCTGAAAGCTTTGGTTAACGTGTTAGGCATTGGCAAAGGGCAGAATAAAATAATAATCCTAGTGTGTATCCAAAACACATTTTCATGTCACGCAGAGCGAAGGATTTTATTGTTCGGCCAGAAAAACAGAAACCAATCTATTTTCTTTACGCGCTCTTGCAGAAAAACGTCTATAATTGAAAAATGAGCTTTTTGTTTTTCTTTGCATCGTTATTTTACATAATTCTACGGTATACGAAACACAATTAAAAACGTAAAAGTCGAATAATGAAAAATTGCTATTTGCTTTTAGTACATACCTAATGGAAGCTATAACTTTGTTTTATTTCATCATTGCTCAAAATTGCGCAGTTAAACTCATCATTAAAAAGATACCTACTATCGAAATGAATATTAAATTTTCAGGTTTTAGCATTAAATTGAAAACAAACTTTTTACGTTTAAAATTTTACTTTGTATAATAAAAGTTTACGTTTCCATCAAATTACGCTAGAACTAATTTCGCTCGCGAGTTTTTAAAAGAAAAATTAAATGCGAAAAATGCTCGCTTTTATATTTTCCAAGACAAATGTTTGTGTCGGAACAATAACATGCCAAATAGCATACGGTGAAATATATTACCAAGGGCAATGTTTTAAAATGTTTGCGCTTTGCAAATTTTCCTTCTATATCCTTGGAGACGTGAGTTGAGATTTCTTTTGTCTTATTTTGTATTCATAAGAAATTAATTAAACCACAAAAAGGTAATAATATTTCAATCGGAATTAGACCGGATAAAGCAAAACTGTTATGAAAAATGAGCTTAGGACCGGGGTCACGTTCAAAAACAAGGGGGAGAGATTATTGTTTTTCCGCCTGGGCTTAATAAATCTACCCAAAAATATGGAATCGCTTAACGCTGTATTGGGGATTGTATCTCCCGGATTAACTAAATTAGGGCAAATTTAATTTAGGTTTATACCTTCTAAAGGTAAAAGTGATTTGATGTAGGCCAGCACTGTCACTTAACGCATTGTTTCAGATGATGGATGTGAGATAATAAGTCGGATCATGCAGATTTATATTCAAGTTGCAATTTTCGTTTGTAAGAATAATTTGATTCCAACCCAGTACTACACTTAACTAAATATTATTGTGTAACATAATAATTGATAATTTTATTTAAATTGGGACCCTTTCTACTGGTCTATCTGCCCCTAAAACTCATATGCTCAACCGGACAGGGAACTGAACATAGAAATGAGTCATTCCATTTATTAGGTAAAGCTCAATAAAAATGTAAAATGACCTCGTTGGGTCTATCTGCTCTGAAAATTCATATGCTCAACCGAACAGCCAACTGAACATAGAAATGAGTCATTTCATGTACGTAATGCTCAATAAAAAATATGAAACGACTTCGTTGAGTCTTCTGCTCTGAAAAGAAACCCTGTAGTTACTACTTCCAAGTCGAGGTGTCATCAAGGATAGGCACTATCCATCATGGGGACCATGAAAATGACCTGAGAAGTAGGGGCACATGCCGTCTTTATTGAACTGGCCCAAAACTAGGCCTGGATGTAGGAATAGGACCCTATCAGAAAATTAAATTACTGATAGTCTCTTATTATTTAAAGAAACGTGAAATAGACACTAAACTTGTCTTTTAAGGTTATAATAAGACACAAAAGAACATGACTCACCCTTAACAAGAGGCTCCTTGTATACCATGATTTGGTACACTACAATACAGGCACTGGCATCACCAGAGGTGGTTGCAAATAAAGATGGACTGGAGAAATAATCATAAACTTAAGGGATGTTCAAGATAAAAAAGGATTTGTCACATATCTGGCATGTTCCAATAAAATCACCATAAAAGTGGCCGAGTGGACGAATAAACTATTTCTTGAATTAGCCATAAATGGCACTCCGAACCACAGAGAGAAATTTGGAGGATTCACCCCTTCAAGAGACGTTTTTAAAAAACTTAGCACGTTCGCCAAAAATAAAAGCGCTCGCTGACGTCACTGACGTCGACTGGCTTAACCAAGCTACCAAGGAAGAGTATCCCGTCCTAAAGCAAGGCCGTGCGCAATTCGAATAATTGCAGGATGAAGCTAACCGAAAAATTGGTATTATTCGGAAGGATATAGAACTGGGCGAAATTCATTGAATACAGATGATATGGTGCCACCTGAATGGAAGTAGTATTTACATAAAAATCAGGTTGACTTCTAATTGCAATATAAACCTAAATTTAAATGGAAATAAGTAAACTTGCTTTAAATGCATTACAATAATTAATATATACCTACAGCGGTGTCTGGAGTCACAGAAAAACCTGTCAAACTAATGTAGAAGCAGAAACAAAACATTTTAATTCCTGCTTTTAGAAAAACAAATCTAAAACATTCCTGAATCCCATCAAACACGATCTATTTAACTGTGAATATTGCCCTAAAGCATTGTGACATAAGACCCGTGTTACTCGCAAATTCAATTTTGTTGATTGCTGTGCTCGATTCGAAATATGGATTTCGCAACCGAAATTATCGAACAAGAAACCGCCGATAGAAAATGAATTTGTATTGCTGATTAATTCAAATTTATGCGCGCATATACACCTGCACTAAAGCCAATTATTAGATTACGATAAAGGGCTAATACCAGAGCGGTAACCAATATGAAATATAATTACGGGGGAGCTTGGAATTGGGTGCATGCTATATGTATGTAGGGTTGTAATTAGCATCTAATTGCATTTAGAACATTTCCTCTGACCTGAAATGCTTTTGTATGTAAATTTTGTCATTGTTCCGTAGATTTAGTATCATGTTTTCTCAGCTTAAAAGAGAAAATAAAATCTCTTTTCAGAATAAGAAAAACTTCCTTTTATACCAACAGCAGAACATTTTCCCATAAGACTTACTTTAAGCTTCATTTAAACCAAACTCACTATTTGTAGAAATCTATTCATACAAAACTTAAGTAAGCTTTCCTGTTTTCCATTGTCGTCGGAAGAAGGATTATTTTTCCTGGAACCAGAATTCTTGGGGAAGTAAATTAAATTTTCAACACCTGAATGTGGGTCACATGATGCATTTGGTCCGTGTATAAATTTTAAACAAGTAACAATAGGAATGACTGGAACTGGAGATACACAAAATTGAAAAATAACACATTTTATTTTGGTAGTAAAAATATATTCGTGTTTCCGTTTATTTTGTGTCTGTATTTTTTGCTCATTATTTCCTATCCTGATGACGAAAAGCTCTATATGAGTCCATAAATTCGTAATATAATGGAATAGCTTAATTTATATGATAAATGTAACTCATTTAGCAAAGTTTTGATTAACCTGGAGCAGTTTGAATAGAGCCAATTTCCACCTTTAATTGTCTTCTCAATGGGCTATTTTGGGACTGTAGGAGTTATTAGAGGTCGTTCAAGAATACATATTTTTTTTTCGCCAAGTTTGGCTTAGTTTTATCTTCTATTGGTTTAACATTGTACTAGTGTTGTTACGTACAAATTTTGCCTTAGTTCGAATAAATTTAGTAATTAATTTAGGTACTTGTGAGGGTATTTATGAAGCCCTATACCTGAGGATTAATATTTTTCGGTGATTGATAGGTTTCTCATTGGATTTTACTAGATTTTTACCTTTTTGATTGAATGCGAAACAATATGTGGGTGTTGAACAAAGGTATGTTTTTCGGGGACTGAGTTAATTCTTTGTATTCAGATGACAGGGTAGTTTTAGGATAATAAAGCCCTACTAATAGGATCGAAATCTATTTTATTTAGCTTACGAAAGTTGTCCAAAAAGCCCTAACTGTTGATGAAAATGTTTGTTTACTTCCAAATAAATATCAATTGGCAACACTTACGAGTCTCGTATTTTCCATTATTAAAAATTCTGCAACACCACAAATCACTTTCACAGCCTTTAAATCAATGTTTCACCCTTAATTCCACTGATATTTACATTTTCCCGGGTATTTATTTTCCCGAATAAGTGGGGTTATGGGACACTTGTTGATCCTGTTCAAGAAGCGCTGTTGCCTAGGTTTCTTGACCTTTGTTGCTATCGCGTTGCTACTACGTTGCTATATCACTGAACGAGTGGTCATTTTGATAATTTTTAGATTAAAAACCGGGTAAATGATGATTAATAATTGATTAACTAGTGTTGGGGGACAAAATTGCATAACAACTTTGAGTTTTGTTTGACATCGATATGGTTTGGGTTGTTCGTTACAAGCTGATTGTGTCGTTTCCCTGGTCAAGACCGGAAATCTGGCACAAGAGGGCATCTTGGAACACCTAGAATTTTGGGAAATTTCTTATATGAGCTCACGTGGTGAATTGTCAAAAAGAGGGTGGTTCTCTTTAGATTCGCAAGTTGAGCAAGCAACAAGTTGGCAGATTTTACCGGCGGTCCTGTTTTGCTGCGTTCCTTGGAACATCTACCTTTTGTGGTAGAGCCGTTGGGAACTCAAGTGGTAGCTGGCTTAATTGGTTTTGGGGTGAAAACTTGGATTTGGTCGTAAGTCCCCGTATTTGTAAGCCAACCACTCAGAATTTTCTGGAGACAAAAATCTGCGCCATTTTATTGAATTGTCGGTGCGAGAATCGAGCACTTTTTGTTCAACTAAGAGCCGAATTGTAACCAGGATTTTAGGTTTTTACTTTTCCATTGGGTTTTTCCCTTTCGATATTTTGCTAACGTTTCGAAAGTGAGTTGTCAGAGTACCTACAACACTAAACTTGAAACCAAAATTTACCCTATTTAAGGAAGGAAGTTAAAAGAAGTTGATGGGGTCTGTTATCCAGGCTGTGAGGCTGTCATGAGACAGTAATGTAAATGCATACTGCAGGAAGGACCACAAGGGGGTGATGTACCCGTTTATTCATTAACGTTTCTTAATTATTATTTTTTTATTATTAATAGTGTTTCTTATATTTAACTTGGTACATTTCCAAGTCTGTTTTACCGCCTTCATTATTACATTGAGTGTACTGTACCAATGATTATTAATTTACTATATTTACGGTGACTTTTTGTACAAACCCGCCCCGGTATACCATGGTATAAGCGTGCACAGGTTTTAAGTAATATTATTAATCTTTTATTCATTAATTGTTTTTTTTTACTCTCATTGGAGTAAGGTGGTCAAACATTTATTGGTGAATCTTGAAATTATTGGAGTGTCTTTTATAAGACCAATGCAAATTGGTCTTTGCTACCTTTTGGTAATTTTAACAATTACATTTAATAATATATACTGTTCTATTATGTATATTGCCTTCTATTGGCTTCTGAAATGCAATTGCAATTGATGACAAAGCAACTCTGTCCCATTCCAATCTGACCAGGGCCCTTATTCTCGACACAGGGAAGCAGCTTTCTCTTGAGAACGTTCTGTCTTAGTCGCCCATATTTATATCTCCATAACACTGTCAAAGCAGAGTCGTTCCCCGTTGTTTCCCGGTTTCGAGAATAGATACCCTGCAGGCAAACCACCCAAATACAGAAATTGTTATCGCTGACGTTCAAGGAGATCTAGATTTGACACGAAGTTAGGCCAGTTTGGCACACAGAAGGACGGTGGTAAATATTACTCTATTTTACCGATACTTCCACGGCAAATGCTCTTCCGAACTCTCAGAAATGATTCCATCCTGGAGCTATACATGCAAGAACTACTCGATAGGCAGACCTGGAAACGCCTAGAACATCTCTATATTGGGACTCCTTTTTATGGAGAAGTGCAAAGTACAAGTATGTGAACCAGCTTCTAAACCACATCATTTCTGAACACTACAATCTGCAAAAATTTAACAGGAATATCCACAGACACCTTCGAACCACTGGACCCGCTCGTGTAAATCGAGTGTCATAGGGGTTTTCCCTCATGGACCACTGCTTCAGTTCAACAAAAGCTCATTTATTGGTTCTTCAAGATTGTTATTTGAGCCTTTATAGCAAATTGTTTATAAAGCCTTTGTATTTTCAAATTTTACCAATCAATTATAGTAACTTGTTGGATACATAACTAAAATAAAATAATAAAATGCTTTTTCTCCAGTTTATAATATTTCTCCAAGCTGTATACCTACTTACCTACGCACTAGAGCGTATAAAGTTTTCCTGTTTTCCTTCGAATTTCTAAAGCAATTCTCGCTACTGCATGGAAAAACATACAATAATTATTTTTCTAAAATTTTAATTGGCAATCTCGGCAAAATCCTTGGAAGCTTCGAGATAAAAATCAGACCAGAGGAAGAAGAAGTTTAATTTAAAAACACTTTCCTTTGATATATTTTTTCTTTAATTAAAAACTCCACAGAGACATTCGATTACCTTTCGAGAAATACTGATTTCAAGATTAATGTAAATAAATTTTCTTCATCTTTAGACTGTAATTAATTTTTCATTAGGCATAACGATTTCCTGCTTGAATGCTTCTAATGAAAAGGTTGCATCATGAAAGTTTCACATTAAAGGTGCGGTATACAAAGCGATTACACGTTCCTTTGAGCCTCGTGCATCCTGCATAAACTGAAAAGTTGCTGTCTACAAGAGATTATTGTCGCTTTTGAGAAAATTGCTAATATGAAGCACGTTCAAACAATAAAAGCGTTTGACATAATCTCAAATTCATTGGCCGTTTTAAAGTTTTCGTAACTTCAAAAGTTTTGCGATAGCGAAAATACACAAGACATTTACTTAAAATCAAATAAGTTTCTTCGGAATTAATATTAAAGTTGGATAATAATTCTTGAGGGATTCTTTTGCCTTCGAGAAAATAGGCTAAAAGTTTCTCCGCAGCACTGAGAGAAGTTCGTATTGCAATGAAAATTGATCCAAATTGGATAAGTTTTTGAATTTCGTTTTCTTATTTTGTCATTCTAAACTAATAGAATGGGTATTATAATAATGAGTTGTTCCTACTATTATCGATTTATGTCAAACTTCCATTAAATTGAAAAACTACCGTGGGAAACAGTACCTACTTTCATAATATAGGCCAACAAAACAAGCTCATTAATATTTGGTAAAATGCAATGATAAATTTATGGAACTAATTATTTTTCTGATATTGATTGCATGCGGAATAAGGACAAGTATAGATAATAATAAGTGCATTATGTGAAAAGTTTTTAGCTTGAGAAATATTGAATTCACCATCGAAACGTTGCTATGAATAAATTGCTATAGAACAAAACTCAATCAGTGTTGCCAGGTCATATTTTGTTTTGTCAGTAGATTACCAGTCTAAATATCAGTAGAAATCAGTAAACAGATAACTTGCCTTGTTAAAGGGATAAAGCATTAGGGTACCTATACTCAATTAATTATTTCAACTACGTTTTTCCAAATCATTAAATCATTAGACTGTGTATTAGATTATGAAAACTTGAATTAGAAAATCAAACACCAATACTACTTATGAGAAATAGTTTATTAAGACACATGAGATATTCCTATTAAATATGCACTACCTATGGGATGCCCTATATTTGGTTCTATATTCTTGAAGAGCACAATTTCCCGATGCCAAAACTATATAATTTGTCTATATTTGGTTGAGCCGGCTCCAACATATTTGGTTCTAAAAATTTTAAAAATACTATCAGAGAAACCAAGTAAAGTTTGTTTCGCCAGGGTTTGTACTTGCCACCAGCATTTGCCTTCCTTGTTTAACAAATAAAAATTGACTGAAACAAATCAAAGACGTCCAAAACGTTCGTAGGTTCTTAAACCAGAAGTCATTCATTTTAAATTGTCAAAAAATTGAATGTATCATATAAATTAATCTACGACAACCCTTTTTTTTCAAGTTTCAAGGTCAAGTATGAACCCTGGTGAAACGAACCTTACCTACCTCAAATTTTACCTGCAGCTTTCATCTGTACAGGTAGAATGGTTCATAAAATCAGTATAGTAGGATAGTATTTTTACAATTTTTGGAGCCGAATATTTGAGAGACTGTTCAATGAAATATAGACAAACTATATATTTTTGGAATCGGAGCATTGTGCTCTTCAAGAATATAGGCATCTCATTTGAAAAAAGCTAGAAGCATGCAAAATTTCACATTTCTGATATTCAAATTTTGTTTCTGACCATGGTTTTTGAAAATTCAGCCAAAACTGTACAACTTTTGTATTTACACCTTTTTTCTACCTGTAAAGGTAAAGGAGGTAGGCAGGGTGTTAATATATAAAAAAACACCCTATACAAATAAGTGGATTATTGCGGAACTTATGGGTGAACCTTTCTGCGGGACGAGCGCAGCGAGTTCCGCAGCCATCTACTCACCAATATCGGTACTGTTGAACTGTTCAAACACTCACCTGAAACGTGTAGTAGTTTTTGAACTAATGAGAAAAATTCATAACTGAGTGAATCAGGTTATTATTATACTTGTACTTGAACAACATATTGGTAAATAGATGGCTGGGTCCACCCATAAGTTCCGCAACAATCCACTAGTTTGTACTTGAATAACTTGTCACAATATATTTTTAGTTTGGTAAAGTAACATTACTAATTCCTGTTGAAATGCGAATTGACAAAAAGTGGAAAATCTTACAAATTCTGACTTTATATAATAAGTTATTGTTCAAGTACAAATGAGTGAATTGTTGTGGAACTTATGGGTGGTCCTTATGGGTGGCCATCTACTCGCCAATATACTACTGTATTGAACTGTTCAAATAAGACACTCACCTGATGAAACGTGTACTTTTCAAACTAATGAGAATAACTCGTAATTAAACAACATATTGATTAATAGATGGTTGCGGAACTCGCTGCGCTCCTCCCGCAGAGGTCCGCCCATAGGTTCCACAACAATTCACTCATTTGTACTTGAATAACTTGTCACATTATGTTACTAGTTTGGTAAAGTAACATTACTAATTCCTGTTGGAAGGCCAATTGACAAAAAGTGAATAATCATAATCTTACAAATTTTGATTTTATATAAGTTATTGTTCAAGTACAAATAAATGGATTGTTGCGGAACTTATGGGTGGACCTCTGCGGGACGAGCGCAGCGAGTTGCGCCGCCATCTAGGTACCCATTTGTACTTGAACAACAAGTTGAATATTCATAGACGTACTAAAGAAATTGTTTTAGTAATCTTAACCAAAAGCCGAGAATAGACAATAATTGATCAGGGATAACTGAGAAAAAAAGGCTCTTGAGTTTGCTTTATTTAGACAAATTCAAAAATCGGAACAAGAAAAAATCGATTTCAAACAAAATATCATATCAAAAATATCGATATTTTTTCATACTTAGTATCGATATAGAGAAGAAGTACATAATATGGCCATTTACAGCAACCGTTTTAAGGAAGTCTTAGCCAAAGATATTCCCTGAAATGACATTTCGACATGGAGAAATGTCACTTGGTGCAAACGTGCTTCAATGTGCTTCAATTCCCAAATTAACACCAAATAGGTACACTATTTTTTCAACAATCGTTCAAAAAGTACATACTTTCCGGACGTATTTCACCTTCTGGCCTAGGCAGGAAAATATATACTTAACTAGAACGTGTCCGGAAAGTGTGTAATTTCATCAGTTTTCTTGGCTCAATTTTTGTCTATTCCCGGCTCTTGAATCTTTCCTAAATTTCTCCGAATAAAGAAAATTCAAGAGCCTGGAATAGAAACAACATTCGAATGTGTAATGTAAGTTCAGTTTTACACCATAAACGTGCGTAATCTTGACTTTACCAAACCGACAGAACGAGTCCAAGTCTGACATGATAATTTCCACTAGAAAATCTACATAATTTCCAGATTTCTATGGAAAATGTCGAAGCTCTCGGAGCCTTTTTTTAAAAAAACAATGACCTTCTTCCTGTCATTACAGAAATTTACGACATTTTGAGTGGTCACAACTCACAACTCCGTGTGGAAGCAACCAAACCAAAAAATAGACGGCATTCACAGCCACCAAACCAAAATCTCGGACAACGGACAAGAATCTCATATTCAAATTTATAAGAAAAATGAAACAAAATATTTTCAATTTGTCATGAAAATTCCTGAAAAATACTTCGGAGTATCAGATCGATTTCAAACTTCCAGGATTTATTAACCAGGATGTTTTCTTCAAACAAGGCAAATTTGAAGTCAATCTGAAGCTCAGAAATAAAAATATGAGGTTTTTTGCAACTTAATACCAGAAAAAATTGGAAAATTCATGTTAAATCACCTTTGAAAAATCTTGGAAAATACTTCGCGGTATCAGATCTACTTGAAACTTTGAATTCTGAGTTTTCTGTTCTATAGAATCGGTTTCCAGATCAGATCTGAACAAGTTCTACGGATAATGAAAGAATCATAAGTTTCATTTTTGAAGTTTACAACAATTTTTGTAAACTAGTTTCTTTGTTCTAAATGTGATCCATGAATATAACTTCGTTAGCTATTCGATTCAGAACTGATTCGGAACAGTTTGGATCCATAATTTGAATTATATCTTTCGACGATCATTGAATTCTGATGAGTTTTCTGTTCCAGTTCTAGAAACGGTTTCCAGATCAGATCTGAACAGGTTCTACGGTTATCAAAAGAATCATAGGTTTCATTTTTGAAGTCTACGACAATTATTCTGAACTGGTTCTAAATGTGATCCGTGAATAAAACTTCGTTAGATTCAGAACTGATTCGGAACAGTTTAGATCCACAATTTGAATTATATCGTACGAGGTTCATTGAATTCTGATGATTTTTTTGTTCCAGTTCTAGAATCGGTTTCCGGATCAGATCTAAATAAGTTCTACGAATATTGAAATAATCATAAGTTTCATGTTTAAAGTCTACGAATTCTAAACTAGTTTCAAATTGGTTCTAGTTCTAAATGTGATCCGTGAATAGAAAAAAGCCATCTACTCACCAATATACTGCTGAACTGTTCAAGTAAGACATTCACCTGAACCATGTGGTTTTTAAACTAATGAGAATAACTCACATTTGAGTGAGTCAGGTTAATATCGTAATTAAACAACATATAGTTCAATAAATGGCTGCGGAACTCGCTGCGCTCGTCCCGCAGAGGTCCACCTATAAGTTCCGCAACAATTCACTCATTTGTACTTGAATAACTTGTCACAATATATTACTAGTTTGGTAAAGTAACATCACTAATTCCTGTTGAAAGGCGAATTGACAAAAAGTGGATAATCTTACAAATTTTGATTTTATATAATAAGTTATTGTTCAAGTAAAAATAAGTGGATTATTGCGGAACTTATGGGTGGACCTCTGCGAGACGAGCGTAGCGAGTTCCGCAGCCATCTACTCACCAATATACTGTTGAACTGTTCAAGTAAGACATTCACCTGAAACATGTAGTTTTTAAACTTATGAGAATAACTCGCATTTAAGTGAGTCAGGTTGATATCGTAATTAAACAACATATTGATGAATAGATCGCTGCGGAACTCGCAGCGCTCGTCCCGCAGAGGTCCACCCATAAGTTCCGCAACAGTTCACTCATTTGTACTTGAATAACTTGTCACAATATATTACTAGTTTGGTGAAGTAACTACATTACTAATTCCTGTTGAAAGGCGAATTGACAAAAAGTGGATAATCTTACAAATTCTAACACAGGGCCGGTTCTAGCCCTTCTGCCGCCTTTGTGCAGGCATGAAAAAGCCGCCCCTATTTAAAACAACTATATTTTTTAGTGAATATTATTATATTTAAATTGGGGCTGCCTATTGTGAAATCGGCTACGTGGGACCAACGATGCAAGAACTTAGGTTCTGGAATGCTTCAAACCCGAAAAGCTTGCCGGAGGCGAACTTTTTTTTGGGTGCCACGCCCAAAAACGTTAATTTTAAGCCTAAAACTACGTGTGTACGAGATATAGGTACCGTAAAACACGGATAACTTCAAAAAATCATTCACTCAAATCAAATATGAACCAAAACCTTAATACCTACTCATATTATAAATATGAAAATATCTAATGCAATTTCCAATAAAGATTATTATTATTATTATTATTATTATTATATAAAATAAAAGTACATAAATAAAAATGCTTAATACAAGTTTCACCGTATATCAAAGCTGCCTTAACTAAAGGTGCGGATCTTAAGCTACCTGAATAAACTGGTTTCTTCAAGTTCACCTTAACGTTAAGGATACCTTAGGTACCTAAATCTTGATTTTAAGGTAACATTGAAATACTGGCCCTTAATTTTCCATTAAAAAAAAAATATATATTTTACGGTTTTTAACTGCGGCCTGCGGCCGCCCTTTTAGTTTGGCTGCCTTTGTGCCTGCACAACCTGCACTCGCCTAAGAACGGCCCTGTTCTAACATTATATAATAAGTTATTGTTCAAGTACAAAGTGTTTTTTTATGTATTGACACCCCACCAGCCTTTACCTTTACAGGTAGATGAAAGTTGTAAATACAAAAGTTGTACAGTATTGGCTACATTTTTAGAATCCATGATCTAAAACAAAAATTGAATGTCAGAAATATGAAATGTTGAATATTTTCAGCTTTTTTCAAATGGGTACCTATGCAGTAGTCTAGTCTTATAAAAATAAGTAAAACAGGCTGCAGTTAGTTGTACAACATAACGCTATGTGACCAATTGACTAACCAACAACATCGCATGCCTTTACACAACTGGCAAGACAAAAGGCAAATAAACAAGACAACAAGATACAACACAAACACGCACGAATGCCGGGGATTCCCCAGTTAGGTTGAGTGCAGCGCCTGCACTGCGAGCGTTTGATTGTTTCAATACAAATCACACCGAACTGATCGGAGTAATCGGGCAGACGTTATTCAGAGGACACTTCTAGAAGTCCTAGCTCAAAGGTCGCGTATGAAATTATTGCTGTGACATTCTCATACAAGATTTTAATTTAAAAATATCATAAAAAGCAGGTAAATAATGACAGCGGCTTTTATCAGTAGAATTTAGATTGATATCAGTGTATCAGTAGACCAGTGGATCTACTGATAAATCAGTAGACCTGGCAACACTGAACTCAATACACTATTAATGCAAATTGAAGGAAAGTGGAAGTGCTTCCAGAAATTAATTTGATATTTCAAAATCTTCTCTTGAATGTAGTTTCTTGGATTTTTCCAAACCTCAAACCTAATTTTGGACATTATGAAGGGCGGATAAAACTCAAAAATCTCGAAAATTCGAATATTTGAAAAGCATCTCTTTCCATTATTTGGAATTAACTCCTACTCTCCTGAATTTCTTCGTTTTTCAATAAAGATTGCTTGAAAATCCAATTACGTTTTTAATTAAAATTTTAACAAAAGTTATTTTAATTCAAAACACAAAAACACCCAAAATTTCCGTCTCTATTGAGAAGTCTCTGACATGGGACCAATTAGTTACAATTTCTCCTTAAAATAGCGACTAACTGGGAATTAACCCTTCGGAAAACTGAAACAGCTTTCCTGAGAAATCTGTTGACAAATTGCCAAGGGCCCTTGTTTACATTTACCCCCAGTTATGATAGTCAAGATAATGGGGCTTTGGACTTGTTGTATTTACTATAGGGCGCGAAGATAAGCTGGTTTATCCTGTTTTGCGAGAATTACAAGTTTGCATGTAAACATAAGTTTTAATTAGTTGAGGTTTATTATACAAACAAAAAAATCCAATAATGGAGTTCAGAAAAAGTGTTTTCCGGGTTGGTCGAGCGCGTGACGTTCCCTATATACCGAAAAAAATCCTATATGGATGTGTGTGGGAGACAGCTTTTTCCGTAATCAAATAAAGGGTAGGCTTCAGGTCACTTCGATCAGTTCCATATTGGCCTTTCGGGCCTGGAATTTCTGCTAGTTGCACGAAATAACTTTTTTGCCGTTCGGTAATAATACGTTTTTGCGAATACAGAAATAATAATTTTGTTGTTAGGAATTGTGTTTCAATAATAAATTGTTATTCTGATGAAGAAAGCTTTGTTGGCAGGAAGTTAATTAGCGAGTTCTCTTTATAAAGGAGAAAAACAACATTTATAGGAGCTTCTAGTGCATGTTCCTTAATCCTTTAACAATAGATATTTACTCCAGCGAAATCCTTTTCTAAAAATACAACGGCCCACGATCCTTTTCAAATTTCAAGCTTAAAATACATTGTACTCGCGTTTATTTAGGTATTTAACTACCTTCTTTAGGAGCAAAATTTTCAAAATTTCTTTAGTGTAAAGAGAAAAGTTAGGGTTTCAGCATACTGAAATTTCAATTCGATTCACTAAAAAACATCAACAAGGGAAATTCATGAAAAAACTTTCAGAAACTAAATTGAAAAAATGCACCCTCTCACATTTTGATATTATTCTGAAAAACTATTGAAGTTTTTTGAGTGGAAAGACAAAAGTAGAGAGCTCAATATTTGCTAAAAATAATTCTCGTAATGAAGATAATAACATTGGTCCTATGTACAACATTCCAATATGATCTGGTTGGTTCTCAAATAAACACTTGTAACAAAATTCCCTAATCCCCACGCCACTGATCGGCTGGTCCCCGGTATTAACGTCAACCTGCAACACGGCCTGTCAACAACAAGATGTCAACGTTTATAGTGCAATAACGCAAATTTCATTCCGTTTTCTCTGTTAATACAAGACCAATATACAGTAATCAGTTTTCTCTATCGGTTCTCGTTTAATTCTTCCCGTGTACTCAACTTTCCTAAGAATTATCTTACAAATTGGCGCCCAACGTGAGGCCACGGTGAGTAGAGTGATTATTGTGTGCCGGTCACGATTTTCGTATAGTTGTTCGACGAAACCCATGGTGTTTTTCGTTTGGTACGGGAGTCATCACCGAGAAACAGCCGAATTGTGAACAACTGTGACGAGTTAGGTACTGCGTGAGTTATCACCGGTTTTCTGTACTTTTTGTGTGAATTATCACCGAAACTTTGTCGAAATCATTACGAATACAAGTTGTTTTGTATATCGTTTGATTTCCTAACGTTTTTGCCGGTTTTGTGTTCGAGTTATCAACCAGAACAGCTGTGTAACGTCTGGTATTAGCGACAATACTGACTTTAAGCGTTTAAAGCGGACTGGCGTCGCGATTAATTGACCATTGTGCATCAATCACAGGTAGAGCCAAGGATAGTGCTCCGTTTATGGTAGTTTTTATGCCATAAGACGTGTCAAGGTCGGTGATTTGTTTGGTTTGAAGCCTCCAAACTCTAAGTAGCCTTTTATTCTCTTTTTTGTTGCTATTGTTGCATCGTGGAAGGTTCGAGACAACCTTCGTTCGAACAAAATGGCGTCCGTTAGCCTTACACAGGAGCAATTTCGCAAACTTATGGATCGTCTCGCCATTGGTAATGCACAACATGTTCAAAATCCTCCCGCTGTGGCTCACAGTGGTAATTTTGCGAAGTGTAACTCACGTTTTAACGATTCGTCGGACACGGACTTTAAAGGCCTTCATCGATGCCATCGAGATTTTTAAAAGTTGCACAGACATTTCGGACGTAAATGCTTTGAAAGGTCTCCCAATGCTCTTGGACGGTTTCGCCGCGCCGTGGTATCAAGGTGTAAAATCTACGCTAACGACATGGCAGGAGGCTATAGACTTGTAGCGCTCGACTTTCGGCCCTGCCAAGCCTCCCTACCGCGTGTATCGCGAACTATTCGCCCGTGAGCAGGACTCGAGAACCAAATCAGACATTTTTGTATGTAAAGCGCGTTCTATCTTAACACAGCTGCCTCCCGGTATACTTGCGGAAGAGATCCAACTTGATATGGTTTACGGATTTTTGCATCGTAAAATTCGCGAGAAAGTTCCCCGCGATAAAGTAGCTTCATTTAGTGAATTACTCACGCATGCGCGCTTAGCAGAAGAGACTTTTGATGTTCCTACTAAACCGAGAGCATACAACGACACTGGTGCAGTCAAAAAACGCTGTTCGTTTTGTAAATCATTGGACACACATTTGACGAATGTCGTAAGTGAATAAATAAAAATAAGTCTGCTGATAAACAAAATTCGCCTTCGGTCAAACCTTCGGTAATTTTGAATCCTACAAAGCCGCCGGAACCTTCGGCATCCAGTGCAGAGGCGGATTAAGACACTGGTGGGCCCGGCGCTAATTAACTTTTTGGGGCCCCTATTTTTTTAGATAATGAAAGGTATGTGAAAAAAAAAGTCTGTTAGTTTATCAACTTTATGCGTGAATCCCCGCCGGGGATTCACGCACGTATCACCTAATCTAGAAGTATTGAGGAATATGATTATGCTGTCAAAGAAAGGTATTGAGAGATAACTGCTATTCAATATTATGCAGTGTCAGATGTTTATAGTATATTATAGATGTAGAGGCTCTGTATTTAATAATACAGTGACTCTATACAAGGCAGTGGCAACAATAACGCCTAAGATCCACCTATCCGCCATGTTTTGTCGAACTCATCCAATAATGTATTTGTTCTTTATTGGATAGGTATGCATATTTATTGTTTTATTTATGGGTTTTTGTACAGGGTCTGTTCCTTATTATAATAGGCTCGTTCAGCATATTTTTTTTATTACATATTCTAAAAGAGCGTATTGAGTTTAGCAGTTGTGCAAAATTTCATAATTTTCCGAGCCCTTGTTCATATTTAAATAAATTATCAAAAAGCTCCAATTTTGGAAGTTTCGAAACACGCGTTGACGTCACTGCATCTCTCAAGTTGGTCGTGTGACGGCCTTTAGCCTGTCTTGACTCAAGAGATGACGTCATACCATCTCTAAGCGATGAATTTCTGAGGCATAATGTTTTATTATTCAAAGCCGCATAACTTTTTTAATATTTATCCAATTGCGCTGAATTTTTTTTTGTGTGCTATATGTGAGTAATACTCCATAAAAATATCAAAAAACGTGGTTAATGGAACCTCACTGAACGAGCCTATTAGTGGGGCTTGTATAACTTGAACAAAGAAAAAGTTAAGTACAAAAGTAGTATTACCAGCCAACAACTCAACTTAGTTGGGTTTTATTTAGTAACAGACCCTGTGCATATTATATCATTTTAATATCTTATTCTACCATTCGATGAGACTTGATAATAATTTTAGTTCTAGAAATTTTGTACGTAAACAAACCGTTAGTTGCTTATATTCCGAGATTTGCTGCACTACAGCACTAAACACAAGCCAATGTTATTTATTTGTCAAAAAATAGTCAATAGTAGGCACAGATAACAAAGACAAAAATATATCCACTTAACACAAAATTTCATAAAAATCCATTGGATCAAATGGTAAACACAGTAAACACAGATAACTTTCGACAAAACATGGCGGATATTCTTGAAACCATCCATAGATACTCTATTGCCACCACTGACTTGTATAGAGGTCAAGCAAGCTTTTGGGGGAATTTTGGCAATGTTTCTGGTAAATTCAAGTTTAAATTTTTTTGTCTAATCTTCGATCTCGCAAGGGCCCTTTGGAACGTTGGGCCCGGTTCTATAAAACTGGTACCTACCGTTACAAGCGCATGCCATTTGGACTCCGCAACGCGCCCAGTACTTTTCAGCGCCTCGATAGGCTTAGGTCAGGAATACAAGATGTCTTCATGTTGGCATACCTTGATGACTTGATCATCATATAATCGTCTTTCGAAGACCATTTGACCGACCTAAGGAAAGTATTCCTGCGACTTGCGCAGTAGAAGTTAACACTTAATCGACCCAAATGTTCATTCGCCAGTGAAGCCGTCCATTATCTAGAGGACGCATTCTCTTCACGGAAGGAATACGTCCATGTGCAGATAAAGTCGCTGCCATCATGAACATGTTACCACCGAAAAACGTCAAGCAACTGTTAGGATTTATCCAAACCTGCTCATGGTTTCGTCGTTTTGTTGAAAACTTCGCTGAAGTTGCTGAGCCACTAACGACACTGACCAAGAAAAACGTCAAGTGGACCTGGGGTCCAGATCAAGCTGCAGCTTTCAGTAAGCTTAAGACGATTCTATGTTCCGCCCCAATTCTGAGGCAAGCAGACAGCAGATTGCCATATATCCTACGACCGGATGCTAGTGACTACGCTTTGGGAGAGTATCTACTCCAGGGGGAGGGACCAGATGAGCACCCAGTAGAATATGCCTCTAGACTGCTGACACCTGCTGAATAGAATTATAATATCACAGAGCGCGAAGCTCTTGCAGTAGTATGGGCCTTCAAGTAGTTCAGGGGATACCTAGAAGGATGCCAAACTATTGTGCAAAGCGATCATCAAGCCTTGAAATGGCTTTTGACACTCAGGTCACCAAGTGGCAGATTTGCTCGTTGGGCACTAGAGCTCATGCCCTACGACATCAAAATTGAGTACATCGTTGGTGAGAAGAATGTCATAGCCGACACCCTGGCTAGAACACCATGTGAAAGAGACAGCACCGATGATAATATCAGAATAAAGCTAGTTTCGATCGACTTTCCTAGACTCAGCGCTGCAGAAATCCGAGAAGAACAATTAGCAGATCCTTAAGTGGCGAAAATCATTAAAAGTTTGGAAAACTCCAATGGCCTTAATATCCTATCACTCCATCACCTATGCGTACCTGCGAATACTGTTCCCACATATAGCCCTTCGGAATTTTAAAGTTTTGAGTCGGAAATAATAAAAAGATAATTAAAAAAGTGTAACAGACGTGTAGCTGAGACAAAACACTATCGAGTGATGTTATTATTAAACATGTAAGTGGAAAATATGTTTAAGTTTTTCACTATATAAGACAAAATCAAGGACACCGATATCTAAAATCAAAACAAAAACTGTACAGTACGACTGGTACTAACTGATAAGCGTCTTGCGGTACGGGCCTACTATACAAACAATTTAGCCGGAATAAAATTAAATGGATAGCGTTACAAATAAACAAATTTTCGAGCTGCTTCAACAGACCAGCAACGATGTCCAAGACAAAACAGGACGTGACAAATTTTAAGGAAGAGGTTGAGATACTGAAGCATAGGGTAGAAGCTGTAGAATCTGAAAACGCTAACTTAAACAAATAACTTTCATTCCATGAGGAACTAATTAGAAAGAAAAACATCTTAGCCTTTAAAATAGTAGAAGCAGAAAATGAAGTATTACAAGACGTTGTATTAGATCTTCTCAACAACAAACTGGAAATAAACGCAACTTTGAATGACTTGGACAATTTCTATCGAATCGGCGAAAATAAAAAAACTAATAAAGCTAGGCCAATCCTAATAAAATTTACTAGGGAAGTGACTGTTAGAGAAATCTTCAAAAATGTAACAAAACTGAGAGGCACTGAAATCAGTTTGGCTAAAGATCTACTACCAGAAAAAAGAGCAGAAAGTAAAACCTTATATGAATATATGAAAATTGCAAAACAAAAACAATTCTCTGCCAAAATAATTAAAAATAAACTTTGCGCGAACAACGAGGAATACACTGCCGAGAACTTAAGGACAATAGACAAAATAATGTTCCTGGAGCCTATCGTGGACAAACACACACTTTTCCTGAATACAAGTGCACCACCAACCCCTACTATTACACATAGGGACTCCGATAGTTCAGAAGAGGAAATATTTGACCTGGAGGTAGAAAATCAAGAAGTACAAACAGAAAAAGTGGAGGAGGAAAAAAATTATAGCCAAAACCGTTGAAAATCACCTTCCCATAACACAAACGCCAAAGGTAAGAACTACCAGGTCAGGGTCAACAAAGTAGCAGTCAACAGTTGCCTAAGAAGCCTGCTTCAAAAAATAGTCTTTAGTTTAGCACTCCTTTTTAAATTTATATAAAGGTCCCCAAGCAGCGCTTTCACGTCCTAACAACGTCGTTATTGATGTCTTGACGTTGAGGCGCGACGTTAAATAGACGACTATACAACCCTTATTTTCACCAAAATGGAGAATCATTTCATGGTTGTAACGACGTCGCAGGTCACGTGGCTTTACTTATTTTTAACCTATACGTCAGCATAGACAACCAGATTTGAACGTTCAATAAACGTCGTCAACCATGACTAACCTAAAAACCAATATCAAACCAAATAAAGGACGTTCCAGGTTCAATATATTGCACCGAATTCGCACTTTTGGTTTATTATTGGCGTTATTTTATTTTCTCCTCACAATAATAACAAAATGAATTGGTACCTATAAGAATATTGGGGGACATAAAATGATAATGGCGCCTGGCCTTGTCAACAATAAAATATGTGAAACTAAATATTTAGCTCCTGTAGGTACAAAAATTTCAAACGAAGGCAACTTTTCTGTCAAATATAATTATGATATGCACACAAAACAAACGGGCTCCTATTTTGTTAATATTTCCCAAAAAAAAAAAAAAAATCTGTAATTTACATAATTTTTTATATAGTTTTGATGGGTCAAAAACATCTTTGGGCAAGTCCGATTCACACAAAAAATAATAATTTTGACAAAATTTCCTTATTAAGGATTGATTTTTCAGATATTATTTTATTTTTATTGAACGTGCAGCAATGACGGATGATTAGATAGGACCTTGCGATATATGAAATGGTCGAGTTAATAATCTGAACTTTATCCTAACCTGATGCGTGTTTTCGTCATGAAAATGGACCTAATCTATATAAACATAGGACCATAGGTCATAAAATAGTACAAACATATAAACCTAGATTGACTATAGGTCCCATATGGCAACCTATCGTAACCAGTTCTTTAGGTGCTTCAATGGCATGTAATATTGACAGTTGAGTTGAAGAGGGCGCTTTTGTAGTTGGAGCTCTTTAAATTTTGGCGCTAGAATAATCGAATGTAATTTTAACCTCAAAAGTCAAGTTTGATGTGTGGTTTCAAGACAAGCTTACGCTAACACTTTTGGAAATATTCTTTAAGGGCCACTGAACGTTTAGGGGGATATTTTTACTTATTCACTGTTCATTGTTCATATGTAGTCATATTTCCTTCTACTTATTAAAACGGTTTAAAACTATTGACATTAACAGCCAAAATTTGAAGCACTCCAAGTTCACTCGCGCCCTCTACAAAGTTTTGGGGAACTGAACTAGTTATTTACTGCCATTAAAGCTCTCGTTTATTTGGAATTTTTCAGGAAACTGTGAATGTTTTATTTTTGATGTTGTTCAAAATCTTGAAATATTTCCTTTTAACCCGACATTTATTGAATCTTTTTTAATTTCCTATTTGGAAATTACAGGATTCTCTTCCAATTTCCCTTCTTGCTCCATTTCCTTCATGTTTGGAATACACTTCTTTATTTTCACTAAATCTAAAAAAAAAAATTCTTCTTCTGTAATATGTGGATGAGTTTTTGAAGCTCCTGTATTGTCCCATATCATATCAAAAATATAAAAGAAAATATTTATTCAAATTGTTAAGAACTTTTTATAGTAACGCCATATCTATTGTTTGTTTATGTTTTTATTTGACTGATGACAGTTTATCAACGAACGAAGCAAAAAGTATGAAATGCTACACCAAATTTTACCTGTGTCCTATTTTAACGTTGGCCGGACGTTTTTCTAAGACCTCTATCTGACCTTATGATTGGTCGTGTCAGACAACGTTTTTAAAACGTTTCAGTGGTCACAGGATATGAAGATAACGACGGATTGACGTCTTCAATGCAACGTTGAATTTGGTACAATATTATGACGTCCATTTCACGATTTTTATCTTACATTGTGATTGGTCGTATTAGACGACGTTTAAAAAACGTTTCAGAGGTCACATGTATACAAGAGGACGACGGATTGACGCTATCAATTTAACGTTAGTAAAACTGGTTTTCATTTATTACGTCAAAATTGAGCTAGATAAAGGTCCGATTTCTTGACCACATATTAGGGACGACGGCACGACGTAATTTTAACGAAAAATCATTGACGGACACCTATCTGCACTTCGAGCGACGTTGTATTTGGTTAATACGTAGTCGCAGGGACATGTATGTGCTACTTGGGTCAATTTTTTGAATAATATTTGTTATAAAAAGCAAAAATTTAATTCTTAGAATAGATATAGGTAACAGAAAAAAAAAAAAAAAAAAAATAAAAAAAAAAAAAAATGAACCCTTACATTCAAAATTTTGAAGTGCACAGTGTCAAAACAGAAATCGCCAAATCAGCAAATGAATGTCGAAATATTTTCTACAACCTAAAAAATCTCGACTTTAAAGTCTTCCATTCAAACATATGCAGCTTAAATAAACATTTGGATGAACTTTTATTGCAGATGAGTACTTTTATTATTCCATATTCGACTGTATTGTTCTAACAGAAACTCGCATGATTGATGATGTCACACTTCTTAATATTTATGAGTATGACTTAATTTACAACAATGGAACAGTAAACCAAAATGATGGAACTGTTATCTATGTAAAGAGCTGTTATTCTTATAGTTTTCGTATAGTGCAAATCGGTGAAATAGATGCAATTGAGCTTTTAGTAAAACATCAAAATAAATCAGTTTTAATCACCGCTTTGTACAGGCTACCGTCAACCAATGTAGAGATCTTTCAACAAGCATTACACGAGTTAGTGTTGTAAAATTCTCGGTAATTTTCGAACGTTACCGAACTTTCGGGAATGTTTGAGAATTTTCGAGAATTTATGAGAACTTTGGAGAATGTTGCAAAAGCACCTATAAATTCGGCTTTTTAATGTAGAGCTTGTGAAAATGTCTATTAATGATAAAGTTTCACTAAATTTCCCTATTTTTCTTTTCTCTGGTAGGGGTAGGTGAATTTTCCATAAATGTAGATATAACCCATGTCTATGTATTATTAATTTATTGTAAAGAAAATTATATTATTTATAAAACTAATACAAATCTTGTTTCTTGTAAGTTGGTGTAATAAAAAACAACGTAGATGTAGGTAGCAGTGGTAGCGCCAAAAAATAAAACTCAAAAATCTTTAAATGCAAATACCTACATTAACATAACTACATAAAGTGTTGAGTCAAAACAAAAAATAATATAAAAAAATTAATTTCGAAATAAAAATAGGGACTCTAAAAAAAGGAACTTAAAAAACGAACTTTTTGTAGGTAATGGTGATAACACAAGTAGTTATAAAATAAAAAAATAATAATAAAAATATTCAGAAATCAGGGTCCATGTTCATGATTAATTCTGAAAAATCTTCAGGCCCAACTGAATAGTCGCTACCATAAAGAGAGTATTCTCCTTCTTCTTCTGAAGATGATCCTGATAACTCAAATCAAACGATAAGGCAACGTTTAGGAATGCATTTCAGCGAACTTTCGCTTAGAGAGGAGCGAACATTACCGAAAATTACGGTAATAGTGCGAACGTTCGCTCGGTAAAGTTCGCTTGTTACAACACTAACACGAGTATTTTGAAAATTGCTCGAAGACTCCAGATCTTCATATATTCGTGGGTGACATAAATGTTGATATCCTTTCAAACACTGAAATTAGCTTAAATTATCAAAATATTATGCAGGAAGCAAATTTCATTTCTACTATCAATACTATCACCAGACCTTCATCAAAGACGTGCTTGGATCACATTTTCTACAAAACGAAAAACGTATCACATAAAATAAAATCAATTGTCTTGCATAATCCCATATCCGACCACTACCCAACCCTATTTCAACTTGTTTTTGGATCGGAAAAACTTGATCCACCTAGATGCAAAACATACTCGGTTTTAAACATAAATAAGCTAAAATCGGACCTCCAGGGCGAAAGTTGGCAGCATTTATATCAGCTAAAAGATGCTGATAAGGCTGCGGATATTTTTGTAAATACGCTTAAACGTCATATTCAAAACAACACAAAACTCCACACAATACAACCGCATAAAATTAAAAGAGCTCCTTGGATAACCCAAGGATTGCTTCGCTCAATTCAGAATAAACATAATCTTTACAACTTGTCCAAGACTAATCCGACACAACAAAACATAAATAGATATAAAAATCACAGAAATATTCTAAATCACCTAATAAAAAAATCGAAAAAGCTTTATTTTAAGAAAAAAATTAACTCAAACAAAGGTAACTCTAAAAAGATATGGGAATGTGTCAAAGAAATCAGCCAACAAAAATCAAAAAAAGTAATAGAGGACATTAAATCTAATACAGGAACCCTAACAACAAATAGTCAAGAAATCTCCAACTATTTCTCAATTTTTTTTACAAATATAGGCAAATGCTTGGCAGAAAAAATAGATCCTTGTCATGAAATTTTGGTAAACACTCCCGAGCGTATTCCTAATTCCTTCATTTTGATAGGAACAAGTCGCGCAGAGGTTATTAAAGAAATAAACAATCTCAAAAGCAAAAAAGCAGCGGGTATTGATCAGATTCAGTCGGAGACCCTAAAGCATTTAGCAAATGAAATTGCGGATCCGTTAGTGTTACTTTTTGACAACTGCTTTAAACAAGGAGTTTTTCCTTCAGTTTTTAAGGAGTCTGTGATAAAACCAATATTTAAAAACGGGGATAAAAGGGATATCAATAACTACAGACCTATTTCTCTAATAACCAGCTTAGCAAAACTGCTAGAAATAATATTATGACAACGTTTTGATAGTTTTCTCAAAAAATACAAAGTTTTATCAGAAAAACAATACGATTTTAGGGAAAATAAGTCCACAGAAGATGACCTGTTAGAACTAACAACAAATATTTATAAAGCAGTAGATAACAAAAAACCGGTCATTGCAGTCTTCATCGATTTAAAAAAAGCCTTTGATACCGTTAACCATTCTGAAATGCTAAGGGTGGCTTACGACTGTGGCTTTAGAGGCGTTCCGCACAAACTAATTAAAGACTATTTCACAAATCGCACTCAAGCAGTTCAAATTGGTGATAAATATAGTCAAAAATCGAAAATCGGGTGCGGTTTGCCACAGGGCACGGTTTTGGGCCCTCTTTTCTTTAATTTATACTTGAACAGTCTTTTTAACCTTGAAATTGATGGAGATATAATTAGGTTTTGCCGATGATACCGTTATTGTGTTTCAGGATGTACCAGCATCTCGCTATAACCACTTCTGGTGTATGCGAAGATGTGATTATTGGGAGAGTTTCGCATGTTAAGTATCTTGGTATATATGTGGACCAGCTTTTAAAGTGGGATAAGCACGTAGACTACATAACAAAAAAAATACGATCCTTATTGGGTAAATTCCGAAAACTAAAGGAAATCCTAGATGTAAGTCACTTGAAAACTGTCTACTTTGCTCTGTGCAGAGCCACATCACATATGGAATTGTTGCTTGGGGTGGAGTCACGAATAACTACCTGGATAATTTAGATAAGGCTCAGAAATGGGTCTTGAAAATAATTTCTGGAAAAAAATATCTTTACCCAACTGAACTTTTGTATGAGGAATCTGGAGTCTTGGATGCTCGTCAACTTTACTGTCATACCATAATAACAAAGCAGTTTTCCGTGTACAAGAGCGAAAGTAAAGTAGAACACAAATATTTAACTAGGCAAAATCAATACTTAACATTTAAAATCCCCAAAATAGACTTGACACACACCCAAAGAAGTTTTTACTTCTTAGGTCCAAGAACTTTCAACAAAATCCCCCCCAATTTAAAAACAATAACGTCACTTAAACTATTTTGATATAAAGTACGGGAATGGATTATCCAAAGACCTAGAAACGAAACTCATGCATTGGTTGACTTGAAGAACAACCCTAGGATTGTGTAATATTTTAGTCGCTTTGGTGGAAAAAATATTTTTTTTTGTTCCCACAATTAATCTAGATTTAATTGAAGAATTGGTAAATAACTGAACAGTTAACCATAAATAATGTTCTGTAAACTAAAAATCTAAGCATATTGCCGCACAAGCTTTATTTAAATAAACTTTAGCCGGCATTTTAATTTATTCATTTGGAAAAAAAAAATTGTAGTAGAATAGTACCTATTTATTGAATAAATTATTCTTATTCTTATTCTTATTCTTATACACTACAAGAAATGGGCAGAACGTGGATATATACTAAATAACGGTGTTCTGTATCGATACACGGATGAAGTCGAAGAAGAACCTCAACTAGTGGTGGCAAAGACGAGAGTCCCACACGTGCTCACCCAGTACCACGATTCCGAGACTGCGGACCACTATGAAAGTGAGAAAACATACCAGCGTATATATAGCATTCCGATATTTCTGGCCTGGCCATCCTGCGCTACGGAGTGCCTCGTCGTGTTATTAGTGACAACGGTACTCAGTTCGTCAGTTCTTTTATGCAGCACGTAGCAGAATGCCTTGGATTTCATCAGAACTTGATACCAGTCTATCACCCAGCTGCAAACCCTGTGAAATGGAAGAACTTGGACTTAAAGACCCATTTAGCCTCCTCACAAACGAAGATCATACCGTGTGGTCTTCTAAATTGCCGGCTGTTCGATTCGCAATGAACACTGCACGCTGTAGTTCCACCGGATTCACTACTTAACCTTCGGTCGCGAGTTGCACTCCCCAGATGATGCCAATCGTGATTTTCGGGCTATTGTGGAAAACGCGAACTTCGTATCGTAGCGTTAAACCCTACCTACTTATTTACCTAGCACGCCGGAAACGGTTGTCGGTAAATATCACGCCTCTCCGCTCTATCCATATCGCGCATCTGAAGAAGAGGATCTGCCTGCGCCTACGCGACCTATCAGAAAGCGAGGTCGCCCACGCAAGAAACCAGCACCATCCACAATTGTAACAAAATTTCCTAATCCCCACGCCACTGATCGGCTGGTCTCCGGTATTAATGTCAACCTGCTACACGGCCTGTCAACAACGAGATGTCATTGATGTTAACGTTTATACTGCAATGCAAATTTCATTCCGTTTTCTCTGTTAATACAAGACCAAGATAAGATACAGTAATCAGTTTTCTCTATCGGTTCTCGTTTAATTCTTCCCGTGTACTCAACATCCCTAAGAATTATCTTATAGTACGCGCAACAATATACCGTTGACTCTTACTGCAATAAATTAACACCCATTATCCTTTTGACCAAGTAATAAATCATAAAACCCCAAATTTAAACCTTTTTCGAGCAGAGCCGGATCCTCAGGTATTATCACAAATTCTATTTATAACAGGTAGGTATGTTACATACCTGATGACCTAGATTATTCTGAGTTTTGAGAATATCTATGTCTATATTGCATATCAGGTCAAAATAACCAAAATATAAATAGTAGCAACTGACTTTATAATTTTAGTTTTTAGTAGTCTTCGAGAGAGTAGTTTTCAGTTGGACTTATCTGTGGTATTATGTGGCGTCCTTTTGAGTGTACTGATAGGGGGGCATCTTCAAGTGACATTTTTCGAAGAAAGCATTTATCTATCGATGCCAAACAAATAATTAAAAATGTGTATCAATCTTTGTTGAGTAGAAATTTTAATTCAACGAACGCATTAGCAGAGACGTCTACTTTAACAAAAACTCCTTTATCTTCGGTAAGAGACATAGTACTTAAACCTGTTAATCCTAGAAAAAAACGGAGTGATTCTGGCACATTTAGAAGCATTGACCAAAATGACATAGATCTATTGAGAAGGAAGATTTATCAAATGTATGAGGAACAAACTGTACCGACTTTGATTTCCCTCAGAAAACGGCTGTTAAAAGATGAAACAAATATCTCTTGTATCTCCAATTATCTTAAATTATGAAAATAAATAATGTGGTTGGTTGGTATAAAGGTACCTAAATGTTTAAGCCGACCCTGATTCCATTTATTGAGCTTTGAAGAGGTTGGGGCCTATACAATAGGGTCTAATCCAGGTAGTTAATTTATTGCAGTAGGAGTCAACGGTATATTGTTGCGCGTACTATACACACTTACATTTCCAATTAATTTTTCTAACAAAAAGTCCAATTCATCACAATCGACTTAACTACTACAATAGTAAATATAATATACCAGTGTCAACATTCCAATAAAAACAGCGCCCTTATCTATCCCCATCGATCTGCACCGCAACAAATCCAGAAAAATGTGATGTTACGACAACGCTATATTGAAAAGCTACCTCATAACGTCGTAGCATATTAATAGAGCAAACATGAAACGCTATCAGCGTGTGGAATTTCCGATGTGACACCTTTTTTTTTTGAAAAGATAGTAACTGTCAACGAACATGGGTATTTGTTTGTTTTGGTATAGATAATGTGGAGCATTAGGAATATTGTTTATCTAATATATATTTTGTCCTAAATATCGTTTTTTAAAACTGAGAAAAATTAATTTGCTTGACACCGACATCAAAGTTAATGGATTATGTGCGTGTTGGCTTTATTCACTTTTATAAAATATTAATTGCCCTAAAAGCTTATACATACATAAATTTACAAAATTGCTTGTTTAAAATACAAATACCTAAACCAATAAACGACGTAAACTAATATTTGGAAAACATGCCGCAAGCGAGGTTTTTCTTTTTTCTTTTTAAAAGCACAGCCGTGACCCGAGCTATTACTTATTCCTTTTGTAAGCAGGCGAGGCACTGAATAGAGAAAGATGAGCTGAAAAAGCACACTCGGGCTCTTCTTTAAAAGATTATGGCTCCGTTGGTTCTCAGAGCGATGCTTCTTCGAAAAATTGCCCGAAGGATTGTGGCTATGGGAGCGGTGTAGAGCATTCAAACGATTCAGTTTAGTTTTATTACTGGTGCTGCACATAAATAATGAGTATATCATTCAATTTGATGGTATATTACAGCTTAGAATAAATTGATAAATATTACTTACTGTAAAGGTATATTACCTCAAGTAATATTTTTCCGTCCTCTGCACCTATTCCAACGTCAGAATTGGTATATTAAAGTAGTCATATTACAACTTTAGTCGCAGTACAACGTTTGCACAACGATGTTTCGACCACGTGAATGTAACCGACAAATCAATATAATTATTAAAGACTACGGTCGTTGGTAAAATAAAAATATCACTTCAATAACCCTCATCGTCGTCATTTTAAAATTAATTAACTCCGGCGGGTTCCTTAGAGGATAAATTTTCTGAAATTGCATCTAGCGACTATATGAAACTCGTAGTTTCCTCCATAAAGTCTAAACGAAAAATGCTATACCTTAATTCGCCCTGTTTTTAAATCCCTCTCTCGGACGTAAAATGTTAAGTCGGAAAAATCCGTAGTCGGTCCGGGGAGAAACTTTATAAAGTTCGGTTAATTTGTGGTGGAGCGTTTGCGAGGGGTTCGCGAAGCTTAGTTTGCATCAGAAGGCACTTTTTAAGTGACGCATTTTGAATTTTAATTGCTTTTAACTTTTAAGAATCAGAGAGGAAGTCGTTGTTCAGTAGATTAGTTTTTAACACTAACCAATTCTGGTTTGTTAATTCCTTTTTAATTGAAAATGATAACACGTAATATTGTTTTTTTACTTAATGGAAAAAGGTAATTTTTATATTATAGGAAAAAACCCCTGAGATCGTAGATTATATTAATGGGTGAGACTTTTTTTTTTGTAATAATACCTACCCTTGGCCTAGTCAAAGTAAAAATAATTACTTTCCTGGCATTTAATTTGAGGACAGTCGTGTGGCAATCGATTCCAAGCCATTCGAAAAACTTTCCTCGATATTTCTTTTCGATGGGTCTGACATTTTTCGTGTAGGTAGGTATGTGTTCACGTCACCAATAAAAAAAACGAAGTTCATCATCTTTTCACATCAAAGGAGATTTATTGAAATGGCTGATAAAAACAAGCATTGAATGAGAAACTTGCCATATGATGTTGCTTCCAATAATTAAACAACCATATAAACGCCATCTCAATAAGAATTAAATTTTCAATAATGTTCTATAATCAAAGTCTCAAATCATCCTTACAAGTGCTTACAATTTTTCCTTACTTTCACTACATTATTTTAATTATATTTTGATTACTTAGAGTACCTACGCACATAATATAGAACGAATAAGGTTTTCTTTCTTTCACAACTTTTTCTATTCTAGAAGCGAAATTAAATTAATGTTCGAAGGGGTTGAGAAATTTTCAACTCTTTGCGAATTTTATCTTTAGTCTTAAAAAAAAAAAAATAATAACAGGTTTTTAAACAACAATCCTAAATTTAACAACAGGTTAATAATAATAATTCTATATAAGGTACCTGTCCCAAATAAGGCCATGTACCTAATAAGGCCAGTGCTCTTTATTGCCTAATATTGAATCCCATTTTCAAAAATTACAATATTATTAAAAAAGAAATCTATAATGCAAATCAAAAATTATTGCAAGGGTTCCTAGCAACTCGTTATATGTCAAAAAATGGCCAACTACATATTTCATATGTCACGTTATAACTTTGCGGCTTGAACTCAATTAGCTATCATACGTGTTTATAAAGTGAATGGAACGATTGTAATTTTTTAAGGAACATTTATGTATTGGGAAAACTACAGAGTGGGTACAGAATAATATCTCTGCTAGATTTCTAGTTACAGATTTTTTTTCATGAATTTAACATGTTCCTAATAAGGCCATGATACGAAAAATGTTCAATTGGCCTCAAATCACAGTGTTTTTTAAAAAGAATGTTTCATATTATTATCTGAGTGATGTTTTTTGAAATGCCTGGAGTCTATCCAAGCAAGAGATGCTGCGGTTCATTTGTCCTAGTTGTATGCAGACCTATTTAGATCACCATCCCAGGACTTGGGATTACTGTTTTTTTAGGAATGCAACAAATGTATAAGTTCTATTTTGTGTACTATTTCTATAATAATATTTTTATAAATATTTGTATTTATTTTAAACATTTTTTAAAAGTGGCGTTATTAGGAGCATAGTGATCCAAATAAAGCCAATGGTAAGCATTTTTGTTTTACGCAAAAACCACCACTTATATGAAAAAATAAATAAATTGGAGTTAATATTCAAGTAATACAAGGGAAACACTTCACATATAAGCTGATGATTTTGGTTGGGTTTGATGGATAATGATAGGAAAAAAATAAAACTTCTTAACATGGCCTTATTTGGGACAGGTAGGTACCTTATATAAAAATTAATGCCAGTTTTCGTTGTAATTTTATAACTCAAGAACGGGCTCACCTAGCCA